>OZ020183.1:32667201-32684660 GCA_963971135.1 Stenus bimaculatus | reverse complement strand
AAAGGTTAACTACATCAAAAGACGCTATAATATCTCCCTCAGCCAGTACATAGTCATGAAGTGAATTAATAAGATCAAACACGGTTGACACCGAGAATAATACCACCAAAATAACATTTTATCAAATTATCCAGTCAACATTAGAACAACTCAAACCAATGATAACACAAATTTAAACACAAGAAATATTGATAATCTTTTAACTCACAACAATTTAGAATATAATTTAAATAATATTTTTAAAGAAAATATAAAAGAAATCAAATTCTATGACAGGGTGCTGAACTTGTCCCAACTTGAACTCTCAAATGATGAACTAAATATCTTACAATTTGGTTTTAAATACAACTCAGCTAAATTCAAAGACATCAATAAAGAAGTACAGTTATTGGGATGTGAAATCTTAAATTTATTGGACACATTCAAAATTAGGGACATTAATGTCAAGTGTGAAACACTTAATATTTTACAATCAATAATAACAACACAAATGAAGTAGATATTTGTTTCACAAATTTGAAAAATAAAATCTTAAGAAAGAACATTGTACTGTCGAAAGCTGACAAGGGCAACACTTTAGTCATACTAGATCAATTGGATTATAACATCATGGTAGAGAATTTTTTAACAACTAGTAGTTTCAGAAAAGTTCAAAGAGATCCTAACACAAAATTCATAAAACTCTTCAAAACAACATTAAAATCAATCAATTCCGAACTAGTTAATATTGGGAAACTTTATACCATTAACCCTAAAGTACCTAAATTATATTGCCTACCAAAAATTCACAAGTGTAAAATGGACGATATTATCAACCCTAGAGTTATACCAGTAAGACCAGTCGTTTCATTCATTGACTCCCAATGTTACAAACTTTCTAAGTGGCTTAATATAACAATTAAAGACATCACTAATTTCTCAAATGTTAGAAGCCTTAAAAATTCTTATGATCTTATTAATTCACTTCATGACTATGTACTGGCTGAGGGAGATATTATAGCGTCTTTTGATGTAGTTAACCTTTTCACTTGCATCCCAATTGAGGAATGTATAGAACTCACCAGAACACTCCTACTTCAGACGAACATTGCGAATAATGAGATTGATAGCATCGTCCAATTACTAGAACTGAATTTCAAACAAAAAAAAAAAAATTTTTTTATCTTCAATGACAATGTTTATGAACAGGTGGATGGTTTGGCCATGGGTTCACCGCTCAGCCCTCTAATGGCAGAAATTTTTATGAAACATGTTGAGGACAAGATGTTTTCTCTAACGTCTCCTTACATACAAAAAATTAAGTTTTGGAAAAGATATGTTGATGACATTCTTATTATTTTTAATGGTAACAATGTCGAACTTATGAAATTATTAGAGATAGTTAATAAAATACATCAAAAAATTAAGTTTACTTGTGAAATCGAAAAAGATCACAAAATTCCATTCTTAGATATTTTAATAAATCGAGTTCCCAGAGACGTTGGTGAGATTATTGAGTTCTCAATCTATAGAAAACCAACAACCACTGATACGACGGTTAACTTTTGGTCCAACCACCCACATTCTCATAAATGTGCTGCTTTTTACAGTTTTGCTAATAGGTTATTTAAAGTACCAATGACCTTAGATGAATTCAAAAAGGAAATCAATATTATAAGACTTATTGGACAAAACAATAATTTCCCTGACATAGTGGTAAAGAGAATTATCCAAAGAACTAAATTAAAACTTCTTTATGAAAATGCTTATTCACAACCAGGACTAGACACTACAAACATCACTAATTATTTCTCACTAACTTACTTAAACAGTGAATGTAATAAACTTTCTCGAATATTTTATGAACATAACATCACAGTTTCATTCAGGACCAACAACTCCCTTAACTTGCTGAAAAGAAATAAACAAAAAATTTCAACTACAGATAAAAGTGGAATTTATAAAATCAAATGTGATGATTGTAATGCAGAATATGTCGGACAAACCAGAAGAAGTTTTAAAACTAGACTTAATGAACATTTTGCAGCTATCAGATTGAATAAACCATCTCACTCACATCTAGCTGAACATATTTTGGACACTAACCACAATACAAATTTAGACAAAAACGTAGAAATCTTACATGCCAGCAACTCATACAATCTAGACTATTTAGAAAATCTTGAAATAATGAAGAGCGTATTAGAACCAAACAGCTTAACACTTAATGTACAATTGGATTTTGATCATAAAGACTTTTACAAGACGCTCTTAACCAAGTTCCAATAAATTTTAAATAACTAAGCTGGCAGGTAGATTTCTGCACTTGAACAGGACAAGTTAGCTCGCACTTGAAACGCATCGACAATTCTCTTTTTAGTTAAAAATTATTTTCGTCTCGTCTATCCCCTTTACCATTCAGTGATGCCCTAGGGCCCGCCGCTTAGCTCGGTTACTGAATGAGTTGTGTCCAATGGGACACCCAGTATATAGAAACAAATCAAACTAATTTTAATGACAGCAATATGACAGACCGCACACCTCGTCTAGAGTAGAACTCTGTGATCAAATATGGCTTGTTAGGTTAAGCAGCCTCAAACAAATGTGATAAATTAACTGTGATAATCCTAGTCCAAAATTATGACCCATGTTTTAATAAAATATTAATAGGTTTTAAATTTTTCAAATTTGATTGTTTGACTAGTCTGTGATAATATTTTACAATTTTAACTCTACTTCTATTGAATATCATAAATTCCACCGGTAAGACACATGGTCAACTATTACTGAACTCAACTAATTAATAAACCTTTGCAGTCAAACACTGGAAATTGTGGATAATAATTATGTTAATGTAATTAATACTTAATACCAAGTCGATGCAGTTCAGAAATTAATAGAACAAACTCGAAGAGTACACTTCTTCTTCAATGTTGATTAATCGGCTGACCAAACATTTCGATATGAATTGTTGTTAAGTAAGTAGAGAATACATACTGTTATAGTTTGATTTGTATAGAATATAAGTAAAAAGATGTTAGTTATATTGAAAGGTCACTAAGTGACCGATTAATTCCTTAAATTGATAAGTCTTGATCTTGTTTGTGATTGGTAATTATGTACTTTGTAATTTTTAGTTGCCTGAAGATGCCTTAATAGGGCGAAACATGTCGCAATAAACAATTTTTGTTAAAGTTGGTAATATGAATCATCCTTTCCTGTTTTTTTATTAAATAATTTTAAATTCAAAATCAGAGGCTTCACCACAATAAGAAACGACCACACCACCCACTCTGGGGGTGTGGCAATAATCATTAAACATTCAATACCATTTCACAATATTAAATCACCTCATACGTCACTTCATACACTATCCATTAAATTAAATAACTCATTAGTTTTAACTTCAGCCTACAACCCCCCTAAAAATAATTTCACCCTTCAGGTCATCACCAACATACTTGACCTCTCCGGTAAGCACTTGCTTATCGGAGATCTTAATGCGGTGCATGGGAACTGGAGAAATGGTAGGAACAATAAAAATGGTGTCACGTTGCAAAATGTAATTGACAATAATCAAGCACTTGTTCTATTCCCGCACGGCTTCACCCATTTTCCCCCTAATGGTTCATCTCCCACATTAATTGACCTAATTGTAAACAAAAACGTCTCCAACATTACAAAAATTTCGTCCCTTAGTGCACTTTCCTCTGATCACAATCCCGTTTCATTTCACATTTTAATTAAAAAAATAAACTCTAAATCATTTCAAACTCGATCCTTTACCGCTTCCAACATAAAAAACTTCCAGGGCCTTCTTGATGACCTGATTGATTTGGACGCGGAAATTAACGGCACGCGAGCAATTGAAGCCGCGGTTGTTAAATTCACGCGTGACATCCAGAGCGCGTTAAATTCCACGCTCCCGCTTGAGACGGTGCGCCCGAAGCACGACAGCCTGCCGCCGCATATTATTTTTAATATTGCTAGGCGGAACAGCGAGCGCAAGGCGTGGCAACGCACGGGTCGCCCCGTCCACAAGAACAATTTCCAATCCCTGACCAAAGACATAAGGCGTGACATACAGACACATAAAAATATTCAATGGACGGACACTTTGCAAAAAATAACTTACGCAACAGCTACGAACCCATACCTTCGTTAAAACACAGCGATTTAATTGCAATGACTGACAAGGACAAAGCTGACTTATTAGCGACAACTTTTGAGAAAATTCATCACTTAGAGCCAGACAGGAACGAGACACAAAGACAGATCACTACGACGGTCACCAACTTCATCACTGACAAATCATTCACCCATACTCACAGTACGACATCTCTTAAAGAAATAAATAAAATTATTAAATATCTGAACATCAAAAAAGCCGCAGGTGCCGACGGCATTACAAATAAAGTTATTAAATGTCTCACCAAGAAGGCAAAACTCCACCTTGTGGACATTATTAACGCCATTTTTAGGTATCAACACTTCCCAGACACCTGGAAGACGGCTAGGGTTGTCCCGATTCCGAAAGGAAGTAAGGATAAAACTAGCCCCGACAACTTCAGGCCAATCAGCCTTCTGCCCACGCTCGGAAAAATCGCCGAAAAAGTTATGCTGAATAAAATTAACAAATTCATTAACACCAAAAAAATTTTATCCGACAATCAGTTCGGTTTTAGAAGCGAACACAGCACGGTCCAGCAAATTACGCGCATTGTTAATGACGTAATTACTAATTTTAACAAGCGTAATGTCACGGCCATGCTGTTGTTCGACTTCAAAAAGGCATTTGACCGAGTGTGGACGGAAGGACTGATACACAAATTAATCACATACAAATTTCCTCCTAAAATCATACATTTACTTCATTCATACTTGACGGAACGACGCTTCCACGTGATTGTAAACGGCTGTGTCTCAGAGAACAAGGTGATTAGGGCCGGTGTTCCGCAAGGGTCAATCCTCGGCCCGGTCCTCTTTTTAATATTTATAAACGACATACCACAGATGCCGCAGACCAAAATGGCACTTTTTGCTGGTGACACGGCCGTTTACAACCACTCAGTGGAAGCAGACACATCTCCTAAAAAAATCGAAATCCATACCCAACTCCTTGTGGAATTTTTCGCGCTCTGGAAAATCCAACTTAACCACGAGAAAACCGAGGCGATCACGTTTCATCGGAAATTCAAGCACGTAAGAACAACACGCGCGTACGAGGTGGACGGCCACCAGGTAGAAATCGGAAAATCGGTTAAATACCTGGGGGTCCACCTCGATACGAAATTGCTTTTCAAACCCCACTTCAGTTACGTCATCAAGAAGGCCTACAAAGCCCTCAATTCCCTTTACCCCTTGCTTTCCCGTAATTCCGTCCTCAACATCAAAAACAAAAAGTTGGTTTTCACCAGCACCATCCGCCCGATCTTTACCTACGCAGTTCCGGTTTGGATGGTGGCTGCGAAAACCAACATCAAAAAACTCCAGGTATTCCAGAACAAGTGCTTGAGACTTGTAACTGGCCGTGACAGGTACACTAATATTCGTACTTTACATGAGCTCGCTGGCGTGCCAACGGTGCTCGAGTTTGGCACCAAGCTTGCCCGGAGGTTCCTGGACAAGCTCAACCCCGCCAGCGAGAACAAATTCATCAGGTGCCTGGCCGACGTCGTGGATAATAATCCGGACGTCGTGTACAGAGGTGGAAGTCTGTAACAGCTAACGTCTCGACTTTTCACGTTAGCACGTCATTATTTGTTTGTTTTGACGTCATTAGTTTTGTTCCTAACCGAGATTGACAAAAATGGTAGTCTGTAAGCTTAAATCTCGTTAGCAACGTGTTTTTGATATCGAGTTTCAGTCGTCAAAACTTTGTGACATTCCCAAGTTAAAATTATTTAATTCAAAATATTAAACTTTTGATTTTAAGAGTACATGTGAGTACATATACAGCAAGAGGAAGAAGTAGAGTATATTAGGAAAAAGGTAAGATATATATCTATATATTAAAGTTATCAATTCAAAGGTAAGATACATCATTATTATGCGTATTTGTATTTTACTTAGGTAAGTTTTTATAATAATGTTAATTAAAGTATCATTTTTAATTTAAATTTTGTCATACCTCAGTTTATGATAAAAAAGAACTCTTGGATTAGATTTAAATTTATATCAAAAAGTAAACATATTATCATTATAGTTTAGAAAAAATGGAAACAATTAAAATTAGGAAGATAGGAAGTAAACCATCAGACGAGCAGAGGGCCAAATCGGTTGATTTTATGGTAGGACACCTAAAATTCGCCAGAAACCAAATTACTGACTTGGCAATAGTGCACCAACTATGGGACGAATTGGTGGTCAAATTAAATTCGTATGGAGGTGCTAATAAGACAAAAAAACAGTGGCAAAGGGTGAGGAAGAAATTAATAATATCATAATTTTATAAAATTAAAAACTAGTCGAACGAATAATTTAAATGATAAATATTTCATCCTCTAAATTATTTGTTTAATGTTTAGACTTGGAGTGATTGGAAATGTACCGTTAAGGCCAAGGCATCACGAATTTCAGCCAATAGGGCGAAGACAGGTGCACCGGGCCCATTTAATGCAGATATTTTTTTAAGACTAAGTCCCCTTGAGGAAAAAGTATTTGCAGTAATGGGTCCGGCATGCCTAGGAGATGCTGAAATTCCCGAGCTGGGATTTTGTAAAAATCCAATCTTGGAACCAAAGGAAAATTGTGTAAGTCATTTTTTCTGTGTGTATAAATTCTAATCCAAATTAGGATACAATTAGTCTACAGGATGATATAAATTTCGAGTTAAAAGAAAATCTGCATCAAATTTTGGTTTCAATATTTATTTTTTTCTATTGTACTACATTTTAGAGGATAGAATAAGTATGTTTGTGCGTTTTTTCCAGAGTAATATATGAATTAAAGAAATATTTGTTATAATATTAATAATTATTATTATATTTTATTTTAGTCAACAAGAGCTCATAAAATGAACCCTTTTTTCGTACCCTCTGCTTCTCCCACTCCTTCTCCATCCACATCCTCATGCGCATCTGCATCCACATCAACATTGAAAAAGCAAATTCAGCAGGCGGAAATTCTAGAAAATGTAAGAAACCTAGAGATTTTTTATTTTTTTTACATTTGTATCAATTTTAGGTTTTAATTTCAAATAAAAGGGCCCCACCCAATGGTATCAAACCTGTTTCATCAACATCATCAATTCAACCTGATGATTTGCAATTTATGCAGGAGGAAATTATAAAAAATGTTAGAAATAAGTACTTCTCAAATATAATTTTGTTTTGCATCTTAGTTGTTCTGTAGGTACCAATTTTAGGAACACCTGATGAATTTACTGAAAGTTCTCCACCAAAAAAAAAATTTAAAAGAAGTACGGGCCAAAATTATTCCAGCTTAATTTTAGGAGAGGAGAAAAAAGCTAATGAGCTTCGAAAAGAGCGCAATGAGTTATTAAAGGAACACAACAAATTATTTGAAAGACATTTAATTTCAATAGAAAAATTAATAACTGCATTATCAAATAAATCGCAATAAAATTACTACACCTATGTTTTATTTAATTTTAGGTATAGGCTCTTAATTAAAAAAGTTTCTGGCAATCCTATTTCTAGTGATTTCCCCGGGGTTATTTGGTCCTTCTGCATGGTGGTCAATAATAGGATCATTATCTATAATGTCTAAAACCTCAGGTTCCGGCATATTATTGTCAATTAGCACATTGTGTAATATAGCACACGCACTAATAATGTTGCCAACCTTATGGGGATGATATTTTAGGACTCTCTCTCCCAATATGCACCTAAAACGTGTTTTAAGTAGGCCAATACAATGCTCCACTACAAGGCGTGCTCTTTTATGAGCAATATTAAATCTCTCCTCTTGAGTATTCGGGAGTGGATTTCTGTATGGAGTAATGAGAAACGGTTCTAATGGATATCCTGAATCTCCTGTAAGAAATAGAAGTTGATTGAAGAAATAGGAAAGGCTATTTTATAAGAAATAATCAATTGTATTCAGTCGTTTGATTATGTTGTAGATAGAATACATTTTTTACCAAGCAACCAAGAAGATCTATCCCCATTTTCGTGTCTTCTACTTAATTCCCTTTTAACTTGGCTGGAATTCCAAATGAAGGCATCGTGTGATGCACCGGCATGGGAAGCATTAATGCTTAATATTTTACAATTTACATCACAAATCTATAAATAGTAGGAGTAATAAAAATAATAATTAGGTATAAAAATATGAAATGTAACAATTAAATATTACAATTTGGACATTCTTTGAGTGAAAACCTTTTCTATTCAAAAAATTGTGTTCAATGTCCCCCGCGGGTTTACAAATAGCAATGTGCGTTCCATCAATGGCTCCAATAATTCCGGGGAAATTATATTTTTCCATAAATCTATAGGTATCAATAAAAATTTACTAGAATGAATAAAATTTTCACAAATCGATTATATCACCTTTCTTTAAGAACGGCATACTCATCTTGATTGGGGAATTGAATTTTATTGGCCATGCCAGTAATTAACGCGGAAGTTACCTCTTGTATGCATCTCGAAATTTGTTTTTGTGACAAATTTACAAAACAGTCCTGCCCTACACACCGTTGGTAACTTCCATGCGCATAAAAACGCATTGCAGCCAATACTCTATCTTTCTTTGATACCCTGGATGGTCTTTGAGCATCAGCAAGATATGGCTCTAATAAATTTATAGTTTCCTCCATTAAGGCTTTATTTAATCTGAATAATTCTACGAAACTGAAAAATTAACTAAATATCTATTATGAAAACTGAAAACTCTTGCATCCGTTAATCTTTAACCTAGTTACATATTTTCTTACCGTTGGTCAGGTAAATCAAATGCATCTAAATTTGTTCGTAAAGTACGCTTTACCCTTCTTAAATATCGTTCTTCATCGAACATGGGTAGAAAACGAGCCATAGTTCTACTTTATTTTAAATAGGAACAAGGAATAAACAAAGTTTAGTTTTAGTTTAAACTTTATTATTTTAAACGTCAATATATTAATAAATCCCAAAGTATGCTATGCAGTCAAAATGCGTTCAAAAACTGCTAAACCATAGACAAATTTCGTAAAATAATGTCGGCAACGTTGTAAGCCTTGTCGGTTGTAATTTCGTCCCGTTTCGTAAGTCGTTAGGTGTTATAGGCTACCAAAAACTAGTAACTAACGACTCAGCTAACGTGAAAATTTGACAACCGAGATCAACTCGTTAGGGTTACAGACTTCCACCTCAGGCACAAAACCACGTTCCACCATTTGTTCCAAGACTAATGTACCGCCCCCTTTTCTTTTGTTTCCCTTATTTCTTTCTCTTTTGTTTTAATTTTTCACTTTTAATTTTTTAATCTTAATTTTCAACTCAATTTGCCCCCCCCCCAACCGCTTGTAATTAAATTCTAGTCTCCCCTAGTCAATCACCCCCCCCCCCTCTTTTTAATTCTCATCAAGTTCATTTCACATCGCTTCATCTCATTATCACCAACTTTTATCACCTTTCCCTTTTTTTTTCACCGCAACCGAAGTTGGAGTGGATGAACTTAGTTTACCCTCTATATTTTCATTAATAAAAATTCTACCACATATGTACGTGTGAAATGTTATTTTAACCGCATTTGATTTTATTGTTGTGATTACTTAGGATTAAGCAATGTATTTTTGCAGGTGCCTATTGTCAACAGGTTATTATTAAAGTGTATATTTTTATGTAAACTTATGTAAATTTTATACTTATTGGTTCAATAAATAAATTGTTAAATTTGAATTTGAATTTGGTTCTCGTCCGATCACCGAAGTTAAGCAACGTCGGGCGCGGTCAGTACTTGGATGGGTGACCGCTTGGGAACACCGCGTGCCGCTGTCCTCAATTTTTTTGGCGGGAGTAACTATGACTCTCTTAATCCTGATGGAGGGTATGATGGTGGAACTCGGGCTAGCGGTGAAACGTGCTGAACCCGGGGACCAGCGTCTGCCCTCGCGTATTAGAGACGAGTATTACTATGACTCTATTAACCGAAAAAGGTGCAGGTTGGTAGACGAGTGCTCCTCTGGGGGCCCTAGTCCCCAGATCGAAAGGCTAACGCCCTGGTCTACTTTCGCGGTAAGCGGATGTAGACCTAGTTCGGACGGCATACCTCCTCGTGGTGAAGCTGGTAATCTGGGACACCTTCCCAGAGCTAAATTGCCGACGGGCGAACCCCCAATTCGGAAACGATGGGGGTTGCACCTTTCCACCCTTAACATCTTGGGTGGGACCCGACCGGAGGTCACCCGCTAATGGTGGTCGGGTCCACAGAAGGGGACACAAAACCAGATCCGGCCTTAGGGGTTCGCAGCTCCTTAGACCGTACTTTATTGCGGGCACTAATACACGAACTCATTGCGGTAACCGCGAGGTGCCACTGCTCTGCGGTCCCGCTCAGTCCGGGTCCAGTAATTTTCTCGATGATCTTGCCTTTCCATGTCTGCTTTGCGACAGATCTTTTCTTAATCGTAGAGGTCTTTCTGCACACACTTCACAAGCTCACAAGGCTGCTCCGGCTCCCTCATCAAATCTCAACCCTATAATTGACAATACTGTTCCTGTCCTCTCTGACTTCCGCTGTCCCTTTTGTAATAAGGTATGCGCCAACGCTAGGGGTTTGAGGTCGCATAAGGCCTTAATGCACAAACCCAATAAGGATTCAGTTAGTAAACCTACATTAGACTTTCCATGTCCCAACTGTGACTCTTCTTTTAAAACTAAAATTGGGCTTGGGGTTCATCGTAACCATGCCCATAAGGCAATTACCAACGAGGAGATTTTTCTTCCATCTAAAATCCGCTGGAAACAAGAGGAGTCTCTTCTCATGGCCAAGTTTGAGGCCGCGGCTACCATCCGAGGGGTTCGTTTCATGAATCAACATTTGTTGACTCTTCTTCCTGAACGATCCCTAGAGGCCATTAAAGGCCAGAGAAGGAATAACTCTTATAAAATTCTCGTTAGGAAATACCTCAAGAAACGTAGATCCAGCTCCAACAAACTATCCACTTCTATTGACATTTCTAATGCCCTCTCGTCTTCTGACGAGTTGGACTCACTTCCTTCCTCTTCATCTTCTTCAGACTATAACTCTGTTTCTAACCATTCCTTCTCTTCTTCTTCCTCGTTTTCTTCTTCGAGTTCTTCCTCTACCTCCCCTTCACCTTACCAGACACCACCCCTATCCCCCAACCCACCAGCTAACCCAACAGATCTTATATCCAACTCAATTAATGCACTAATCAACCAAGTTCAAGATAAGGGTGATAAGCGATTCTTTACTGAGTCGTTAATATCCATCGCACTTAATACAATTAGCGGTATCGCCACGGATGAAAATTTATCTAACTGGATTAAATCTACGATTCCATCCAACACAGCTCTCGCCAAATCCTTTCCGCATCGCACTTCTAACCGGCGCAAATGTTACCAATCTAAACACAACAAGCGGAGACAAGAGTATGCTAGGACCCAGTTAGCTTGGAATAAAAATCCTAATCGGGCTGCTAAAATTACACTTGACGGCATTAAACCAATAACTACTCCTCCGGATATACTGTTCGACTACTGGACAAAAATCTACCAGCAATCTTCAGAGCCTTACGATTATGCTGTAAATACCTCCCCGCGTCCCGAACTTTTCTCTATTTGGGATCCTATTTCTGTTGATGAGGTAGCCAACATTTTTGTAACTTCGTGCTCGGCTCCAGGTCCCGACGGCATCACTCCTAAAGTGTGGAACTCTGTACCTCCACTAACTAGAGCTATCTTTTTCAACTCCATTCTTCTTCTCGGTCGATTCCCTGTATTGCTTTTAGCTTGTAAAACCATTTTCATTTCAAAAGTAGACAAACCCAAGGGTCCAGGTGACTACAGACCAATTTCAATCTCTTCGGTCATTGTACGACAGTTTCACAAAATTCTGGCTAGTCGGCTTTCGTCTACTTCCCTGATTGATCCTCGTCAAAGGGCCTTTGTGGCCGCGGATGGCGTGGGGGAAAATACTTCCATTCTGGACGCCTGTATTTCTTCTGCTCGTTCGCGTCTCCGAAAATGTCATACGGCTACCGTTGACATCTCTAAGGCGTTTGATTCTCTTTCACATAACGCTTTAATGGCTTTTATCTCACGGGCCGGTCTTCCCCCCGCCTTCCTCGGTTACATCCGTCATCTGTACGACAACTCAACAACATCTTTCCATAGTGAGGGCTCCATCTCCCCTTCGGTAAAGGTCAACCGGGGCGTTAAACAGGGCGACTCCCTCTCCCCTCTTCTCTTCAACTTATCTATGAACCTCGTTCTTTCTTCTATTCCTAAGGAAACCGGTTTTCGACTTGATGGTGTTAAGGTCAACTGTCTCGCTTTCGCCGACGATCTCATTCTTCTTGCCAGCACTTCTTTAGGGCTTCAAACCCAATTAGACTCCGCCGAACAAGCTGCCTTTAAACTCGACCTATCCTTCAATAGGCAAAAGAGCTCCACATTCTCCCTTGTTCCTGATGGCAAAAACAAAAAGATCAAAGTGCTTACCAATTCTAAATTTCGCCTATCATCTGGCAAACTCCCTGCTTCTCAGGTTTTAGATCGTTGGTCTTATCTGGGAGTAGAATACGGAGTCACAGGTAGCACCAACATTCAGGCTGACCTTTCTCTCATCCTAAAAAAGATATCAAGCGCCCCACTTAAACCTCAACAACGCCTTCATACCTTACGAACTTTCTTAATCCCGAGATTGTATCACAAGATGGTTCTCGGTAGAATCACCACCGGCGGACTTAAGGCGCTCGATATTCAAATCAGGAAAGCCATAAGAGGGTGGCTTCACCTCCCCAATGACACAGCCCTAGGCTTCTTCCACTCTTCTATAAAAGATGGCGGTCTTGCGATACCATCCTTATCTACGCTAATTCCTGCTCTAACTGTTAAAAGAGTGTCTCACCTCCTTGACTCTCCGTTAGAGATCGCCAGAACCGCTTTTCACTCTACGACCATCCAGAGAAAGCTTGCCTGGGCTAAACATTCTTTAGAAAAACTTAATCTACCAGCTTCTAATCCTAAGCCAGAACATAGGGCCAAATACTGGTCACAATCACTGTTCAACTCCACTGATGGCAGAGAATTAACCAACGCTTCGGACTGCATGATCTCAACATCTTGGATCAACGATCTCTTCCGTAACATCCCGGGAAGAGACTATATCCAATATATACATACATGGATAAATAGCCTGCCCTCCAGAGTGCGTACGACACGTGGGGATAGACGCTACTCCCAAGACGTTAACTGTCGTGCGGGTTGCCGCGTTCCAGAGACTGCCGCCCATATCATCCAAGGTTGTTGGCGTACTCATGGAGGCAGCATCAAGAGGCATGACGCAGTCTGTAAGACCTTATGCGACGAGCTCACTAGCAAGGGATGGTCCGTTTTACGCGAGCAAGTAATCCAAACCGGGTTCGGCCCTAGGAAACCTGACATTATCGCCAAGAGAGATACAGAAGGTGTAATCATCGACTCCCAGATAGTGACTGGTTCCATGCCGCTTTCGACTTGCCACAATAATAAAATATCCAAGTATAATAACATCGATATTTTAAGAAGTGCCGCTGGCCTTCTTAACATCACTCCAAATGACATTACAACCACGTCATGCACCCTTACTTGGAGGGGCATATGGTGCTTACAATCTTATGAGACTCTTAAATCGATGGGAGTCTCCAATAAAACTATGAGGGGGATCACCACCAGGACCATCCAAGGCTCACATACTAACTGGAGTCAATTCAACAAGATGACCGGGAGAAGAGGTGGCCCCGTTCGGGCAGGAATCGGGTAGAGCCGAGTCTGCTAAGTGGTTGGACGGCTCACGGTCCTCAATCTGGTCCTATTTTGGATATTTGGCTGGTTTGAAATAATGCACTGCTTGGTGGATTGGTATAGGATTTTAAGTTAACTTATTATTTTGTAATATGTCTATTATGTATGTGTATTTATGTGATAATAAAGATGAAAAGGGGGGGGGGGTATCCGCTTGCGGGTACTGTCCCCCTTTTTTTTTGAAAAAAATAACCAAATGCCTCGTCGTCTAATTAGTGACGCGCATGAATGGATTAACGAGATTCCCTCTGTCCCTACCTACTATTATTCGTATGTCATCGTGACAGCTGGTCGAATTATTTTTGTGCTCCGTTGATTTTGTTAATCCCAGAACGAGAAATAGTTGGAAAATAGTCAGAGGGTGTTGCTGAGTTGTCCAGAGGCTGAGATCCGTGTGGGTTTGCAGAGGGACATTCTCTGTTCATAATTTTTAAGATTGTGTTTTTGACATTTCATAAAATGCGTCGCGTATTTTTTAAGACTTTTGGACACTGTTAGTAGTTGTAATTGTTGTGTTGGACATTTTTATATCTTGATTGGTTGTAGTTTTGTTTGATTAGTCTTTAGTTTGTTTGTAAATTTTAATTTTTCTTAAAATTTGACGTTTTAGGAAACGTTAGATTTTGATTTTAATTTTTGTTGCTTTTTTGTCGTTCCTGTGGTTTGTTTTAGGGTTTTCTTAGTGTAGTTTGTTGCGTTTTTCTTTGTTGTTTTGGTTTGTTGAGTTTGATTATTTGATTATTGTGCAAAATGGACAATTTAAAAGACAGTGTTGATAGTGGCGAGGACAATGATTTTATTTTTGCAAGCATGGAAGTGGAAGAGTCGCCGGTTTCGGGCAAAAAGCGCGGTTTAGATTATTCGTCGCCTCCATCGGCAGCTAAATTCAGAAAATCGGATGAATCGCAAGTTAAAGAGGGACTTTTATCTACAAAAGCTGTTAAAATAATTGGGAGTGAATCCGTAGAGGAGTTAATGGTTCTTTTCAACGAAAGATTTTCGCGCATAAAAAGTGCTACTACTAAACAAGTAGGATCAAAGATTCGGTTTGTAAAAGAGGACCAAATTGAAGTTCATGAGGCGTTAATGGACGTTTCGTTATTGTTTAACGCATTGTGCGTGAAAACCATGCAGTCTGAGATAAATTCGATTAAAAAGATTTGGTTGGGGTTGTGAAAGATGTCGGAGAGGAGTGTAGGAAACAGGTCGTGAAAGTGGTGGATGAAAAGGCTTTTCCGAAATTAAATCCTTTGGCAAATAATAGAGGGGTTAAGTCGTCGGTTACTCGCAGTTATGCGGCGGTAGTTAGTTGCAAGGATGGGGGGCCAGAGGTTTGTCGTAAAGAATTAACTAAATGTTTAGAAAATGGGGATATTGATGGGGGTTTCCAGATGGTGAGAAATAGGAGGGATGGGAAGTTGCTGGTTGTCACGAACAGTGAGGAGAAGCATAAGAAGTTAATTAATGGTGTAAAAAATTTAGAGGTTAAGTCGGTTCAGAAATTGGATCCGGTTATAAAATTAGTTGGAGTAGATGGGGGTCCTACTGATGGCGAGTTAGTTAAGGAAATTTTATCTAAAAATAAAATGTTTGAGAATATCAATGTCATGAGGGAGGGGGAACCTGCAAAAATTCGCATTTTGGGGAAAAAATTGAGTTATAATGGAATGAGGGAGGACTGGTTTTTGAGGGTTAAACCTGAGATTTTCAAATTAATTAGGGACAATGGTTTTAAATTAAATGTGGAATTGAGGGAATTGCATGCGATTGAACACACTTCAGTTTTGAGGTGTTATAAATGTAATGAATTTGGGCACACTTCTAAGAGCTGTAAGGAGGAGGAGACATGTGCAAAATGTGGGGGAAAGCATCCGCTAAAAAAGTGTAAGAGTGAAAATTTTTGTTGTCCAATTTGTAAGAAGAAGGGGTTGGATGGGAAAAATCATGGGGTTTTGAACTTTCCAAATGTCAGGCATATAAGCGACAGGTTGAGCTAATCAGAAATAAAACTAATTATGGATAATTTTAAAATACTGTCAATTAATTTGGGGAGGGGGAAGGAGGCTATGGGTAATCTTCAGAGGAAAGTTGATGAGGAAGAGATTAAAATTGTTTGTATACAGGAGCCGTGTAGAGGTCGGAGTGGTTGGGGAAATTATTTTGTTATTGGGAAGCCAAATTCAAAGTCGTTGATTGTTGTTCATAAATCGTTGGGGGAGGTTTTTGTTCTAAACGAAATTGGTGATGAAAATTATACAGCGATAAAGTTTTTGAATGGGGTGATTTTGATTTCTGTTTATTTCGAACCAGGGGATAGAGGGGATTTAGAAACTAAATTGGTAAAGTTAGAGGAATTTTTGAGGGGATATAGGGGAAAAATTATAATTTGTGGGGATTTTAATAGTAAACATGAAATGTGGGGAGCGCAGGATACAAATAATAGGGGACAGATGGTTTTAGAGTTGGTTATTAATTATGGGTTGGAAATTTTAAATGGGCCACCCACCGACTTTTTTTAAGCAGTAATGGGCAGGGTTGGACGGATTTGGTTTTGGTTAGGGGATTGCATATTCAAAATTTTAGTATTTGTGATGATGACACGATGAGTGATCATCAATTTTTAATAATTGTAATTGAGGAAGGGGATTTTGACACAAATAATTTTTCAAAATTTTATGTTAAGGATGACAATTGGGAGGGATTTAGGAATGAATTTAGGGAAAGTTTGGTTAATTTTGGTTCTTTAAATTTTCAAAATGTTATTGATGTTGAATTGGCAGTAGAAAAATTTCAAAATTGTTGTTTGGAGGCCTGTAGGGAAGGGTTGAATATGGAATATGGAAATGGCAAAGCTCACATGGTGTGGTTAAAAACTTTTGGAAGGGGAAATATATTCGGCAGAGACTCCTATATAAAAATGGAATTAAAGAAGCCAAAATTAGATCATTTAGAATGTTTTGTACTAAAAATGGGGCGGAGGATAGGGATCCATGGGGTTTTGCATATAAAATAATTAAATCAAATTCTAGTTCAAGGCGTAATTTGGGAAATATTAAAAGAAGGGATGGGTCATATACTAGCAATTCAGATGAGACATATGAAGAATTATTGTCTAAATATTTTCCTGGGGATAATATAATTTTTGATGGGGGGAATTATTTTGGGGAATGGAATGATCCCAAAATCACATATAGAGAAATTATAAATACGGGGAAATCGTTTAATCCTAATAAGGCGGGAGGGATAGATGGGATTCCGACGAATGCATTGGTTCATATTATTGAAATTGGGGGCGAAATTTTAAGTGTAATATTTGATTCATGTTTTAAATTTGGTGTATTTCCTAAAGTTTGGAAAAAATCTTTGGTTGTTTGGTTACCGAAACCAGGGGGGGAAAATTTTAGGCCTATTTGTTTACTACCAGTTGTGGGCAAAATTTTGGACAAAATTTGTGCAAATCGATTGCAACATTTTTTAGAAGTGGGTAATTTACTTTCGGATAAG
>OZ020183.1:32632201-32662201 GCA_963971135.1 Stenus bimaculatus | reverse complement strand
ACCGGTAGTGACTAATCCGGAATCTGCTCGTCAAGCATCTCGTCAAGCAAGTGATTAACCGTAAATTCAAAATGGAAATTCCTGCAAAGGAAAAGCGCGAGGCCACCTCGGACCTATCGAAAGGTGCCATAAAAAAGTGCGTTAAGAGTGCGAAACCCAAAAAAGACAAAACCGGTAAGCAAATTAACAAACTTGAAGATCTAGATCGAGAACTTAACTCCTTTTCGAACAAGACGTTATCAACGCGAGTGAAAGTAATGATAGTGAGAGTGAATCAGGCCAAACCTTGCTAAAACCAATGAATAAAAACAAAGACAACAAAGCCCGTGCGTCGTCTAACGTCGCGCCGCCCAAGAACGCGTCGACCACAACCGCGCCGCGAAACATGACCGCGCCTCCAACAGCGAACGCGACATCCATGGAGCTTGGAGATACAAACCAAGCTCCCCAGAGCTGCTTCGCCAATAAAATAAGCGACTGCTTTATGCTTCAAAAAGGGAACGCCAGTAAGAAGCGGAAAATCTCACACTCCCCAGCCAGCTCACCACCCATTGTTACACAAAATCGTTGGGACCCCATCAGCGATGGAGAGGACGGAGGACGGCGACCCCCAGCACCATGAGTCAGAATCCTCAGAAGGCGAAGACACCGAACGCGTAACCCGCACACAACCGAAGACAAAGAAGGCAAGAAAACCACCTCCTATCGTCCTGCACAGTAGCGTTAAAGGCAACTTTGACCACAAGAAGAGGACAGAGACGATCAAAGATGTCGCTAAAGAAAACTTCTACCTGACCTACCAGAAGAATAATCGCGTTGCCATACATACCAGCTCCCTAGACGACTACAACGCTATAAAAACTAACCTCCAGGGGGCAGAATACCATACCTACTCTGCAACTGACAGCAAGTCCACTGCCCACGTCATCGATGGACTCCCACATCAACTCGACACCCAAGACTTAGTTGACGAACTTCAAAACATCCACAACTTTAAGGTAATTAAAATCACCCCAATAAAAAACTCAAAGTTCCCATTATACATCCTCATAACGGACGGTGCGGATACCCTCAAACATCTCCAACAGAAAATACGGACTCTACATCACTCCAGGGTCTGGTTCCGTAAGTACGTGAACAAAAGAAGAATCACCCAGTGTCACCGTTGCCAGGAGTGGGGGCATGCAGCTACAAACTGCAACTCCAAGCACAGGTGCCTTAAATGTGCTGCATTCCATTCAACACATCTATGCCAAAAAAAGCCGGACACCCCAGCCAAGTGTGCAAACTGCGATGGCGAACATCCAGCCAACTCATCTGATTGCCCCACGTACAAAACCAAACTAAATGCTCTTATGGCTAGAATAGAAGAGAACCAACACAGAAGCCGAAGGACGAACAATACAGAATACTCACCTGCGCCGCTTCCACCAACAAACGCCTGGTCCAGACCCAAAGCGGCAGATACCAACTTCGCGACTACCTCCGGAGATTTCCCACCACTACGCTCCAGACACCAGCCTTCGCAGCAGAGTCGCGCCCAGCTTATCCTGCAGGAACCTTCCTCCGAACCCACAGATGACCCTACGGATCTCTTCATGTCCCTTGGAGCCAAAATGCACCAAATCAACGAGATGATCGACTTGCGTTCCATGTTACGAGCCAGTAACATTCTGCACGAGAGACTCCTCAAATGTAACACTCCGTCCCAACAATTTGTTGTTACGAACGAATTTTTTAAACAGTTAGACAATGGAACTCTCCTCTCGAATTAGGGTCGTAACATGGAACGCAAACTCCATCTTCACCAAGATAAACGAGGTAACTAATTTCGTTCACTCCGGTAAGATTGATATTCTCCTAATAAATGAAACCAGGCTAGACCCTGCATTTAAATTTAAAATTAGGGGCTATAATATCGTTAGAAATGACAACAACACTAGATCAGGTGGGGTAGCATTAGCAATCAAGCAATCAATTCCATTCCATAGAATCAACTCACCTCACACTTCTCTACAGACTATCACCATCAAACTCAATAACTCATTTCATCTGACCGCGGCATATAACACCCCCCCCCCCCCCCCGAAACAAATTTTCAAAACGTGATATAACCACCCTCCTAAACTCGTCAAGTAAACACCTGATAGTAGGCGACTTAAACTCCAAGCATAAAAACTGGCACAACCACCGAAACAACACCAACGGAACCACACTACAAAAAGTCGTCGACGAAACAGAATCCCTCGTCCTATTCCCTCCTAACTACACTCATTATCCCCCAAACGGCACTTCTCCATCTACCATCGACATAATAATTAACAAGAACGTGACACACCTGACAAACCTTACCACATTAGACGACCTAGACTCAGACCATAACCCCGTATCCTTCAACATCCTTATTAAAAAACTCAACCCAACTCCATTTGAAACCTACAAATTCAGCACCGCAAACCTAAAAAAATTCCGTGAAACCCTTGACCAAAAAATCCACTTGAACCCTAATATTAACTCCCCTCAAGAACTTAACTATTCCATCCGTAAATTCACCTCAGACATCCAACAATCCATAGAGCAAGCTATTCCAAAAATCACCGTAACTCCCAAACTTAATAAAATTCCAAACTCCATCCAAAACCTAATCAAAGACAGAAACAGACTCAGGAAATCCTGGCAAAGGTCCAGACTTCCCCAAGACAAACATAATTTCACAGTACTGAATAAACAAATAAGACAAGACCTCAAGACTTACAGAAATCAAAAATGGACTGAGACACTCATCAAAATCAACTCAAATGATAAATCCCTCTGGAAACTTACCAAAAACCTGGAAAGCTCCTTCGAACCAATCCCATCCCTAAAACAAGACAATGAAATCGCCATGACGGACTTTGAAAAAGCCAATCTCCTCGCAACAAACTTCGAAAAAATCCACCAAATTGAACCCGATACCTCACTGTCCCAATCCCAAATCACAGACTCAGTCAACAAATTTATTAAAAATTCACTATTCACCAACAATCCATTTAAAACAAATTTTAAAGAAATCAAGGAAATTATCAAAAATCTCAAACATAAAAAAGCGCCAGGCCACGACCAAATCAGCAATAAAATCGCTAAAAATCTTACAAAAAAATCACTTCTACAATTAGTAAACATTATCAACGCAACCTTCAAACTAC
Organism: Stenus bimaculatus; assembly: GCA_963971135.1. NCBI lineage: Eukaryota > Metazoa > Arthropoda > Insecta > Coleoptera > Staphylinidae > Stenus > Stenus bimaculatus. The sequence continues at coordinate 32,659,016 of OZ020183.1, read as the reverse complement.
AACATTTTCCCTCGCAATGGAAACTGGCCAAAGTGGTCCCCATTCCTAAGGGCAACCAGAACAAATCCAGCCCGTCCAACTACAGACCCATCAGCCTTCTGTCCACACTCGGGAAAATAGCAGAAAAGGTAATTTTAAAAAAAATCAACGCGTTCATTTCCAAAGAAAAAATTTTAACGGATAACCAATTCGGATTCAGAAGTAACCATAGCACAATCCAACAGCTTACAAGGATAATTAATGATATAATCCTAAGTTTCAACAATAGGAAACTTACAGCTATGTTACTGTTTGACATCAAAAAAGCATTTGACCGAGTGTGGACCGAAGGGCTGATTTACAAAATGATTGAGCTCAATTTTCCTAAACCATTAATTCATCTTCTACATTCATACCTCACCAATAGGCACTTCTACGTCGCAGTTAACGGCGCTTATTCAAACATTAAAAAAATCAACGCGGGGGTACCACAAGGGTCCCTCTTAGGCCCTGTACTCTTTTTGATTTTTATCAACGACATACCAACGTCACCACAGTGTCAAGTAGCCCTCTTTGCAGACGACACTGCAATATACAACGCGTCGTTAGAAGCTGACGTAGCTCATAAAAAAAATCACATTCACTCATTAACCCTCACCAAATTCTTCACCAAATGGAAAATTGAGCTCAATCCCGATAAAACCCAATCCATCACATTTCACCGTAAAGTTAACCACATTCATACTCATCAATCATTCACTATAAACAATCATCCCATCAAAATTAGCGACAGTGTCAAGTATCTAGGTATGCACCTCGACACCAGGCTCACCTTCCGCCCCCACTTCACCCAGGTAATCAAAAAAGCCTACAAGGCCCTGAACACTTTGTATTCGCTGATGGCCCCTAACAGCAAACTTAATCAACAGAACAAAAAACTAGTTTACCTCAGCACAATTAGGCCTATCATCACATACGCGGCTCCAATCTGGATCATGTCTGCCAAGACAAATATAAAGAAGCTTCAGGTCTTCCAAAACAAATGCATACGACTGATAACAGGACTTGACAGGTACACCAGAATTGACAGACTCCACGAAACTGCCAACATTCCCACCATCACAAATTTCGCCAAAAAACTCGCCCAAAAATTCATAGACAGACTTGACGTGGACAGTGAAAATCATCTCATCAAAAATCTCACCAACATAATAGAACAAAATCCCAACATAACTTTCACTCATAAAGCACCAATCCACCACATACTGCAACCATAATCTTAAAATCATCCATACTGCAATCATAACTTAAAATCATTCATACCTTCCTAGTCATTCACCCCAAACCCCACCTGATCTAGTCAAAGTTCATCCTCCTCACCGCTCATCAAAACTATCACCCTTCGCCCCATTAAAAAAAAAATATAAAACAAATCAATTGCATCTGTACCGGAGAGAACGATCTTAGATTATCCTCCTAATAAAACCAATGTAAATTTTTTTTTTTTTTATCGCACATGTTTTTTGTAAATAAAGTTTCACCCCACTGGTAACAATTGTAAACATAAATATAAATATCTTAGTATTAAGCGTCCAGCAGGTGACTAAGAACATAACTGAATATATAAATGAATGTACTGTAAAATACTTTCGTCTCTTACATCAAATAAAAACTTTTGAATTTGAATTTGGTTCTCGTCCGATCACCGAAGTTAAGAAACGTCGGGCGCGGTCAGTACTTGGATGGGTGACCGCTTGGGAACACCGCGTGCCGCTGTCCTCATTTTTTTTTTCGGAGAGAGCCATCTTCTTCGAAGTTGAGCGGCTCGGCGCCGCCCGGTCGCTTTTTGCTTCGAGTCAACGACGAAATCGATCAAGAATCGTTCGAAGAAAAATCATCACTTTCCATAAGGTCAAAAAGAACGAATCGTTAAAATTCGTCGGCGCCGGCACGCGAGAGAGGGCCGAAAGATCCGAGTTTTGCAAGAGGGCAGAGGAACGCGCGAGTATTAATAATTTGAGATTTATGCGAACGAATCGAAAAACTAAAGAAGAAACCTTCGAAAAAGATGTAAAGCTTCGCTCTTTCAAATTTTCAAACTGGACGCGCCCTAAATTGAGAAATTTTCGGTTTTTTTCCTAAAAGGTCAAAAAATTCGAAAAAGATAAAAAATTTCTTTTCTTTTAAACTTGTGCTTCTGAAAAGTCAAAAAATTTCAAACATTAAAGTACTAAGCGCCCGGGGCGCGTCTGCGTCGGGCTGGGCGCCGACGGCCGCGGTCGCTCTCCTCGCGGAAGCACGGAGCGCCTGTCTCTGGCTGCTGCTGCTGCCGGTGGCGCGGATGGTGCCGAGCGCACGTTGCGGCCGCGCTCGCTCGCGGTACGCCGGGCGCCCGGACTTGTACTCTACGGGAGGGAGATGTCGGCTCGCGGAAGCACGGAGCGCCTGTCTCTGGCTGCTGCCGCTGCTTGTGGCGCGGATGGCGCCGAGCGCCGCCCGGTGGGTCGCCGCGCGCACGTTGCGGCCGTGCTCGCTCGCGGTACGCCGGGCGCCCGGACTTGTACTCTACGGGAGGGAGATGTCGGCTCGCGGAAGCATGGAGCGCCTGTCTCTGGCTGCCGGGAGGGAGATGTCGGCCGAGCAGCAGGCGGCGCGCGGCGGAGTCGCGTTCGCTCCCGCCGTCTGACCGGCGCTCGCCGGAGTCGCGTTTGCTCCCGCCGAAAAGTCATATTTTGGCGAGCGTGAGCGTGACGGGAGGCGCGCGCGGGGCTCGCCCCGCGCCGTCGCCCGGTCGACGCCGGCGCCAACACGAACATGTAGCGCTCGGCTAAACGGCTCCCTGGTTGATCCTGCCAGTAGTCATATGCTTGTCTTAAAGATTAAGCCATGCATGTCTCAGTACAAGCCAAATTAAGGTGAAACCGCGAAAGGCTCATTAAATCAGTTATGGTTCCTTAGATCGTACCCACATTTACTTGGATAACTGTGGTAATTCTAGAGCTAATACATGCAAACAGAGGTCCGACCGGAGACGGAAGGATCGCTTTTATTAGATCAAAACCAATCGGCGGCGTTAACGCGTCGTCGTACCGACTTGGTGAAACTGAATAACTTATTGCTGATCGCACGGTCCCGCACCGGCGACGCATCTTTCAAATGTCTGCCTTATCAACTGTCGATGGTAGGTTCTGCGCCTACCATGGTTGTAACCAGAGGCGGATTAAGGGGGGGCGGACCGGGCTTTAGCCCGGGGCCCCCGAATTTTTGGGGCCCCCGAATCGTAAAATTGCAATTTTGCGGTTCTGCGCAGCGTGCACAGTCAAGCGTGCTCTAATACGGACACGTGGTAACTGCGCACGGATCATAAAATAGTTTTAATCCTGTGACGTATCTCCGGACTCTCGGCACAGTTCTAGACTTAACCTTTAACTTCAAAAAGACTTTGTGTGGTGATTAATAAATATTTGTGGTTTTTAAAAGACTTAAAAAGTAAGTGTTTGGTAATTAGTAATCTATGGTTTATTAATTCTAGTTAATCCTCGTATTTGTTTTTTGTTGTTATTTTTACACGTATTACTTCCAGAAGAATCATGAACCGTAACTATCCCAGTGGATCACAAAAACGTGCGGCTGCGGCAGAAAAGAAGAAAAAACAAACTGATATTGCGGAAAAGATTCCTAAACTTACATCGTTTTTCAAACCAACTACGAGTAAAGAGAAAAAAGATGACGTTGAATTTGAACCAGAATTTTGCAAGCCCGTATTACAAAATATTGACGAACCCTCTGTGGAAAAGGGAGTGGAAATTGAAGTTCCCAATGATTATCCAAAACCTAAGGCGATTACCGATAATTTTGACATTTGTGATCTTCATCTTTGGCCTGACAAAATAACTGAAAACTTCAGAAATTATTGGATTCAACGTGGCGCAAGTCCCTGTCAAAATAAAGAGGGTGATTTTAAAGAATCTAAGGTGCAGTTAGATAAACAATCACAACGTCGCCATTGCACCCTTTCATTATTTACTCGTGTCCATACTCGAACAGGTGAACATTTTGAAAGAAATTGGCTATGCTATTCGAAACTCAGTGGTCGCATTTATTGTTTTGCATGCAAACTACTATCGTCCACAGTAAGTAAGATGACTACAGGATTCAATGACTGGAAACATTCACATGAAACGCTTTCTAGTCATGAAAACTCCAAGCAACATCTTAATGCAATGGCCGCACTATGTTCGCGAAAATCATGTAGTAGCCAAATCGACACTAATCTTGTCATACAATATGAAAATGAAGTAAAGTATTGGAAACAAGTTCTTGAAAAAATTGTTAGTGTGGTAAAATTTATTTGTGTTCGTGGTCTTGCATTTCGCGGTAAAAATGAGGTGGTTGGTTCATTGGATAATGGTAAATACCTTGGAATCCTGGAGTTACTTAGTCAATATGATGTCTTCCTTGCGAAACATATCCGCATTTATGCCAATAAAGGACGTGGGCACACCTCTTACCTCTCCTCTACTATTTGCGAAGAACTAATTGTACTTATGGGTCAAAAGGTCATGTCTACCATTGTTAGTGAAATCAAATTAGCAAAGTACTTCTCATTATCTGTAGATTCCACACCTGATATAATGCATGTAGACCAGCTTACTTTAATTATCCGCTACGTTCAAGAATCTGGTCCAGTTGAACGATTTATAAAATTCATTCCAATGTTTACGCACACTGGATCAGAAATTGCGAAAATTATTTTAAATTTTTTGGAAGAAAATTACATAAATATTAAGGATTGTCGTGGTCAATCTTACGACAATGCTTCCAATATGAGTGGCAAGTACAACGGCGTCCAGGCAATTCTTCGTGAGAAATGCAGTTTCGCATATTATGTACCATGCACAGCACATTCCCTTAATTTGGTCGGGAAACGTGCAGCAGAATCCTGTTCCACTGCTGTTGGTTTTTTTGATATACTACAAGGTCTTTATTCTTGGTTTGCCGCATCTACCCATCGTTGGCAAGTGCACCGGAAACACTTGAACGGATTGCCGGTTACTAAGGCATTATCAGAAACAAGGTGGTCAGCTAGACATGATGCCGTAAGGGCAGTAAATAGAGGATATAGGGAAACCATTTCAGCGTTGGAAGAGTTGGCAGCTGATGAAAATCAGTCACCTAATAGCAAAGTTGAAGCGGAAGGTTTCCTGAAGAAACTTCAAAAATTGGAAACTGCCGTCTTATTAGAAATGTGGGATATATTTCTAGAAAGGTTTCACAAAACTAATTTATCTCTTCAAGAAAAAGGATTATCTTTAAATTCTGCAGTTCAGTTGTTGGAGTCTATTCTAAGGTTTGTTCAAAGTCAGCGCACTGAGTTTGAATACTATGAAGAGAAGGCAAAAATTAAATGTCCGGGTAAAGACTATAAACAATCTTTAAAACGAACTTTGAAGAGAAAGCGTCAGTTCGACGAGGGACCGGCACTTGAAACGATATTCTTACCCAGAGATAAATTTAAAGTTGAAGTGTTTCTCGTGATAATTGACAGTATGTCTTCAGCTCTTCAGAATCGTTTAGATGCGTATAAAAACATCAAGGATATGTTTGGATTTCTGGGTAATCTGACTGATCTCAGCAATGATGATATCAGAAAGGCAGCAACCAACCTAATGGAAAATTATCCAGATGATTTTGAAGACTGTTTTCCTTCCGAATTAATTCATTTTATGGAACTCTTAAAAAGTGTACGTGAAAAAGAACAGGACGAAACACAAAATGTAAATAATGAAATGAAGATGCTGCAAATCTTAAACCAATTTAAATATATACAAAGTTTTCCAAATGTTCATATAGCGCTTCGCATTTATCTCTGTATGATGACATCTAACTGTAGTGGAGAGCGTTCATTTTCTAAGTTGAAGAGAATTAAAAATGAACTAAGAAGTACCATGGGACAAGAAAGACTCAATATACTCTCTCTTATGAGCATTGAAAATGAAATTGTAAACTCATTAAATTTTACGGAGTTAATAGATGAGTTTGCTTTAAGAAAAGTTCGTAAACGTGCAATGTAAATTATAATAATAGCAATTATGTATTTAAACTTTACAACAGTTATGCTTTATTTATTTATTTATTTAAAAGACAATTTATTTATGTTACTAATTAAATAAACTTTTTGTTATGAATGCGACTATGCTTAAAACCATTTTAAATCTGATTAATTTTCAAGAAAAAAAATAATTTCTTACTTTTCCTTTAAAATATTCAGTTTATCAAAAAATTATATTTTTGGGGATATTTTATTTAACTTCAGCTTGATCCAGGGGCCCCGAGTAAGCTTAATCCGCCCCTGGTTGTAACGGGTAACGGGGAATCAGGGTTCGATTCCGGAGAGGGAGCCTGAGAAACGGCTACCACATCCAAGGAAGGCAGCAGGCGCGCAAATTACCCACTCCCGGCACGGGGAGGTAGTGACGAAAAATAACGATACGGGACTCATCCGAGGCCCCGTAATCGGAATGAGTACACTTTAAATCCTTTAACGAGGATCAATTGGAGGGCAAGTCTGGTGCCAGCAGCCGCGATAATTCCAGCTCCAATAGCGTATATTAAAGTTGTTGCGGTTAAAAAGCTCGTAGTCGAATCTGTGTCCCGCGCCGCCGGTTCATCGCTCGCGGTGTTTAACTGGCGTGTTCGCGGGACGTCCTGCCGGTGAGCTCAGCCCTCCTCCTTCGGGGGGACGGGCGGCTCAACCTCACCTGTCGCGGTGCTCTTCACTGAGTGTCTCGGCGGGCCGGCACGTTTACTTTGAACAAATTAAAGTGCTTAAAGCAGGCTAAAATTTCGCCTGAATACTGTGTGCATGGAATAATAGAATAGGACCTCGGTTCTATTTTGTTGGTTTTCGGAACTCCGAGGTAATGATTAATAGGAACGGATGGGGGCATTCGTATTGCGACGTTAGAGGAGAAATTCTTGGATCGTCGCAAGACGGACATAAGCGAAAGCATTTGCCAAAAACGTTTTCATTGATCAAGAACGAAAGTTAGAGGTTCGAAGGCGATCAGATACCGCCCTAGTTCTAACCATAAACGATGCCAGCTAGCGATCCGCCGACGTTCCTCCGATGACTCGGCGGGCAGCTTCCCGCCGAGAAAGGAGAAGGAGCGACCGGTCACCTTTGCAAGGCGGCCGGCCGCCCGACGTTTCCTTCGAAGGCACGCCCGTTTCGGTCGTCGTGTCGCAGAGGTCACACTCTAACGCGATCTTACGACGTCGGACCGAAGAGATTTTTCGCACGGGGCGTGCCGCGAAAAGAAGGAGGCGAGTCGGGCGAGCCGAGCGGCGGACCGAGTCGAAGGCTCCTCTCCGAACGAAACGAATTTTTCGCGACCTCAGATCAGGTGAGACTACCCGCCGAATTTAAGCATATTAATAAGCGGAGGAAAAGAAACTAACAAGGATTCCCTCAGTAGCGGCGAGCGAACAGGGAGGAGCCCAGCGCCTAATCCCGCGACCGGAAACGGGCGCCGGGAAATGTGGCGTTAGGGAGGATCCGACTTGCCGAGATCGAGCGCGCCGTCCAAGTCCTTCTTGAACGGGCCACCGGCCCGAAGAGGGTGCCAGGCCCGTAGCGGCGGCCGCCGGTCGAGGAAGGATCTCTCCTCAGAGTCGGGTTGCTTGAGAGTGCAGCCCTAAGCGGGTGGTAAACTCCATCTAAGGCTAAATACTACCACGAGACCGATAGCGAACATGTACCGTGAGGGAAAGTTGAAAAGAACTTTGAAGAGAGAGTTCAAGAGTGCGTGAAACCGTTCAGGGGTAAACCCGAGAAACCCGAAAGTTTGAACGGGGAGATTCACCGCGTTCGCGCCGCACGGCGGACGGAGGCGGCGCACAGCGACCGCGGGCGTTCGCGCCCGTCGGCGTACCGCCACCGACCGCATCCGCGAGCGCGTGCACTTCTCCACCCAGTAGGACGTCGCGACCCGTCGGTCGGCGGCCTAAGGCCCGCGGTGCAGCCCGCGTCGGCGGCTTCGGCCGTTTCACGACGCGGACCCGCGGAGTCCCGGCCGCCGTATGCAATCCGACGGAAGCAAGGAAGGGCGCGCGGCCGCGACACTGTTCGCGTCCGGCCCGTCCCGAGCCGTCGCGGCTCCGCCTCGCGCGGCGCCCGCGGGGGCTGTCCGGAGACGGTGCTCTCAGACAGACCGCGTCGAACGCCCGTCGGCGACGCTATTGCTTTGGGTACTCTCGGGACCCGTCTTGAAACACGGACCAAGGAGTCTAGCATGTGCGCGAGTCACTGGGTCTCTGAACTAAACCCAAGGGCGAAATGAAAGTGAAGGCGCCGTTTCGGCGGCGCCGTGGGAAGATGGGCGGTCCACGTGACCGCCCCGCACTCCCGGGGCGTCTCGCGCTCATCGCGAGCTGAGGCGCACCCCGAGCGTACACGCTGGGACCCGAAAGATGGTGAACTATGCCTGGTCAGGACGAAGTCAGGGGAAACCCTGATGGAGGTCCGTAGCGATTCTGACGTGCAAATCGATCGTCGGAACTGGGTATAGGGGCGAAAGACTAATCGAACCATCTAGTAGCTGGTTCCCTCCGAAGTTTCCCTCAGGATAGCTGGCGCTCGTCTGGCACGAGTTTCATCTGGTAAAGCGAATGATTAGAGGCCTTGGGGTCGAAACGACCTCAACCTATTCTCAAACTTTAAATGGGTGAGAACTCCCGCCTTCTTAAACGTGACGCGTTTCTGAAGCGGCGAGGCTCCACGCTAGAATCAGAGTGCCAAGTGGGCCACTTTTGGTAGGCAGAACTGGCGCTGTGGGATGAACCAAACGCGAAGTTAAAGCGCCAAAACGACGCTTATGGGACACCATGAAAGGCGTTGGTAACTTAAAACAGCAGGACGGTGTCCATGGAAGTCGGAATCCGCTAAGGAGTGTGTAACAACTCACCTGCCGAAGTTACTAGCCCTGAAAATGGATGGCGCTAAAGCGTCGTGCTTATACTTCGCCGCCAGCGGCATGTGCGCGCGCGACGCGCCCTCGGGCGCGCCGCGCGCATTACGCCCTGGTGAGTAGGAGGGTCGCGGCGGTGCGCGCGGAAGGACTCGGCGCGAGCCGGTCTGGAGCCGCCGCCGGTGCAGATCTTGGTGGTAGTAGCAAATACTCTAGTGCGATCCTTGAGGACTGAAGTGGAGAAGGGTTTCGTGTGAACAGTTGTTGCACACGAGTCAGTCGATCCTAAGCCCTAGGCGAAAGCCGATTGCATAGGGGCGCGTTTTTCGCAACTGTAAGATGCAGAAATCAACGTGCGCTCTATCGGGCGAAAGGGAATCCGGTTCATATTCCGGAACCCGGCAGCGGAACCGCCAATACGTCGGGCTCTTTAGTTCGTCGGGGCAACCCAAAATGACCCGGAGACGCCGTCGGGAGGTCGGGGAAGAGTTTTCTTTTCTGTTTGAGCGCTCGGGCTCCATGGAATCCTCTAGCAGGGAGATATGGAGTGGAGCGCGAAGAGCACCGCACTTGCGGCGGTGTCCCGATCATCCCCTTGGACCTTGAAAATCCGGGAGAGGGCCACGTGGATGTACCCTGCCGGCTCGTACCCATATCCGCAGCAGGTCTCCGAGGTGTGTAGCCTCTAGTCGATAGAATAATGTAGGTAAGGGAAGTCGGCAAATTAGATCCGTAACTTCGGGATAAGGATTGGCTCTGAGGAGCGGGGCGCGTCGGGCTTGGTTGGGAAGCGGGTCAAGGTCAGGTGCCGGGCCTGGGCGAGGCGAAGGGCGCTCCTCTGGGAGGGTCCCGAACCGAGTTCGGTCTCGCGCCCTACCCCCCGCGGAACTTCCTTGCTGCGAGGTCCGGCGCGGTCGGCGTTCGCGCGCCGCCCGCCGGTCGCCTCTTCGGCCGCCATACAATTCAAGCAAGCGCGGGTAAACGGCGGGAGTAACTATGACTCTCTTAATCTAGTGCGGGTTAGGGGACGAGTTACTCCTCCGCGGGCTGAACCAAGTAAGCTCGTGCGATCGAAGCGTACGCATAGGGTATACCGAAGCGGAAAGCCGACGTTGCCTAGTTCGGACGGCAATACCCCCCATTGGTGTCGCTGGAAACCTGGGCCACCTTCCCAGGGCCAAATTGTCGACGGACGGGCCCCTAATTCGGAAACGATGGGGGCCAGCACTTAATCCGCCCTGTCTAACTGGGGCGGGGCCCGGTCGAAGGAGCTACCCGCCATTGGTGGCCGGGCCCATAGTAGGGAGCACGCAAGACGAGGAATCCAGGGGTCGCATCCCTGGATTCCCTAACATTTCAGCGGGCACAACCATTAAACTGAGAAGCGGAAGGCAACTGGGGCCGCCGCCCGTTGCCCCCGCTGAAACAAGAGTTCCGCAACTCGACCCTATGATACCCGAGGAGGTTGAGGGTCATGAAGAAGCTCCCCAAAACGCCCGGGGAGTGGATGGTTATCCCTGCGAATGTGGACGCAGCTTTTCCACTAAGACAGGATTGGGGGTGCACAAGAAAAGGGCCCACCCGGTAGAGGCAAATGATGAGATCGTCATACCGGGGATTAAGGCCAGGTGGAGAGAGGAGGAGATACTGCTCATGGCTGCGGAAGAAGCGCAGGCAGCGGTCAATGGGGTGCGTTCTATGAATCAGCACCTCATCGAGCGAGTTCCAGGACGCTCGCTCGAGGCTATTAATGGGCAGAGGAGGAACGCGGAGTATAAGTCAAAAGTCGCCGCAGCTATTGCCGACCTCCGCGCGGGGCCCACGCTAGCGGAAGCCCCAACCTCGCCCGACGCGCGCCCGAACACTAGAGCGCGCGCCGCCTTGGCCGAATTCCCTCCTCCGCACGAACAACCGCAAGCATCCGCGGTGCGATAGTCGGCCTGATTGGCCTGACAAGGGAGAAGGGTACGCGAGAACACCACGCGGACCTTCTCCTGCGAATCGCAGAGGATGCTTTGGGGAGAGTAATACCGCACGACGACCTCATGATTTGGTACGAGGCCGTCTTTGCTCCCAATCGTGCCTCCACCACGGCAGGGCCCAAAAGAACGAGTCGGAAGAACACAGTAAGACCGATCTCGAAAAAGAAAGCGAGGAGAGAAGAGTATGCAAGAGTGCAAAGGGCTTGGAGCAGGAACCCGGCGAGAACCTCCCGTGAATTGCTCAACGGCACCTGAGCCAATGTTTCGGTCCCCGAGGGGATGTTTGAGTTCTGGGAGAGTATCTTTGGGAGGGAGTCAGTGGACTACCCCCCAGCCACTGCAGGCGTGCCCGATGGCACGCTGAGCTACGCATGGGACGCTGTCTCATGCGGAGAACTTGAGCTCTGCAAAGTGGCGAAGAGTTCCGCTCCGGGCCCCGACGGCGTCCACCCAGCCGACTGGAACAGAGTTCCAGTGCACATGCAAGCACTTAAACCTCGTCATGCTGGCTAGAAGCTTCCCAGAGAAACTGCTCAAGGGAAGAACAGTGTTCATCCCCAAGAAGGATGAACCGACTGCCCTTGGAGACTACCGACCGATTACTATTAGATGAAAGGCAGAGGGCGTTTATAAATGCCGATGGCACGAGCAAGAATATCGCAATACTTGATTCTGTCATCGGCACGGCGAGAGCGAACCTTAGGGAGTGTCACATTGCGACCCTTGACCTCTCTAAGGCGTTCGACTCTCTGAGCCATAGCGCCCTCAAGAGTGTAGTTGCGAACACCAGACTACCGCCTGAGCTTTGCGAGTATATCTCCGGGCCGTACACCAACACGAGTACACGTCTCCACAGCGAGAATAGGACTTCTCCAGAGGTTGCAGTGAGGAGAGGGGTGCGTCAGGGAGACCCCCTTTCCCCCGTGCTGTTCAATCTGGCGCTGAATAATATCATCCGGGCTGTTCCCAAGGAGGTTGGCTACAGACTTGAGGGGGTAAAGCTCAACTGTTTGGCCTTTGCCGACGACCTCGTCATTGTGGCCGGCTCCGAATGGGGACTTCAGAAAGCCCTGAACGCAGTGAGCGGCACGGCAGCCAGCATGGGACTCAAACTCAATAGGGAAAAGAGTTCCACATATTCCATCAAAATCGACGGCAAAAACAAAAAAGCCAAAGTCGTGACAGACAGGAAATTTAAACTGTCTGATGGAACTCTACCAGCAACCCGGGTACTGGAAAAATGGACGTACCTCGGGGTTGAGTTTGGAGTCCAAGGAAGCGCGAACGTTGAAGCGGATTTGGCGGCGACCCTGGCGAACATCACCACGGCGCCGCTAAAGCCGCAACAGAGATTACATCCTGAGAGTCTACCTCATACCGAAGCTATACCACGTTATGGTGCTCGGTAGAGTAACGATGGGGAGACTCCAGGCTCTGGACGTGCAGGTTCGGAAAGCAGTAAGAACCTGGCTTCGGCTTCCTAACGACACGAGTATCGGCTACTTCCACTCGTCTATTAAGGACGGCGGTCTTGGACTGCCGTCCCTCTCAACTCTCATCCCTTCACTGACGGTCAATAGACTGGCCAAACTGAAGCACTCCCCTTTGGAGATCGCTCGAGCCGCCTTTAGAACCAGGCGGCTCCAACGTAAGTTGCAGTTGTCATACAAGATGCTGGCCAGCGAAAATCTGCCGTTACCACCAACGGCGGAAGGCCGTCGCAAACACTAGGCGACAATACTTCACGAATCGGCGGATGGATTCGAACTCCGCGAGGCTTCTAAAGTCTCTACCTCAACGGCCTGGATGACTGACTTGTTCAGGAACATTCCGGGCCGCGATTTCGTGCAGTACTCGCACACATGGATAAACTGCCTACCGTCCAGAATCCGCACCTCGCGGGGAGAACGTCGTCAGACATACGACGTCTCCTGCCGAGCGGGGTGTCGTGTCGATGAAACGGCGGCCCACATCATCCAGGGCTGCTGGAGGACACACGGGGGCAGGATTATGCGCCATGACGCGGTGTGCGAGATGCTCGCTAGTGAATTGACGAAAAAGGGATGGGAGATACAGCGAGAGGTGCACTTACCAACGCGCCGGGGAATGCGCAAGCCAGACATCCTAGATCCTAGCCAGAAGGGGCGACGAGGGCAGGATCGTTGACGCCCAGGTCGTGGCGGGCAGAATGTCCCTTCGCGACTGTCACAATAATAAACGTGACAAGTACGGCCTCGATGAGGACGTACTTAGAGGTGCAGGGACCAAATTGGGCATTGCCGCCGAGAACATCCAGGCGGCAACCTGCACCCTTACCTGGCGAGGTGTCTGGTCTGACGACAGCGCCAAACAACTCCTGGATATGGGAGTTACCCAGCGCGGCCTGAAAGGGATAACCACCCGAGTCCTTCGTGGATCGCACACCAACTTCTCGCGATTCATGAAGATGACAATGATGAAGACCCCTCAGACGACGAGGGTAGGAGTAGGATGAGTTGCGGACACGGCGTGCGGGCGCCTCACGGTCCGTCACCACAGAGGAGGATTGCGCGGGAGTCGGGGTCGCGGGACGTCACCATTAGGTGGTTAGCCGCGAGCGCGCCCCGGGACCCCGGTCTCCCTATTGGAAGCGCGAAGAAATGTAGTAAATATCTGTACATTGTTGTCCTTTGTGTGTGTCAACCGGTGCTCGTATGTATGTTTACGTACGAGCACCGGAAGTGACAATGAATTGGGGGTTCCACTTGCCTACGCTTGCGTAGGTTAAGTCCCCTTTTAGATAACCAAATGCCTCGTCATCTAATTAGTGACGCGCATGAATGGATTAACGAGATTCCCTCTGTCCCTACCTACTCTCAGCGGGGACACATGTAACCGCAACTGAGCGCGTCACCAGATGGCAGATAAGGGAACGCTCGCCGGCTCTGTCTCCAGCAGGGTTGGAGGGTAGGAGTGAAATAAAATAGTTCCCGCGGACCAACATGATTGCACCTGGCAGTAGGTCTAAACTGCACCACGATTAGGATGTCGAATAATAAAAATAATAGTCCTCAAGTGGGTCTCAGTAATGAGTAAACCCACCCTGTAAATGCAGGCAGCCCCATGGAATGTGAGGGGGGCAGTTATTCGGTAGACGAGGTAATAGAGCAGCAAGGAAGGAAAAGACTGCGAAAAGTCAGCTCTAGCGATGAGAGCGTAGAAGATCCGGAGGAGGAAACGGATCCAATGGATGAAGAGGTGGAGAACTTAATAGCGAAGGTAAATGAGAACATCACGATGATAACAGATGCGACAATGAGGGAAAAATCTGGAAAATTCTCATTTACAATAACAGAGAGAAATATAGTCCAAAAAGCGACAACGGAAATTGGCAAGTTGGTAAATATGATTGCAGGGAAAAAGATGCGAAGAGAAACGAGGGAAGTAAAAGAAACAATCACGAAAGTAGAAAAGGAGATAAAGAAGCAAAATAAGGAATTAAAAGAGGAAATAAACGAAATCAAGACCCAACTTGGCAGAGATATGAAAGAACAGATGATGAAACTAAAGGAAGAGATAAATATTGTTGCCGGGGCAACGAATAGCACGGCCATAAACAGAACAGAAGGTTCACAGAGGAAGACAACCTACGCTGCGATAATAGGGTGTAAAGGCAGTGGAGGAGTAACAGAGGCGAAAACAGAACTGAGTAAAAGCATAGAAGAAAAAGGCATTAGTGGCGGTTTTAAAGCTATTAAGGAAAGAAAAGACGGAACATTATTAGTGATAACAGATGACAAACAGAGACATAAAGAGTTAATTGAAATAAACAAGGGTAACTTGGAAGTAAAAGCAGTAGGAAAGAAAGACCCTATAATAAAAGTGAAAGGAGTAGAGGGAGGACTCAGAGATGGAGAATTCATAAAGGAACTAGTTGGCGCAAACAGACACATATTTGGCGATGCGGAAGTAGTCAGAGAAAATGAGCCGGCAAGACTGAGAATCATGAGGAAGTCCCTTAACTACAACCAAACGAAAGAGGACTGGATAGTTAGAATAAAACCAGAAATGATAAGAAAAATTAGAGAAAACAACTGGATAGTGATGGTAGAAATGAAAGATTTAAGGGTAACAGAATGCACGGAGATAGTGAGATGCTACAAATGTAACGGATACGGACATACATCGAAAGTATTAGTCCGGGAGGTAGCGTCAATTTTCAATGGGTCATTTCAATAAAGCTGACTTTCATATCATAGATTCTTCTCAAATTGCTTGTTCAAGAATCAAATGTCAGCTTTCGCGACCGTGGGGGGTAGGATTGTGGGAGGATGTGGAACTGGTAAGTTTTTTTTTTCATTTGGATCATTTCAGTAAGGCTGAAAATCTATTGATTATTTTTTTGCGTACTATTAATCACAAAAAAAAATGTCAGCTGCATGGGGAATGAGGGAATGGTCATCAGCTGCACATTCAAAGATGCATAAAAAAGACTAAAATAAAGTAATATCAGTAAGGCTGAAATTTCTTTAAGTAATTGTGTACGACTTAAAACACACAAAAATAATTGTCAGCTGGCATTAGAATGGTGGAAAGACCGTCAGCTAGGCCTTCAAATTTTGTTGAAAAGCAGAAATTCGCACCGCGCGCGGTACCTTTAAAATTCCACTGGCAGATCTCCGACCCGTACCCCCTCCCCTATAACGTTCGAAAATTATCAGCTTTGCCTAAATAACCACTTCAGTCAGTTTATAGTATCAAAAAGTAAAGTGTACGATTATATTACGGAGTTACGATGGTTAATCCATTTTGTGTGATTTGTGTTCTAAACGTACAAAACCCATGATATCATTTACGGATGATACTTATGCAAAATGCAACAATGTTCTTAGTATTAGACAAAAGAATAACCTAATTATGAAAGATGTGTCGTTGCCAGCAGTGTTTTCGGAACATCATATGTACCATTCTGCGTGCTATCGACGTTTCACGGCATTACCCCCAAAACATAGACCATCTAAAGAAACATTAATAAACATATCATTGTCAACTGAATCTGCAGAAACAAATTTTGGAGAATCAACATCAACAATACCAAGGTAAGAAATTAAATTAGTCGGCATCCTCTTCTTTTAATATATTTAAGATTAAAATAGAATCAGTAACTATGTTACTAAGAATATTTCAATTTATTTATTTATGGCAAAGCCATTATTAAAAAAGAATTTTTATAAACATAAACATAATTTGTAGAACTTATAAGAAAAAAATCACTGAAAATAAATTGGTATAAGTTTCTAGAAAAAATAGAGTGAAATTTTTGATAAAGAGTAATAATAACTTTTTCTTCCAACGACTGATGAATTTATTTTTTCAGTTCAAATACTGGTCTTTTACCCATGGAAGTAAATAGTACAGATAATGAAATAGTACAAGAAGAATCGGAATCTGTAGAAATAAACACAACAGCAGATAATTCAGGTTCGGATCTATCTCTTGACAATAACATTGCTACCGTATCAAATGACAGTGTATGCATAATTTGTCTCAAAAATAGGAAAAAAGTAAAAGGACGAGAACAACCACTACATTTATGTTCCAAAGACAAAATAAATATCTTGAAATTATATGCAATTGATGTAAATAATAGTGATTTATTAGCTAGAATTACTGAAAAAGAAACAAAACAAGATAATGTTAACTACCACAAATGCTGCAAAAGTAGCATGCTTAATCTTATACAATCTCAACAGACTGAAAAACGCGAGGTAACTGAATGGCACAAAAAACGAAATGTTCGTAAAAATTCATATCAAGAATTATTAGAATACGTTTCAGAAAACATTATTAAATTAGGACAATGTTTTCTTCTCTCTTTTTTAAAAGACTTGTATATTCAGTACATTAAGACAAAATGGGAAAATTTTGATGGTAAAGTGGAACTTCGGGATCTGGAAAAAAGACTATTGTCATCGTTCCCAAGAAAAATTTCTATTGTTACAATGAATACAAAAAAAGTAGTTAAACCTTTCAATGGAATCTTAATTGAAAATAACTTGGATACAATAGAAAAGCAAGATATTCTCCATAGAGCAGTTTTAATTTTGAGATCCGAAGTAGACAATATTAAACGTAAACCATTACCTGATAAAATAACAGCAAATAACATGATAAAAGGCGAATGCGAAATTCCGGCACTCATCAGTGAGTTTTATTCAAACTTGATTTCTACAAGTTATCGCCGTAGACGCAGTGAAAATAAACAGAGACTAGTTACTTCACTATCAGAAGATTTGGTTTATGTAGTTTCAAATGGCGAAATAAAAACTTCTAAGCACATAACGTTGGGAATGACGATGAAAAGTTTAACTAACAGTAAACAATCATCATCAACATTTTAAATAGGCTTGGACATTGTTGCAGTTATACTGTTTTAGAAGAGTTGGAAACAGAAGCTACATTTTCGTCCATTTCTCAATCTGATGTTTGCCCTGAAGATATTAAACGTTTGCCGAATCTGAAAACAGGGCTTGCATACAATAATTTTGATCGTTTTGTCGATACAACAAGTGGCAAAGATACTTTGCACGATACGGTTGGGATAATTTTTCAAGATATCGATGCTTCACTAGAAAATCAAGATAATTGTCAAAGTAATAATAATACTGAAGTCAATTTAACTGATTCTGAAGAAAATGTGTCGTCTGAACGTTCAAAGAAGAGACAAAGATCTCTGGATGTCATTACGTTCGACTTGCAGCCATATCATAAAAAACCGAAATATCATCAAACTTTGGAACCATATGAAAGTCCCTTACGATCGTGTAATTACAACTTAGTGCAACCGGTAAAACGAATAAATCTTGTTTGGATGTTATCTCATTTTCTGAAAATATCAGGTACGCCATCATGGGTAGGGTTCAATAGCATGATTTATAAAGATACCAGTTGTAAATAGAAAATATCCTATTTAACAACAATAAATTGTTCGCCTACAAGTTATTCTGTTGTAGTTGAAACTATGAATCAGGCTTTAAAGGCAGCTTCAGAATTCGGAATGCAATATATGGAAGTAACATATGATTTGGCCATTGCAAAAATTGCATTGCAAATTCAGAGCATAGAAAGACCAAGATTCAATAAATTATTTATTCACGTAGGAGCATTTCACATGATGATGGCTTATTTTAAAGCGGTCGGAAAATTCATCGACGGTTGCGGAATCACAAACGTTATAGTGAACAGCGAAATTTTGGCAAGTGGATCCGTTAATAGCTTTATCACAGGTAAACATTTCAACAGGTGTAAACGGTTACATCCTCTGTTAGCATTGGCTTTTCGAATGTTGCATTTCCAGGCATTCCTTGATGAGTATGGAATAGAGATATTTGATGAACTAAAAGAAAATATTATAGAGTATTTATTAAATTTCAGAAGTTCTAAATCAGAAAACCCTACGATTTCAGATGAAAATTTGTTAAGAATTCTTGACAAATACGAGGAGTATAAACAAATGACAATGAGTGGTGAACACGGAAAAACTCCACAATTTTATATGTTTTATATAGAATACATAGACAATTACTTCACATTAAATTGCAGTATCCGATTAGGAGAGTTAGAAATCCTTAAATATATTTTGCCACATATTGGAAATATATTTTTTACTTTTAAACAACAAAATTATGCTCGATATATTGTATTGTATCATGAAAAATTAATGAAAGTTCAAGACACTCATCCAGGTTTAGAAATTCAATTAAAGAAAGGTTCATTCGGTATCAAAAGAACCTCGAACTCATTTTCTAGACAACCAATTGATCTGACTTTAGAACAAACAATTAATGCGGATGCAGCGAATAAATTAACAGGAATCAGCAAATTCTATTTCAGCTCGTCAGAGATGGTGCAAAAGCCATAGTATACGTTCAACCATAACTAGTCATATCATGGAACGAACGGGATTACGCAAATCTCAAGATATTTCAGCTGATCTTGAAAAAAGTAGAATAAAAAAACAAACCTCGCAACTGGAAATCATTATCACACAGATTAAAGAGAATATGAACCCATTTTCTCAAGATTTAGATAAAAACTTCTTATACAATATTTCAACAGGTCAAGCTGTAAACGAAAATATTGAATCTTTTCTACTCAATGCAAATAAATTGGGCAATGAACAGAGAGAAAAATTCATCAGGGATTGTTCTGAAGATTCTCAAAGATTTGAGAGACCAATAAAGAAAAATGCTGTTGTAACATTTGCTGATGGAGTGGCAAAGAGAAAAATGTCGGTGAATGGAAAACTTGTGGAAGTACGTATTCAACGTAATTTATTCGGAAAATTACTGCGGCTCTCTCTTGAAAAATCTTTAAATATAGATTCTGTATTATCATATCCATTAACGCCAATCCCTTTATCTCTGTGCTACGTTGAAGGTGTCATATGTAAGACAAACAAATCAGTTTTGTTAAAAGAATTGGAAAAAGAAATAGAGAAAGAAGAAGAGGAAGAAGAACATACTTCTCAACTTGACAACTGTGACGTTATAGTTTACGATGGATTTTTTATTATTCACCAAATGAAAGAAGTGCCTTCTACTTATAAAACCATATCGTTACAAATACTTAAGACATTTACAGCCACTGATGCGCATATTATAATTATTGCATTTGATCGTTATTTTTATCCATCTATAAAAGATAATGAGCATTTGCTAAGAGGAAGAGTTAAAGGTAATAAGTTCAGTATCAAAGGACCTGATCAGAAGCGCCCTTCTAATTTTGCTAATGAACTAAAAAATATATATTTCAAAGAGGCATTAGTGAAATTTATTTGCGATGACTGGGAACAAGATCACATGGCGCCATTTTTTTCAGGAAAGACTATTTATGTTAATTATGAATCGTGCTACAAGTACCAAGTGTTCAACGATAGAGTTGTGAGAACAATTGAAAGTTGTCTATCATGTCCTTCACACGAAGAAGCTGATACAAAAATTGTATTTCATATTTGTAAATTAGACTTCGATGCACACGTTACAATCAGATGCTCTGACACAGATATTATGATAATTATGTTGGGAAATATGCCAATAATTCGTAAAAATTTGCATATACGAATGCTAACTGGCACCGGTAATAAACGAAGATACATAAATATTACTAAATTGCATGAAAAATTGGGAGACACATTATGTTTAGCGCTACCAGGGTTTCATGCCCTTACAGGGTGCGATTTTAACCCTGCATTTTACCGAAAGGGGAAGAAAAAACCACTCGAATTATTACGAAAATCCCCAAACTACATACACGCACTGAATGATATATCAAGTTTAGAACCCGAAAATCTAGAGAAAAGTTTTTTAGTCTTAGAAGAATTTGTCTGTCGAATATACGGATTTAAGACAATTAATGATATAAATTTGATACGAGTAGCAACATTCATGAAAGCATATAATATAAGTCGAAATGAAGATGTCTTAAAAATAGATCGCAATTTTGAAGGATACCACCTTGTAAGGCTGAATTTCGTCAACACCTACTACGAACAACGTATATATCCCAACTTTGGACTCATGCTTATTTATCTACACCAACTTGTTCTCTGCCAATTGAATATGGATGGGAAGAACAAGATGGAAGATACGTCTTTAAATGGTTTGAAGGCGAGCAACTGCCTCATATAGATAGTATTACAAGGGAGAGCGAGGAAATTACAGGTACTTGACACAGATTTTGAAGATTTAATGAGGATTTTTTTTAAACATTCATAATATTATATTTTTCTGCAGATATATTGGAAGACAATAAAGACGATGATGACGAAGAAGCTAATGAAACTGAAATCATCGAAGACAACTCCGATGTAAGTTCTGAGGAGGAAAGTGATGTAGACGAGGATGACGACTACGTCAATGATAACAATTCTAATGAAGATGAATAATATGAAACCATTGTTCAATATTTCTACTGTGATTTTTAAAAAGATTACCTTAAATATACACATTTTTTATTAATACTAATGAATTCATAAAATCAATCCTTGTTTTCCTTAAGTTTGTTTACGAAAATTGATATCAGTAAAGCTAAAACTTTTGTTAGTAGTTGTTTATGAATTATAAAATATGAAAATAATTGTCAGCTGGCATCAGAATGGTGGAAAATACGTCAGCTGAACCATTAAAGGTACCGCGCGTGGTACGAGTTTGACCGCGGTGGTACGTTTTAAACGCCTAGCTGACGGTCTTTCCACCATGCTAATGCCAGCTGACAATTATTTTTGTGTGTTTTAAGTCGTACACAATTACTTAAAGAAGTTTCAGCCTTACTGATATCACTTTATTTTAGTCCTTTTTATGCATCTTTAAATGGGCAGCTGACGACCATTCCCTCATTCCCCATGCAGCTGACATTTTTTTTTGTGATTATAAGTACGCAAAAAAATAATTAATAGATTTTTAGCCGTACTAAAATGACCCAAATGAAAAAAAAATTTTACAAGTTCCGCGTCCTCCCACAATCCGACTCCCCGCGGTTATGCCAGCTGACACTTGATTCTTGAACAAGCAATAGGAGAAGAATCTATGATATGAAAGTCAGCTTTACTGAAATAACTTGTTGAAAATTGACGCTACCTCCCGGACTATATGTAAAAAGGAGGATTGTTGTGCAAAATGCGGCGGTAGACATAGATCAAGAGATTGCAGACAAGAGCAGTTTAACTGCCCCAATTGTAAGAAAAGAGGCCTCCGGTCGGAAGGACACGCGGCATATCAGGAAAACATGTGCCATACATACAAACGTGTTTATGAGGCGGCGATAAGGAGAATTGACCATGGCGAAGTATAAAATAATATCATTTAACGCAGGGAGAGGAAGAGAAGCGATAGCACAATTACAGAGGTTAACGATAGAAAAACAATACGATATAGTCCTGATACAGGAACCTGATAAAAGCAGAAGCGGATGGGGAAAAGCCAAAGTAGTCGGAAGCTCAGACGCAAAAACAAGGATAATAATAAATGAAAATATTAAAAACATAACAATAATGAATCAAATAACAAATAAAAATCTAACAGCTATCAAAACCAGCGAAGGTACAACAATAATCTCAATCTACGCAGAACCGGGAGAAACAGAAATATTAGAAAGAAGTCTACAACATATATCAGACTATATTAGAGACAATAGAGGAAACGTTATTATTGCAGGAGATTACACCGCTAAACACGAAACGTGGGGATCTGCGAGGAAAGACAACAGAGGACAAGTGGTTGTAGAATTTGCGGCGATGCACGATTTAATGATCTTAAATAAATCAGACGACCCACCAACGTTTCGAAACAGTAACGGCGTAGGATGGACAGACTTAGTGCTAACTAATAATGTAAACCAACCAGATCTAAAAATAAGCAACACAGAAACACTGAGCGATCACCAATACATAGAGTTTACAATAGAAACAAATAAACAAACAAATAACCCAAGAGAAGAAGAAACAATAAAATACTTCGCAGTTAGTAACAAATGGGAACAATTTAAAGCCGCGCTAAGAATAGAAATCGAACAAATGGAAAAGATGAATATAAACAACAGAAATGAAGCAGAAATTGCAGCAGAGAAATTTCAAAAAGCATGCATTAACGCGTGCAAAATTGGACTGAAAAATAATATTGAACACAAGAATAAAAAAGACACGAACAGTACAAAATGGTGGAGCACGAAACTAAAAGACATGAGGCAAAGCACGAACAGAGCAAGAAGGAAATGGCAATCTGAAAAAGACATAAGACAAAAAGAAAGTTTAAAAGATAGATACATAGAAGAAAGAAGAAAATATAAAAACGAAATAAAAACAGCAAAAGTAACTGCATTTCGAAAGTACATAACGGAGATAGGAGGGGTAGATGAGGACCCATGGGGAGCAGCACACAAAATATTAAAAAAGAGTAAGAAAAGTACAGACCTCATGGCCACGATCAAGAAAACAAATGAAAAATGGACAATGGATGAAAAAGAAACAATTATAGAACTGATGAACAAATATTTCCCCGGCAAAACAAATGAAGACGATAATGTACCAATAAATTGGAGTGAAGAAGATGAAAAAGAAATATCCAAAAAAGAAGTGGAAGCTGCAATTAATTCATTTAAACCAAACAAGGCAGCAGGAATTGACGGAATACCTACAGGAGCATTAAAGCAGATTTTAGAGATTGGTGAAGAAGAGTTGGTAAAAATGATAAAAGGATGCTGGAATCAGGGAATTTTTCCTAAAATATATAAAAAAGCAAGAATAGTGGCTACCAAAACCGGGAAATAGCGGCCTAAGACCAATAAGTTTACTACCAGTAATAGGGAAGATAATAGACAAAATATGCGCCAACAGATTACAGCATTTCTTAGAGACTACAAATAAATTATCACAACATCAATATGGATTCAGATATGGGAGAAGCACGATAGACGCAATAAAAGTACTAACAGACACAATCAAGAATAATAAAACAGAAGGCATGCATAGTTTAGCAATAACACTAGACATTAGTAACGCTTTTAACAGCATAGAGCATAGATATATAGAAAAACAACTGGAGTCAATGAAATGCACGAAGAAACTGGGAGAAATGGCATGCAATTTTCTAAAAGAAAGGATCATAAATAGCAAAGGATACGAGAAAGAAGTAAACAGAGGATGCCCGCAAGGGTCATTTACCGGACCAATTATGTGGCTAATAGCAATGGAAGGCTGGTTCAACAAAATGAAAGACATAAATAATATACATGTACAAGCGTACGCCGATGATCAAGTCATAATAATAAAAGCAAAGTCGGCAAAGAGAATAGAACAGATTTGGACAGAAGTGTGGAGGAAATGTAAAGAATGTAGCGACGAAAGCAGCCTAGAGTACAACGAGTCAAAAACAGAAATACTATTTATAAAAGCAACAAAGATAAACAGACCACCAGAAATCAAAATAAATAACAGAAGAATAGAACAAAAGATACAAATAAAATATTTGGGCTTACATATAGACGCAGGACTGACATGGATACAACATGCACAAGAAGTACGCAAGAAAACAGCAGAAATAGCTCAGAGAATGTTTATAATAGTAGGCAAGACATGGGGAACATCAACTAAAATACTGAAAACAATATATAACGGCGTCATAACACCAATAATGACATATGGAGCAGAAATATGGGGAGAAAGAGCAAACGACACAAGAGTGAAAAGACATTTAAATGCAGCACAAAGACCGTTCCTGCTGAAAATAGCCAGGGCATACAGGACAACTCCAACAGCAGCTCTCCAAGTCATAACAGGATTACACCCAATATATATAGAAGCAAAAAGTAAATATTTAGAATGGATAGAAGTAAACAAAGAAGAGTACGAGAATAAAGTGACAGGTGAAGGACTAATACATCCAGCATTAAGACAAAGAATACAATACATTAAGAAGATAAATAATAACAATAACAGAGTAAATAAAAGAATTTTCATAAAGGTCAACAAAAATGAAGACAAAATAGGATTCGCGATAGCCGCACAAGATAACGAAACCTTAAGACATATACGAAGTGAAAGATTAACAAACACTAGTACTGAAATACAGGCAAATGTAACAGCTATTCAAAGGACATTAGAAACTATAAGAAACGAAAACATAGACATAATAATGTATACAAATATAGCATTCGAACAAGTCTGCAAAAGAAATATTAGAAATGAGAAAGCAAGTCAGATTTATCAAGATATCATGGAAGAAAGACAAAATGGAAGAATAATAAGACTTATTTGGGACAAAAACAAAGAGACGATATCAGAACACGACGAGATCAATATGATGGCAGTAGAAGCAACAAATATCGAAACAATTACGAACATACCAAAACACAAAAGTTTAGCGAGAAAAATGAAACAAAACAATACGAGAACAGAGTGGCAAAGACTCTGGGATGAAGGCGACACAGGGAGAACACTATACAACATAGTTAAAAGTACATCACTAATAAAGAAAGAACTAGGAAGAGAAGCAGTTGAACTCCTAACAGGACATGGTAGAATCAAAGCATACTACAAAAGATTCAATCTTAGAGAAGAAAAAGATAATTGCGAATGTGGACAAGCAATAGAAAGTAATTTACACATAATGTACGAGTGCAGAGCCCCAGATAGAATGCAAGCAAGGACGCAACTAGAAAGTAAAGCAAGAGAATATAGAGCAAACTGGCCACTTGAAATAGAAGAAGAAACTGACGAGAGCATATGGGACGAAATAAATGCATTCGCAATCAAAAGTATAAGAGAAGACATGGATAATGATAGCGACTGATTAATAATAAGAAAAAAAAAAAAACGATGGTCCAAAAGCGAGGCAACCCTTATGCTGGAGGGTTTCTCGCAGCTCAGTGCCTACCACGTCGGCGTGATAGGCGATTCAAAAACGCTGGGTAAATCCGGGAGGTGGTGCACATCCGCGGCATCGGGCACCGTGTCCCGGTTAATTTTTCCCGGTCTCTGTCGGCTCGGAGGGGTACCTTCGCGTGGTTCCCCACGGGCGCCTTCTGGCTCGGTCCTATGGGCCGGGTCGGGAGCCGGCTGAATCCCCAATGAGGAGTCGGCGGCGAATTGGTTGTGGTTGAGCTGGACTGGAGAAGTGCATGAAGCCGAAAGGTCGGTATGCGAAGGCCTAATCTATGTCCACGCCTCTTCCGAGGAGGAAACTCTAGAGGAGCTGTTGGCCAATTACTTTCCTAGGGATGAGGAGAGCGAGGAGAGAGAGCAACTAGTCCCATGGGGCACGGAGGAAGAACCGGAGATTGGCGCAAGCGAATTGTCTATCGCGGCGAGGTCATTCAATTTGAAGAAGGCAGCAGGCAATGACGGCATACCCACGGGTGCGCTCGAGCATGTGGCTGAAATTGGGAGGGATACCTTGCGACGTATCTTTAACGCCTGCTGGAAGTTCTGTGTGTTCCCACAAGTTTGGAAAGTGGCAAGAGTAGCATGGCTGCCGAAACCAGGAGGGGCAGGTTTCAGGCCAATATGCTTACTCCCAGGGATTGGTAAGATCTTAGACAAGATCTGCGCTTCCAGACTCCAACACCAT
Source organism: Stenus bimaculatus (assembly GCA_963971135.1). Classification (NCBI taxonomy): domain Eukaryota; kingdom Metazoa; phylum Arthropoda; class Insecta; order Coleoptera; family Staphylinidae; genus Stenus; species Stenus bimaculatus. The sequence continues at coordinate 32,632,985 of OZ020183.1, read as the reverse complement.
CTGGAGACAGGGAACCACTTATCGGACAGACAGTTTGGCTTTAGGTACGGACGAAGTACGACGGACGCTCTAGAGAAGCTAGTGAAGGAAATACAGGCGACGAAACAGAGAGGAATGCATAGCTTGGTTGTCACCCTAGACATCAAAAATGCGTTCAACTCGGTGAGCCACCGGTACGTTTCCGAACAATTGCAACTCACGGGGTGTTCGAAGTCACTGGGCGAGATGGCAGCCGATTTTCTGAGGGCAAGAACTGTACACAGCGGCTCCATGTCGCGCGACGTGAACAGGGGCTGTCCGCAGGGATCGTGCTCCGGTCCGGTACTCTGGCTCGTGGCCATGGAAGGGTGGTTCCGAGCAGTGGACGAAGTTGAGGGCGTGCATGCTCAAGCCTATGCGGACGACCAGGTTTTGGTTATTTCAGTGCCCTCGGTGCGAATAATCGAAACTAAATGGAGAGAAGTGTGGGAAAAGTGCCAGTCGTGGAGTAAAGATAGCAGCCTACTCTAAAACACGGCCAAGACGGAGGCAATCTTTATAAAGGCAAGGGGCATACTGCGAGCACCGGTGATAAGAACCGACGGAGAGAGGATCGAAATGCAGAGGTACCTCAAATACCTCGGAGTGTATATCGATGACACGCTGCTATGGGTTGAGCAAGCGAGGGCAGCCCGGGGAAAATCGGCGGCAATGGCCAACAGGCTATTCATTATCGCTGCCAGAACCTGGGGAACATCCGCCCAGATGCTGAAACGGATTTACAGGGTAGTTGTGGTCCCGATAA
>OZ020183.1:32597201-32627201 GCA_963971135.1 Stenus bimaculatus | reverse complement strand
AAAAAGATAGCTCTGAAAAACAAATTTATCCCGCTATCAGATAAAGAGGATGATTCAGAAATGAGTGACTCCAATTCTGATTCAGAAACTGAATCACTGAAAAAAATAAAATTCAGAAAAATAATAAAAAGCAACGCAAACCTCCACCAATTGTGCTCCATAAAGAAGTTAAAGATGTTTTCGATCATGACCTTTTAAGAAGTGAACTTAAGAAATATACAAAAGCTAACTTTTATTTCAATTATCAAAGAAATAATCGATTAGCTATTTATGCGGAGAATATGGAAGATGACAAAGCTATTTTAAACAACCTTCAAGATGTCGAACATCATACTTTTTCAACACGTGATAACAAAACGTTAGCTTTTGTAATCGAAGGACTACCCCCCAATGCTGATATTGAAATGTTATCAGTTAAACTTTTGGAAACTCATCAAATAAATGTTCTCAAAATCAACAAAATGAAAAATACTAAATTTCCATTGTTCCAACTTGTTACAGATACTAAGAATTCACTCAGATATCTTACTAACAATGTTAAAATTCTTTATAACTCGAGGGTGAATTTTAGAAGATACTTTAATAAAAAGCCGATTGTACAGTGCCATAGATGTCAGGAGTGGGGACATGCAGCGAGTAATTGTAATGCGAAATTTAAATGTCTAAAATGTGCCCAACCACATTCGACACATCTTTGCAAGAAACTACCGGACACTCCAGCCACGTGTGCTAATTGTTCAGGAAATCATCCGGCTAATGCGGAAATCTGTCCAGTATACAGAAAGAAAATTGATAATTTGCAAAATAAAAACAAAACAATAAAATACTCTGAAGCTCCACCTCCAAAAATGAATGCCTGGAATAAGAAGAAACCCAGTGAATCATTACAGCATTCCAGCAATTCTGCGAGTCAACAGTATGAAAATTTTACTCTTCAAAACCATAAATTTCCTTCCTTGATGAGCAGTAACGGCAGAGTACAGCAACGAGACCCTACACCAGAACGAGATTTGAATCAAGAACTGATCAATGAAATTAATGAGATCAACAAACTGGTAGATTTGAATTTTATGTTAAAGGCAATGAAAATTCTTAGAGGGAGGTTATCGTCCAGTGTTAGTATGTCGCAAAAATTTAATATTGTCAAAAATTTTTATGAACAATTGGACAATGGATCTCTCATCTAATATAAATGTTGTCACATGGAATTCAAACTCTTTAAGGGGTAAAGTTAACGAGGTAACTGAGTTCATCCGCTCCAATAAGGTAGATATAATGTTAATTAATGAAACTAAATTAGATCAAAATTTTAAGTTCAAAATTAGGGGTTATTCTATAATTAGAAACGACTTTTCAACTCATTCGGGAGGAGTAGCTATAATTATTAAAAATAATATTCCATTTCACAAAATTTCAGTTCCGCAAAATTCGATTCAAACTATTTCGGTAAAATTAAATAACTCGGTTGTAATAACAGCAGCCTATAATCCCCCAAATAACCATTTTCACTGTCAGGATATTACTAATATTTTGAATGTCTCGAATAAACATTTAATTGTTGGTGATTTAAATTCAGTCCATAAAAATTGGAGGAATAATCGAAATAATAAAAATGGTATTACTTTACAAAAAGTTGTGGATGATACTCAATCTGTGGTATTATTTCCCAGTGATTTTACCCACTTTCCTCCAAATGGATCTTCACCAACAATTATTGACATAATTATAAACAAACATTACAAATATAACAAATATTGTATCAATGAATGACCTGGATTCTGATCATAATCCTGTTGCTTTTAAAATGATTATTAACAAAATTAATCAGAAACCTTTTTCTGTTAGAGCTTTCAATTCTACCAATCTGAAAAAGTTTAAATCAAAATTAGATGAGCTAATTAATATAAATTCCAGTTTTAATAATCCTCAAGACATTGATTTGGCCGTTTCAAAATTTACTAGTATAATTCAATCCTCAATTGAAGACACTATTCCCTTTATTAAAGTTAAATCTAAATTTGATGTGCTTCCAATGGAAATTTTAAATAAAATTAAAACGCGAAACTCTGAACGTAGGCTGTGGCAGCATTCTGGTTGTCTTGCTCATAGACAAAATTACAAAAATTTGGTGAAAGACATTAGACAAGATATTAAGGCTTTTAAAAACAGACAATGGACTGACACTTTATTGAAAATAAATTCTCAAGATAAATCGTTATGGAAGCTTACTAAGCATTTGAGGAATAACTTTGAACCAATTACTTCTCTGAAGCTCAACGATGTTCTTGTGATGACTGACAAAGACAAAGCTGAACTGCTGGCGTCAAGTTTTGAAAAAATTCATCACTTGCCGCCAGACAGGAATGCCACACAGACGGAATTTACTGAGACGGTTGCAAATTTTATTAGTAATAAAAATTTTAATTACAATAATATTAAAACTTCTGTAAAGGAATTAAATAATATTATTAAAAATTTACGTGTAAAAAAGGCTCCAGGTATTGATGGCATAAACAATATTATTTTACGGAATTTAACTAAAAAAGCAATCACTTACCTGTCCTTGATTATCAATGCTATTTTTAAATTTCAGTATTTTCCTAATTCGTGAAAATTGGCAAAAGTTGTTCCGATTCCGAAAGGAAACAAGGATAAAACTAACCCGGGTAATTATAGGCCGATAAGCCTTCTGTCCACACTCGGCAAATTGGCTGAAAAGGTCATGTTGAACCAAATTAATAAAATTATAAAAAGTAAAAAGCTGCTCACAGACTGTCAATTTGGATTTAGAAGTGAACATAGCACTGTGCAGCAAATTTCTAGGATTGTCAATAACATAATTGTTAATTATAATAAACGTAATGTTTCTGCGATGTTATTATTTGATTTTAAAAAGGCATTTGATCGGGTGTGGACAGATGGTTTAATTTATAAACTAATTAAATACCGGTTTCCTAAACCAATTATTCAGTTGATTCACTCCTATCTGACGGACAGACGTTTTCATGTGTCTGTAAACGGCAGTGCATCAGAGAATAAGTTAATTAAAGCAGGGGTTCCGCAAGGATCAATTCTTGGCCCTGTTTTATTTTTGTTAAGATATATATTAATGATATTCCACAAATGCCACAAACTAAGTTGGCACTCTTTGCTGATGACACTGCCGTTTACAATCACTCAGTAGAAGCTGACACAGCCCACAAGAAGAACGAAATTCATTCTAAAATTTTAGTAAAATATTTCAATACGTGGAAAATTCAATTAAATCCTGAAAAGACGGAAGCTATAACTTTCCATAGGAAGTACAAACATGTGAAAACGCTGCATAATTATATAGTGGACGGACATTCCATTAAAATCGAAAATTCAGTTAAATATTTGGGAGTACTTTTGGATACTAAGTTGCTATTTAAATCTCATTTTAATTATGTCATAAAAAAGGCATATAAAGCTCTAATGCCCTTTACCCGTTATTAGCAAAAAATAGTCAACTTAGTATTCAAAATAAAAAATTAGTATATATAAGCACAATAGGTCCAATAATCACTTATGCAGCACCTGTTTGGATGGTTTCAGCAAAATCGAATATTAAGAAACTCCAGGTCTTTCAAAATAAGTGTTTGAGACTTATAACAAATAGAGATAGATTCACAAATATTAATACACTTCACGAAATTGCGAGATTGCCTACTATTTTAGAATTTGGGACTAAACTTTCACGTAGATTTCTAGATAAATTAAATCCTGACAGTGAAAATCAGTTTATTGCAAACCTTGCGAATATGGTGGATGATAATTCAGTTATTAGTTTTAAACATAAAACAACTTTTCATCATTTACTTTGGCCATAATATAGAAAAATTTTACATTTTTCTAATTATTAATTACTTTTTTTATTTTAAATTTTTATTCATTTCCAAATTCTAGTGTTTCTTTCATTCATTTCATCATTTATTATCATCATCATCTTTTTCATTTTTTCATATTCACCAGCCGCAACCGAAATTGGAGTGGATGGACTTAGTCTGCCTCTGTAACTCTGTTAATACCCATCAATTGTTACTTTTGTATACATTTACCTTATATGTCAATTTTTTATTGTTTTATTGTTTACTGTGCGGGATTAAGTATTTTTATAAAGGTGCCTGTTGTATATATGTTTAATTTGTTCAAGTATTGTTATAAACAATACTTATGTATGTCAATAAATATATTTTTGAATTTGAAAATTTGATGGACTTGTAAACGAAAATCGACGGTTCGAGCCGCAGCAAACGAACTTTTTTCCAACAACGAGACGATGATACCCGGCACGCGACTGGAATTACCCGAGCTTTTATCACTAAAATTAAAGGTTATCTTTATCTATTTTCCCACGCTTTATCAAATTTTCCCACGGTCGATGAAATTTTCCCAGTCTCAACCGTCCCCATGCCTACTTTTATAATTTTCAACGACTATCGACGCCAAACAATGACAAAGACAAGTGTCGCACCGTTTCTTGTTTCTTAACAAAAACAAAACGATCTTTTTCTATGCTTTGAAACTCTATTGTTTATTAGACGTGCGCAAAGCGAACGTTGATGTGGTTCTGCGTATGAACGTACAACCTGCTTCACGATAAACTGGTACACAAAAGAAATGCTAAAACAGCCAATAAGCAGACTTATTACGTCATTTAATTATTTACATCAGCAGACTGCATTATAAATTAATTTATTATCGACATTTATTTAAATTACGTTAGGTGTCGACATGTTAGAGGTGTAGCTTTGGTTGCATACTCTAAAATGGCTAGGAGGGGGGATAAAAAATTCAAATCTGTTTCTTAAAAAAAATAATAATCGTGATAGGTAAGATATCTTTGCCTAACGAGAATCTTGATTGTGAGACCGTTGAACGTTGAAGCTCTTCGTTTACAGTTTACATCCGTATGATACGTTTTTAATAGATAAGTGATTAAAATGTTTGAAGTGTAGCTTTGGTTGCAGTCAGTTAAGAAACCGAAGTGTGAAAAACAGCCTACATAAAAAATTACAATAAACATTATTATTTAATTACATAATTTGTTTGTTTTGCTTTTTTATAGATTAATTATGAGTAAACGGAATTGCTCAGTCTTTTCTTGCCTTGCCCCGAAATCACCTTGGCATAGGTTTCCTAATCCAGAAACTAATCTGGCATAATTTATGGAGTGGTTGCGACTTTGCAATAATAATCGGTTGATGGGTTTAAACAGTGGCGTAACTAGCAAGGAATGGGCCCGTGTGCCAGCACGATGTTATAATTGCAATTTTTTATTACTAAACCGTTTCATATTTTTATGTACAGTCGTATGAAATTATAAATATATTTATTATCAAAAAATTTATTATATTCTATTCTCTTTGTTACCAATATATTATATATTTTTATGTACAGTTGAAAATGTTATTTTATTCTTTAATAAAATGTGTTTTTACCATTATCTTATTTTTATTTATTAATTTATTATTTTTTTTGAGTGGGGCACGGGCGAGAAGTGCGCGCGCATCCCGGTAAATCCGCGCGCTTATTTGTTACAACTGTTTTTAAATAAATTTTTGCTTTTTTCTGAAATATCTCAAAAGTTTAGAATTGGTGATTGCAAAAGATCATATTATCATGTCAGTTAGTCAGTCCTTAGCGCAATTGAGCGATTACTAATATGCTAATAACAACGACCGAACACGTGTCTTTTGTCCTTACAATTCCAAACTCGCAATTTTATTGGTTCCTTGATAGTTCCTTGTGGAGCCAGCCTGCATGAATACCCCACTACTAAAATCGCGCTATCCCAAGTAAAATATTACGCATGCAATGCTGTCGATTCCTGACATAGGCAAAATTTCAAAACCGGAGCTCCACATTTGACTGTCTACCGCCTTAAGCTATTGTATTTTGTTAGTGTGCATCACCAAACGCGCAAACCTTCAGCTGATTTTGTTGGTTGCTGAAAGCTGAAACGCATCAGCTTTCAGCTACTAGCATAATTGTTGCTAGTAGCTGAAAGCTGATGAAAATGAACGCCAATTTCTATGACAAGCAAGAAATTCGTTTGTTTTAGGCATTTTGGAAGCCATTTTCTGTTCAAGCAACAAAAAGGTAAGAAGCCACGCTTGGCGTCTTTGCATATTTTTTATATTATTTTTAATTATTAATCTTTTTAATTAACTTGAAAATAGCTATTTTTACGTTTTAAATTATTTAGACAAATTAAATTTGCTAATATATTTATCAATTTAATCAATTATTTTCGATATTCTTAGAAATTTTTAGATGCTGTAAGGAAAATTAAAAGCATTTTTTTCTTGAATTGTTTTATATTTAAAATTTAATAATAGATAACAGAAATTAGAAAAAGGTAGGCTTTTTTGTTTGTTTAAATAAAATTATTTGAAAGTCAAGTTCAATAATTGTTTAAAAATTTAACACAATTGCTTGAAAAGAAAATAAAATTTTTATATGTAAATTTTGATTAGTTTTAGCAAAAATGGCAAATAATAACAATCAAATGTCAAGCAATTTTCCTCCCAATTTTGGCAGAGGGTCTGGATTTTGGTCGAGTTTCGAATTGATGGTAAGTTTTCTTACAAAACTTTTTCTAAATTGAAACTGCAACATGTTTTAATGCAATTAAAAAACAAAATAATTAAATTATTTATTTACTTTTTTATTTTTACATTTCTTTTACTTATGAGCAATGGTTCCAGTCGTATGTTTCTCTGTTGTACTCAAACAAATCATTATTGCAAAACAGCATTTCGTACGATCTAGGTAACACAAAGTTAATGAGTCAACCAATCGTAATAAAATTTCACATGTGCCTTTTTTAATCATATTTTATATATCGGCAGAACCCAATTTTTTTTTTTAATTTTACATAGTTTTTACATCAAATAACTTGAAGATTTTTAGATAAAGTTAATTGGTGTAAAAACTAAATAAAATAATAAAAAATTGGGTTACGTTGACATGTAGAAAATAGTTTTCTAAAGGTATATATTAATTTTTTCATTACGATTACTTAATTCATTAATGTCCTACCTATATCCAAGAAATTATATTTTGCAATGGCACTGATGACACCATTGCTCTTAAGACTGACTTTTCCAGTCAACTCTTTTTCTTTTGAACTAATACAAATTATTACAAAATATCATTTTGTAGAATGGAATAGATAGTAGGACAATATTGAATTGAACTATATGATACCAATTTAAAAATTTTTATATAGTTTTACTTAAAGTTAATTCCTATAATACGATTTTACAAAAAACATATGAATTTTTATTACGATTGGTCAATTCATTAATGTGATACATAAATTCTACGAAATAATGTTTTACAATAATTTGTATGAACACGAGAGAGTAATTAACATTAATCAATATCTTTTTTTAGGCTAGAGCTTTATTAACCGATGTCGAAAATAGGGGCGGTGGGAATCAAAGTAGAAGAAGTCGCCGGGGTGGGCGAAACAATCATCCCTACCAAGAAGGGGCAAATCCTAACGGTAATAATAGAAGGAGGAACAGAAGGAGAAACAGAAACAGGAATGATCAGCCTGCATTACCTGCACCACCGATAGTACCTGCACCACCGGTAGTTCCGGTAGTACCTGAACCTGTACCGGTGGTGCCAGTATTGCCTGAACCTGAAGGTTCGGTGCCAACACCTGATTCAATTACAGTGCAGGAACAGGAGAACCATTTGATGGATATTTGGTAAGTTTATAAAATACAATAATAATTTATTTATTTTTTACATTTATTTATCTTGGAATTTAATAATATTTTTGTTTTGTTCTAGATTCTTACAAATTAAAATTTATTTTCATTTATATTTTACTTAAGTATATTAAAAAAAATAATAAACTATCTTTAATAGTCCATTTGAATTATTTGTTACCTGCTCTATAGACTTATATTTAAATTGTAAGAAATTCTAATTATTTTATAAACTGATATTGACATTTTCTAAACTAAAGAAAAATAATAAATTTTAAAATATTTATTTACATTTATTGAGTGATTTTAGGTTATCATTATCTATCTTTTAAAATCACAGAACTCAAACTAATAGAAACTTAGCTTTTAGAAGTTTATAATATACAGGAAGCCTCAAATTAATATTTATATGCTAGTGTTTTAAAAAAATTCAATCATCTTATTTTTATAAAAATTACTAACACTCTCTCGAAACGGCCGAGTTACGGCCGAATTTCCGAATTTCCCTTCTCGACGTCGCCGAACGGGAAAAACGGTAACGCCAATTTTGGAAAATCCGCCGAACGAAATTAATCGACTGTAGAAGATTTGAGTGATCCATTATAAAGATAAATGTATAGGTGTGGAAATAAATGTACAATATACAGGGTGATTCAGACCACCCGTCCCACCCATTTATCTCGAGAACGCGTTATCGTAGACGATTGAAATAAAAAAATTCATTACCAAAGCGAACTTAAAGAATCTATTGGTGAACTTATTTTTTTCCGGAACAACCCGGAACAATCCGGAACCGGAAGTAACTTTGTTTTTTTAAATGGCAACATAGGTCAAGTTTGGTATTGTTTGAAAGGTCTTTTAAAAAGAAATAACTTTTACATAAATGTTTTTTTAATAATTTGCATATTTACAATTTTATACGAAAAAAACAAAAAAACAATTAAAATTCATATTTTGTTAAAAAATTCAAATACGAAATAAAATATGATACTTGAAGTAATTAAATAATGTTTAATTCGTTAGTTTTGTTCCAATAATTTAGAAATTTGCAGTTTATATCCGCTTTATTATTTTTCTAAACATCCCGGAACTTTGTTTTTTAAGTGGCAACATAGGTCGATGTTGGAATTATTTGGAAGGTCTTTTAAAAATAAATAGCTTTTACTGAAATATTTTTTTAATAATTTACTTATTTACAATTTTATATGAAAAAAACAAAAGAAAAGGATGAAATTTGAATTTTGTTAAGTAATCCAAATACGAAATAAAATATGATAATTTTAATAATGAAAAAACATATTCGTTATTTTATTTTATTTATTTAAAAATAAATCTGCTTGCACATGTTGACCAAAATTTAAAAAGAAATGAATAACACAAACATTTGAGTTAAAAAAAATCGTAGTGTCCAAGTATCAAAATGGTTTTTACGAATCTCGAAGGTTTTGATATGTTGATGATTTTGGGTGAATGCCATCAAAATTATCGTGCTGCTGAGCGGCTCTATGCCGAACGATACCCTCAACGAACTTTCCAGTCAAGGAAAGTCTTTAAGGCGATAGTCGGCAAATGCGAGCGCTTGATTTTGAAATTCGCTTGTTATTTTGGGTTTTGCTCATAATTTTTTTTCTATTGAAGCTTTTTTAAAATTTCTTTTTTTGGTACACAGAAGAATCTTGTGGCTACCAATTTCTTCTAGTTTTGTTTTTGTAAGTCACACCAAATACTCATACGGCAGCAGTAAAATTGGCACTTTTAAAAAAACCTGGTCCTAGAAAATACCATTTTTCTTTAACAAGGGACCTTCAAATTGAGATTTGTAAGATTTTCTCTTATCTAAATACACAACTTCACAAAAGTGTTATTCTGTTTTTCCGATTATATCGAGTATAAGGTTTAAAACAGCAAGCAAAACTTGCTCATTTTTAGCACAGATTTGATTGTCTATAAATCTAAAAATTCAATAAAAAATACAAAAACAAAATAATAGACATGTTATGCCAAGTATTAATGAACTACTACTACAAAAGAAAACAGAATTTCATTTACTGGTTTGTCTAAAAAATGGTATTCCGTAGAGTCACATTTTACGCTCACAAAATTTCGCCGACTATCGTCTTAAGCGGCTTGCAGACCGAGTTAAGCAAAATGGTCAACTTCAACCAAGCCACAACAAAAATCGTCATATTATGAGACATGTGCAAGATGAAAGAGCACCTGATATTCTTGCTGCGGTTGTTGTTGAACCACAAATTTCAACAAGAAGACTGGCGATTGATGCAGGAATTGCCGAATCGACTATTTGTAGGGTTATAAATGAAAATAAATTTCATCCTTACCACATCCATCTACATCAGGAACTTACAGGGGAAGATTTTCAAAACAGGTTGGATTTTTGTGAATGGCTTCTGGGTAAGGACCCGTATTTTCATCATACAATACTTTGGACAGATGAGGCCTCTTTCAAGAGTAATGGAGATTTAAATATTCACAACGCACATTATTGGTCTGTTGAGAATCCTCACTGGCTTCGTGAAGTGGGTAATCAGCATCGTTGGAACCTTAATGTTTGTTGTGGAATTTTAGGAGGCCAAATCATTGGTCCGTATTTTTTTGATGGGTCATTAACTGGTGTGATGTACGCTGATTTTTTAGCGAACATTTTAATCGATCTCATTGATGACATCCCATTGGCAACACGTTTGGTCATGTTTCTGCAACAAGACGGTTGTCCAGCACATTTTTCAAGAGTAGCCCGCCAAACTCTTGATCGTATCTTTCCTCACCGCTGGATCGGAAGAGGAGGTCTAGTTTCATGGCCAGCTCGTTCGCCAGACCTGACACCGCTAGATTTCTTCTTGTGGGGACGTATTAAAGATGTGGTATATCAACAACGTCCAACAACAAGGGACGATATGAAAGACAGGATCCGGAACGCCTGTCGCTCATTATCCGAAAACGAAATACTAAGGGCAGTAAATAGTGTACGAATTCGTCTGCAAAAATGCAAAGATGAAGGTGGAAGGCATTTCGAACATTTAAAATAAAAGCTAATGAACTTTTGTTTACATTTTTTAAGTTTGTTGTTGCATTTATAATAACAGTTCAGATTTATTTATCTCCGCTTTATTCGCTTTATTTAAGACTGCAAATATCTAAAGTATTTCAAGAAAGTAACGAATTAAACATTATCTGATTACTTAGTATCAAATTTTATTTTGTATTTGTATTAGTTAACAAAATTTAAATTTCATCCTTTTCTTTTGTTTTTTTCATATAAAATTGTAATTAAGTAAATTATTAAAAAAATATTTCAGTAAAAGTTATTTATTTTTAAAAGACCTTCCAAATAATCCCAACATCGACCTATGTTGCCATTTAAAAAACAAAGTTCCCGACAGTTCCGGGATGTTTAGGAAAATAATAAAGCGGATATAAAATGCAAATTTCTAAATTATTGGAACAAAATAACGAATTAAACATTATTTAATTACTTCAAGTATCATATTTTATATCGAATTTGAATTTTTTAACAAAATTTGAATTTTAATTTTTTTTTGTTTTTTTCGAATAAAATTGTAAATATGCAAATTATTAAAAAAACATTTAAGTAAAAGTGATCTCTTTTTAAAAGACCTTTCAAACAATACCAAACTTGACCTATGTTGCCATTTAAAAAAACAAAGTTACTTCCGGTTCCGGATTGTTCCGGGTTGTTCCGGAAAAAAATAAGTTCACCAATAGATTCTTTGAGTTCGCTTTGGTAATGTTGTGCATGTTGTGCATTTTGGTACCAGCGATAAAAGCTTTAGCGGGAGCATCACATATGATAGCATTTAATTTTATTTCCACACTACGATTATTTAGTTTTAAACCGTTTGTTAAAATCTGTTTTGCATCAACGACAAAAAATTTTAGATAGTCATTTCAATTTTTTGGTTTTTTTAGCCTTTGATACAATCCAATAACAAATGGTTTAGTTGGCACATGTTCGATTACTAATGAGCCTAAAATAGGTCAAAATTGGGATCCGAAACTATTTGATATAGGTAGTCCATCCATGTTTATATTAAACAATACATGTTTTGGAAATTCTTTAAAATAGTATTTTATTGATCTTTCTAAATTTTCTTGTAATCCAAAATGGACATACTCTCCTGGAGGAATTTTTACTATTTTTGATATTACATCTTTTGGAGTTTTGAGAAGTGTTCTGCAATCCAAGGGAAGACAATTGTGGCGATTTTTTTTAATAAAATTAATAATTCATTGACAAAATTATGACTAACATTATATTTAAGGATTAGTTCTTGAAGCTCGTTAGCAAATTCAATTTCATCCGAGCCATGTGTTTGAGACTCACATTGTTCGGACGAACTATTTTCTCACAATGAATCGGATATATTTCTGGGCGATTCAGAAAGCCTTCTACTTGAACATTCTGATGAACTTTGATTCAAATTATGCCTTATTGATTCTAAATCTAACGCATCATATTGAGTACCGGGAATATCAATACAGCCAATAACTTCATGATTTGAACTAAAAGTATTAATTCTTTTTTCTACAATTTTTCTCCTTTTTTGCCTTGATGTTAAATCAGAAAAATCTTTTCTTTTAGATTCCATCCTAAAATTCTTAAATTCATAATGATAGTTAAACAAGAAGTTGACGTATTATCGGGCATTTAATAAAAATGTTTAACAAAAATGGAAAATACTATCTAGTAAAACTGGGAAATTGTTTGGCAGGTTGTTAACTCGTTTTTTATAAAACAGACAATAATATTGTTTTGGCTTCTAGGATCCGTAGACCACACCGGAGATTAAAAATATGTACATATTTGTTATAAAGTTATAATTATTACCTACTTACAATTTGCAATTAATTCGAATTATTTAATTAAAATATAAAATTTAAGGTTAGGTTAGTTAATTATAATGTATTATGTAGTATAATTACACATACCTTTTTTAAGTTGTGAATTGGGACACTTATTTTTACTAAACCTGAAACAACACACATTTTTCAAAAATACACGTGGTACACATTGGACGTAAAAATACCGGCAGTCGTTAGTGAAATGTCAAATGTCGTTTACTTTTATTACTACTGCGCAGCTTTATTTGGCTCAGAGTTGCCGTGAAGACATATATGTATCTAAAATATATAAAAAAATTATATTATCGATGTAATTAATTCACACATTTTTTAAAGTAAATTTTAAAATATGTAATTATAATACAATATAAAATATAATATATATATGATATATCAGATATTTTATTTCATAAGAATATTAATACTTAGACTTGAATTGTACATATTGAAATTCATGTAATACCGATGTAATTAATTCAATATAATTATCAAATAAAAAATCATACATATCTTAGATGTTCATATTTATGTTATTATGTAATATTTATATATAAAAAATAATATGTTATAATATATAAATTAATTAACTTCGAAGCACAATTGTTTTTTTAAAAATGATTTTATTTTTCTCAACAAAATTAGCGGTTACAAATTAATAGTTACTGTATAAATTTAACTCTGATTTATAATTATAATAATTAAAGCTTATATAACTTTCCTAATCTACAGACTACAATAGAGGAATAGAAAATAAAGATAAATACTAAAAGGGCTGATTAAGCACACACATGCATGAAGCTGCGTAAGATCGGCGATGATCTCCATGTCGTGGGAATGGGGTGAACGGTAGGTAACTTATATAAATAATATACCGGGTGGAAATGAAAACCGGGTCACCTCTATAACTTTTTTATTTATGAATAGAAAAATTTGAAATTAGGCTATGTTCTATGGTTCAAAAAAAAAAATTTTATGTGCATTTTTTATTTTCGAAAGCACTTCCGGTTTCACCGGAAACACCATGAACTTTGTTTTTTTAGATGTAACATCCCATATTTTTATTCATGGCTTAAAATACTTTTAAAAAAGAAGTATTTTTGAGATATTAGTTTTTATTTTTTGCGAAAAAAAATTTTTTTTCAAAAAAAAAAAAGGTTTTCGAAGTCGGTGAAAATTACCAAAACTAATTCTAAATAATTCAAATACATAAAATAAATAATCGTTATAAAATCCTCTTTTTAAAAAGCCGAATGACCCGGCATCATTGCATTTAAAAAAAGTGAGATATTTGATAAAATCTTCATTAACGAAGTTTAAAAATTAATAGTTCAAAAACCACTTAAATTTTTTTTCAAATTACAATTAAAGTCATCAAAAATGAAAAAATCCTTACAGACAGCCAGTTTGGCTTTAAAAGCGAACACAGCACCGTGCAACAAGTGTCAACGATGTGATCACTAAATACAACAAAAAGAAGGTTACCGCCATGCTGCCATTCGACTTTAAAAAAGCCTTTGATCGAATGTGGACGGATGGCCTAATTCATAAACTCATTCATTATCATTCTCCCCCAAGTCATATTCACTCATATTTGACTGACAGACGATTCTATGCGAGTGTGAACGACGCTGCACCGACAAACAGAGAGATAATGGCTGGGGATCCCCAGGGTTCCATCCTTGGCCCAGTCCTGTGTCTACTCTCTATTAATGATTTGGAGACCTGTAAGTCGAAAACAAAAAAAAAACAAATCTCCTGAAGTTTTTAAATTATGGTCTTACACTAATAAAGAACAAAGTAACCCTATTAAATTGAAATTTAAAATTGCCATTTTTTATGATTTTTAGCGATTTGTTAAAAACTGACGCTTCGAACGTTAAAAAAACTCACATCTTTGGAGAGTTGTAACTCGAAAAAAAAAATTAAATCTCCTGAATTTTTTAAATTTTGTTCCTACACTAATAAAGAACGAATTCACCCTATTAAATTGAAATTTAAAAGTGCTGTATTTTTATGATTTTTAGCGTGGCAAGTTTCAAAAAATCACATCTTCGTAGAGTTGTAACTCGAAAACAAAACGGAGCGTCCCAAGGGCCCTAGAAGAGTGTCTTTCTTCTTCACGGGCCGAGGGATGAGGATCAACTCGAAAAAGACCATAGGCCTGTCGGCTGAAAGGGTGAAATGGGTAACCACCCTCAAATACCGCCCAATATTCAAGATCATGGACAAAACAATGCCGGCTGCACAACATTCTGAGAGTTTCCGGTATCTTGGTCACTACTACGGATGTTCCGAAATACTACGTTCATCATTGGCGAACCTTCCGACGTGGCTACACCGCATTGGATAAGCCCCCCTGAAACCAGATCAGAAGGTGGAGTTTCTGAGGACGCACGTGCTTCCTAAACTCCTGTTCTCTCTCCAAAATCCCAATACCGCCGGGAGGATTTTACGTGACGCGGATAGAATAGACAAGAGGAGTGCGAAGATCTAGGTACATCTCCATCTCCACACTCCTGATGCATTCATACATGATAAATGCTAAAACGAGGAATAATGAAACTCCGCAAGTGGATACCTCAAGTTTTTTACATGTGGCTCCTAAAGTTACAGGGTGACACAGCACTGACACTGACCGAATGAGGCTCCTTGCAGGCAAAACCCCAGCAGATGACTTCTGAAGCAGAAGATCCGAGAGAGTGCATTCTCCAAGGGTGTTCAGGTCGTGGAAGAAGACGCCGCCAGCAGGAAGTGGCTATAACAGCGCCCATAGGGATGGACGGGGAACAACTTTGTTCGCGCAGTCCAACTTAGAACATGATCACGAGGAATTCCATCCAATCCAGTAGAGGAGCGGCGCTGCCGTGGTGGGTGCGACAAGCAGAAGACGACATGCCATATTCTCCACGCTTATCCAGTGACTCACGACGAAAGGATCAAACGACATAACACCGTCGTCAACAAGGTCCTCAATTACTGCAATGTTACCAAGAAGCGGAAGACATAAGACGAACTCCACGTCCGCCATCAAAATGGGACTCTCTTCAAGCCAGATCTGACCGTCCACACTTCAGAAGACTTCCTGTCGATCTGTTAGTTGGGAAGGAGAAACAACCTTATATCAATTGTGGTCGAACAAACGTGCAGTATACTATAACATCAAATTCAGGGAAGCTGCTCCTACGCTTCACTCCGCTCATAGTGGGTGCCAGGGGATTGTGACCTCGTTGGAACAACTCTACAGTAGTGCTCTTCACATAATTAGGCATCATCAGGTTTTACTATGATGATGTTCAAACATTACTCTGATCGAGCGAGTGCTGGTGATCTGAGTCTAGTGAGTCTAACCAAATGCTTCGTCATCTAATTGGAGACGCGCATGAATGGATTAACGAGATTCTCTCTGTCCCTACCTACTAAAGTTACCTACTAATTGTTTTAAAGCAATTTGAATGTGCGGTGTTAGTGCAAAGGATAATTGAACAAATAAACTGTGTTTTGTGCTAATAATTGGAGGGGCGGAAGCCCGTTTTGGATGGATTTTTTTTTCCTTTTTGGAAATTCAATTGACTGTCAAAGTGACATTGGTAACTTTTTTAATGCAAAATTGCTTAAATAGACTATATTTGCGGATTTTTTTGCCTTAATTTTGAACTATTGTGCTCTGGCTATAGGCCTGTATAGACAGAAACTCTTGTTTGCTTCGTTTGTGTTTTAATTATTTTGACTTTGTTGTTGCTCATTTTTGGATCTATTTTGTACTTTTTCGTTGGTTATTTGCATTTTCTATTTGTGTTTGGCGTTGTTTTGTCTGTTTGTGTACGTTTTAAGGACGTTTAAAGCTAATATGCGCATTAAAAAAAAAATTGGCATTTTGTGACATTTTGTGAAAAATTTTATAATTTTTGCAAAACTATAGACTTTAGCGAATATACCGTGTGTCTCAGACCACCCGTCCCACCCTTTTATTTCGGGAACCCTTTGTCGAATTTGACTGGGATAAAAATTTTTTTTACCAAAGTGGCTACAAAGAATCTAATGATGTAATTTTTATTTTCCGGAACAAACCGGAAGTACCCGGAACCGGAGGTAACTTTGAAATTTCAAATGGCAACATGGGTCGAGTGTGGTATTGTTGGAAAGGTCTTTTAAAAAGAAAAAACTTTTATTTAAATGATTTTTTAATATTTTGAATATTAACAAAAATAAACGATATAAATAAAATTTAATTTTATTCTCATCAAGTAGGCTTTGCTTTTTTATAAAACTTGCATTTTTTGATAAAGGACATCATCTTAAAAAAATATGGTAACTTTAAATAAATTCATCGGGCATGGTACCAAACGGAAGAATCTTGTATCGAAAAAATCGTGAATGAAAAAAAAAACAAAAATAAACGATAAAAATTAAATTCAATATTATTCTCATCAAGTAGGCTTTGCTTTTTTATAATAACTAAAGCAAAAAAAATGAAATACCAAAAATAAAACGTTTTTAATCCATATATTAATAAATTGAATGAGTCAACATGGTGTTTACAAACCAGGAAAGTTTTGATATGCTGATAAAATTGGGCGAATGTCGCCAAAACTATCGTGCTGCTGAACGGATTTATGCTGACCGATACCCTCAGCGAGCTACTCAATCGAGGAAGGTTTTCCAGCGCCTTGCAGAACGAGTTAAGACGAGTGGTAAGATACAACCGAGTCACAATAAAAATCAGAGTATTAGGAAACGTGTAAGTGATGAAAGAACCCCGGATATTCTTGCGGCAGTTGCTTTGGACCCAAATATTTCGACCAGAAGACTTGAAATCGATTCTGGAATAAGTCGCACGACCTCTTCGAAAATTTTGAATTCAAATAAGTTTCATCCTTACCATATTTCTTTACACCAGAGACTTGGAGAGCAAGATTTTGAAAGAAGGTTGAATTTTTGTGAATGGTTGTCTACCAAACACCACAATTTCCACCACCAAATTTTATGGACAGATGAGGCGTCATTCAAGAGCAATGGGACTATAAATCTACACAACGCTCACTATTGGTCTAATGAGAACCCTCACTGGTTAGGAGAAGTTGATAATCAACATGTGTGGAGCCTAAATGTTTGGTGGTTCATTAAACGGAGCCAAATACAATGATTTTTTAGAAAATAACCTCATTGATCTTCTAGACGATGTTAACTATGCCACACGTTTAGTAATGTATTTGCAACAAGACGGTTGCCCTTCTCGCCAAACCGCAGATCGTCTTTTCCCTGGACGATGAATCGGAAGACTAGGACCAATTCCATGGCCACCTCGTTCTCCCGACCTCTAACTTTTTTTTGTGGGGACGTGTGAAAGATCTACTTTACCTAGAGCGACCAACTACAAGGAAAAATATGAAGGATAGAACACGCAATGCCTGCCACTCACTTAGTGAAGTTGACATATCACGGGCAGTCAACGACGTGCGACTTCGGCTCCAAAAATGTATTACTCAAGGTGGAAGACACTTCGAACATTTAAATTAAACTGATTAGTTATTGATTGTTTTAATTTTATACACATTTCATATTTTCCCTTGTACTTTTCATTAATTTTTTTTAATATTTCCCATTCACGATTTTTTCGATACAAGATTGTTCCATTGCCCGATGAATTCATTTAAAGTTACCATGTTTTTTTAAGATAATGTCCTTCAATTTATCAAAAAATGCAAGTTTTATTAAAAAGCAAAGCCTACTTGATAAGAATAAAATTGAATTTAATTTATATCGTTTATTTTTGTTAATATTCAAAATATTAAAAATTCATTTAAGTAAAACTTGTTTCTTTTTAAAAGACCTTTCCAATAATACCACACTCGACCCATGTAATTTCAAAGTTACCTCCGGTTCCGGGTACTTCCGGTTTGTTCCGGAAAATAAAAATTATATCATTAGATTCTTTGTAGCCACTTTGGTGATAATTTTTTTTATCCCAGTCAAATTCGACAAAGGGTTTCCGAAATAAAAGGGTGGGACGGGTGGTCTGAGACACCCCGTACTGATAGTAAACTATAATTTTGGACAAATTTCTTTAATTTTGTCGGGTAAAAATGGATGAACGTTCTAATAGTTTATCATCTTTGGTTTCTATTGATGATGAAATGGATTGTTCGGAACTTAGGATGTCGAGTAAACGCAAAATGTCACAATATGGGGATGATAATGTCGAGGTTTCATTGAAAAATAAAAAAAGTTGTTATAGAAGAATCAAATTCGGGAATTATTGGTGATGAAACTATTCCGGAAATTATTAAATAATCGTATTAAAATAATTAAAACATCTACTTCAAAAGAGTTTGATTCGAAAATTCAGTTTTTAAAAAGCGATAGAGAATATGTTAACAATGCGTTAGATGATATTCTAATGTTATTTAATGCAATGACCTATCGGGCAGCTGCTGCTGTAATTTCGGGTTTAAAAAAGGAAATGAATGGGGTCATAAAAGATTTCGGGTCAAATTGTGTTAAACAAGCTGCGGAGGTTGCTGTGGAAAAGATTTCAGTAAATTCAAAAATTGTATCCAATGCTAAAAAATCAAATGTAAAAAGGTCATTTGCGTCAGTGGTGGTTCACAAAGATGGTGATGCTGAGGAGGCTAAAAGAGAATTACAAAATCTTGCAGCTAAGAGTGATATTGATTCGGGTTTTAATCAGTGCAGGAAAACCCTGAAAATTTTCGAAGGGTTCGGTTCCATTAAAAAAAATGAAAGGGTTCGGTTCCAAAAAAAAGTTTGGAACCGGGGTTCCAGGGTTCGGTTCCGGTTCCGAAAAAAAAATTGGAACCCCGGTTCCGGAGTTCGGTTCCACAAAATAACGGTTCCAGATTTTAATATAGTTGTTTATGTTCTTAACTTTCAAGCTTATAAATTATATACAATCTAACTTATTCTTTATGGTTTTGAGTTGAGGTTGAGACTGAGGTCTAGTTGCATAGGTTCCACTTAAGCTTCAAGTGGCACTTAAACTAAAAAATTGATTGAAATACAATGGAAAATCTGTCAATTTTTTAGTTTAAGAGGATAGTCGGCGAATTTTAGCGCTGGATTTTGAAGTTCGCTTGATATTTGCGGTTTTGGTCATAATTTTTTTTTCCAGTGAAGCTTTTTTAAAATTTCTTTTTTTGGTACACAGAAGAGTCTTGTGGCTACCAATTTCTTCTTTTTTTTATTTTTGTAAGTCAATCCAAATACTCATACGGAAGCAGTAAAACGGGCTCTTTACAAAAAACGTTCGCTAAGCGGCGTTTTAGATTTTTATAAAAAACTAATTGAAATAATATGTCATTTCCAACGCTAACAATAAGTTAAGGTATAAGCGAAGAGTGTATAGACTTGTTTTTTGTTATAAAAATATTTTTAAACTTTTCACAGCGCTCCAAATATTTCTTAAAATTTTACTTAATTTTTGGAGCGCTGTGAAAAGTTTAAAAATATTTTTATAACAAAAAACAAGTCTATACACTCTTCGCTTATACCTTAACTTATTGTTAGCGTTGGAAATGACATATTATTTCAATTAGTTTTTTATAAAAATCTAAAACGCCGCTTAGCGAACGTTTTTTGTAAAGAGCCCGTTTTACTGCTTCCGTATGAGTATTTGGATTGACTTACAAAAATAAAAAAAAGAAGAAATTGGTAGCCACAAGACTCTTCTGTGTACCAAAAAAAGAAATTTTAAAAAAGCTTCACTGGAAAAAAAAATTATGACCAAAACCGCAAATATCAAGCGAACTTCAAAATCCAGCGCTAAAATTCGCCGACTATCCTCTTAAGTGTCGTTTGAAGCTTAAGTCGAACCTGTGAAACTGGCCCTGAGACGTACCCGCAAATCGTACACTATAAGAAAAATAAAAACATCAGGCATCAAAATAAAATTTTAGACCGAAAATAAAGTGGTCGATAGTCGATATGATATAACAATTGGAACCCCAAAACCCAATATTTTTTATAAGGTTCCGGTTCCGAAAATTTTAGATTAAGGGTTAGGGTTCCGGTTCGGGTTCCAAAAATTTTAGATTAAGGGTTAGGGTTCCGGTTTTCAATTTTTGACGGGGTTTCAGGGTTCGGTTCCGGTTCGGTTTTCCAGCACTGGTTTTAATACCGTAAAGAAAATTCGTACTGGTGAATTATTGGTGGTAACTGATGATATCAAAAAAAGGGATAAATTGGTTTCCGGTGCAGGAAAATTAAAAGTTACTCCTTTAAATTTAAAGGATCCTGTTTTCAATGTTGTTGGGGTAGAAGGTAGCTGCAAAGAATCAGAGGTTCCCCTATAGCACACAATGTCCTATAAATATTTTAGTAACATTCAGGAAATATTGAATGTTTCTGAAATATTTCCTATTTAAAAACAATATTTACTGAATATTTTTTTTACATATTTAAAAAATATTTTAGAATAATATAGTAGGAATATCTTAAGAATAATTAAGTTATATTTATTAAATATTGCCTGCTTAAAAATATTTTCTATTTAAAAACGATATTTAATACATATTTATTAAGAATATTAATTAAATATAACATAAAAGTCTGAAAAATATTTTAGTAATATTTATGAAATATAATATTTTCATTTTTTAAAACTCTTAAAATAATATTTTATAATAGTATTACTTATATATAGTTATTTTCCTTCCGTAAAATATATTAATAAAATATCATACTATAAATAACATATTTTAATAAGAATAATTTAATTATTAATATAATTAAGAATAAATTATAAAAGGAATAAAGAAAGGATCCTCACGTGACCTAATATTAACCAATAACAATCACACGCGGCAAATGTTGTTTCTAATGCGCATGCGTGAATGCGTGAACGCCGCCAAATGCTAAATGCAACAAGTCACAAGTCTGTAGCCTGTTTGAGCTTGAGCCTGTTAAACGTTAAACAAAACTTTTACCCGGACCAGTTCATAATTCATAACATATCACTATAAATTTATATTAAGATAAATTATATAAAGATAATCATAGAGTGTAACAATAAAAGTGTCGTGCAAATTAACGTACATACAAACAATATTAATCTTTACGCCACGAGACCTTATATACGACGCCATTACTTTTGTTTACAAGCCGGCTTTTCAGTATTCGGTAAGTATTTAACAATTTATAATTAGAATTTTTTTTAATGGCTATTAAACCCATGTAGGTCCAAAACATTACCCCCGCATTTATTAAAAAATGTTACAATTTACAAAATATTCATCAAACGATCAGGAACAAATTCCATCAAGTTCTCATAATATTACCTTGTTAGAAACTCATTTGAAAAACGCTCTTGAATTTTATGAAACCCAGAACTATTATATAAACTTGGCTTTCAACCATTTCTGTGCTTGTAAAAATAATAAGTGCAAGGTGTGTATCTTTTATGAGTCTGGCGATTCCAAATTTAAAAAAGAGAAGAAACATTCGTCTTGGTGAGTTTTATACGTTCTTAAGTACGTACGGTGTGAAGCCTAGTGTCCACTTGAGACTAAATAGTCTCGAGACTAAACTCACAAATACAATACAAATACACAATTACATTTGCGAATTTAGTCTCGAGACTACTCTTGAGACTATTTAGTCTCAAGTGGACACTAGGCTTGAAATTGGGAAGTTTTGTAGTCATCTTAGTAGCGAGCGACTAGCTTGATTTTAAGCACATTTTTGGTATAGACAAGTTGTTATAGAGTGCATTGACTCCAACAAAGGTTTTTGGTTTTTAGTCAAAAGTTCTTCGCAGTTTGCCATATATTTTTTTACTTTTACTTATTTAAAACAAAGGTCGTAGCTAGGTAAGCATGGGCAATGTGCCTATGCACTGATTTTGCTATTTCTTCTTTCGAAGATGACTTATTAACTTATAGTGTTTTCTGCTTGATGTCAAAACTTCACTCACTCGGTGCGCACCAAGTGCAACTTTATCTCTTTCTTTCTCGGGAAATTTGTGGCGATAGAGATACACTCGGTGGGCACCGAGTGTAGTTTTGGCCACAAGCAGAAAACGCTGTAACATTAAATTTTGGCTTCGAAATGTACATTGTCTTCTTTTAAAATTTTTTTTTTCTCAGTAATATTTGTTGGAAATTTTGCAGGAATGAAATATATTGTAGAGATGCTAAATACTTATAAGTGGTATTTTTTTTTACAATTATTGGTTTACAGGAAAATAAAAAAAATATTTTATACTAGGGGACAATTACCATTTTTTTGTCAAATATTCCTCATATGTACTTCTATAATTTGTATTAATCTTTAAATTGTCCATTGGGTATAACATGTTAATTTTTATTAAATTAAATATTAGGTTTCAAAATATGTTAAGAAAGAAGAAATTTTATTATTTAATATTAAGCAATAACAATTCACAATTCTTATTAAAAATTTGCAAAAAATGGGGTTGTAGATTTTATTTTGCATGCATTTTTTGTCTTAAAACAATAATTGTTAAATATTTGTTCTAATTTGCATGAATGTTTCAGGTTTCAAAGAGCTCTTTGCTTTTCTTTTTGCGGCCACCACAAAAATTAATAAAAGGTACGTGCAGATTAATATCCTGTCCACATTCAAATTAATGAGTTAAAAAATTACTTTGTTAAAAATTATCATGGCTAAATACATAAAGAAATTTAGGTTTTTAAGTAAACTGCAGAATATTGAAGATTCTACTTCAGATATGGATTCTGAAAATAGCTCTTCAAATAACTCTAATTTATTGAAAGATACATCTTTTAATAACCCACCTCAAAATTTAAATAATTTTTCTTCTCATACATCAGATTGCAATACTTCTTTAAATATGGAGGCAGAAACTTTTGTAGATTGCAACACTTCTGTAGAATCCACTGCTAATTCATCCCTTTTAGATGACGTTACAAATAAAATTAATTTTCAAAATCAAACTAGTGAAACTTTGCGAGATTTTTTGTTAAAGTGGACAATAGAAAATGACATAACTGCAGTTCAATGCACATCTTTATTGAAAGGTTTAAAAAGATTTGTACCGAATGAAAATCTACCATCTGATTACCGAACCCTTACAAATACTCCTAGGAAAATTACAGTCGAAACATTTAGTAATGGTGAATTTTATTATTTTGGCATCCAAAATAACCTAATTCATATTTTGGAGACAAGTCCTTTTATAAATTCAAAATTAAATTGTATTGATAACGTTAGTACACTGGAGATTATTTTTAACATTGACGGATTACCAATATCTAAAAGCGCCTCCAATCAGTTTTGGCCTATTTTGGGAAAAATTTTTATAAATGAAGTATCTACCTCACCCTTTTGTGTTGCAATATTTTCTGGTGTTTCAAAACCAAATATTGATGAATACCTACAAAAATTTGTAGTTGAATTGGATAAATTAATGAAGGAAGGGTTTAGTTTTGAAAATAAATTGCACAAAATTAAGATTAAATGTTTCACATGTGATGCTCCGGCACGTGCCATGATTAAATGTATTAAACAACATTCTGGCTACCATTCGTGTGAGAGATGTTTAGATCCCGGACTCTATAAAGAAAGGAGAGTTGTATTTTCGGCAAATGTTTGTAGTCCACGAACCAATGAAAATTTTAGAGACCAATCTCACATCGAGCACCACATTGGTTTAAGTCCTTTAATAGACTTGCAATTTGATATTGTTGGTGAATTTGCATTGGACTACATGCATTTATGTAGTTTAGGAGTGATGAAGCGTTTGTTGAATTCTTTAATTCATTCAAAATCAAAAAATAAGATTAGAATTCAGGACAGGAATTCCGTTTCAAAAATGCTGAAAGATTGTAGAGTTTATACCCCATCTGAGTTTTGTCGTAAACCCAGAAGTTTAGATGATGTAGACAGATGGAAAGCTACAGAATTTCGGTTATTCTTAGTTTATATAGGACCATATGTTTTGAAACCAGTACTTCGTGAAGATCAGTATGAACACTTCTTAAAATTTCATTGTGCTATGAGAATACTTCTTTCACCTAATCCTACAGATGACTCCTTGAAAAATGCTAAAAATCTTCTGCAACAATTTGTTCGCGAATATATTTCATTTTATAGACTTTGTACATATAATGTACATAATTTGTTGCATTTAACAGATGATGTTAAAAATTTAGGTTGCAGTCTAGATGATATTAGTTGTTTTCCTTTTGAGACATATTTGGGGGGTTTAAAAAAATTGATTCGTGGACCAAACAAACCGCTAATTCAAGTATGCAAGAGAATAAATGAAAATACACAGTTTCAGTTGCACAATTTTAATCTAAATGAAAGTCAGGAAAGCTCCCATCTGTGTACTAGTAATTTTAAATTATCGGAAAAAAATTCAAAAGATTCATTTGTATTTTTAAAAAACAATTCTATAATAAAAATAATTAAAATTGATCACCCAAATAAAACACTCACTGGATGTGTATGTACAAATGTAACAAATATGTATAACAACCCTATTCCTTCAAATGAAGTTGGTATTTTTGTTTTCAAAAAAATATCCCAAAAAATTAAAACTTTTAATATTGATGAAGTTTTAAAAAAACTGTTTATTATTAAAATGTCTTCAAGTAAATATTTAGCAATGACAATTCTACATTCATAAATTTCACCTATCATTTTACGGAGCTTTTTGGGTCGATTCTGTGCAAATCCGTAAGCTCTAACAAACCTTACAGATACGTTACATACGATCTTACGATTCTGCACACAATCGACCCATTTATGCAAATTTGTTGAGTTTATTTTTCGTATTTTTGACATTTCTTGATTTCTTCTATGTGTTTCGTTCAGTGGTTAAAAAATCCATTGCTCATTACCCAATTTGGAATTTTTAGATTCACGTAATGAATAATATATTCAATAGTTGGGGAATTTTTTTTTTATTCCTGTTGATAAATCTGGGTTATTTTAAGATATATTTTCTGCTACATATAAAGGAAATATGATTGGGCTGTTTTATTCAATTCAATTTGTAGATCAATATCATGTCGTGGGACATTGTGTTCTGGAAAAACAACAGAGGGGTTGACTATGTCCCATCAATATGGGCTAGCTCATCTAGTAGGAGTTATAAATGGCCCATTTATACCAATAAAGAGGAGATAGAGAGGTTGGTGGATACCTGCGATGACTTAAAAAATCACCAATACAAATTTTATAAGGGAGAGGCCAGAACTCTTCAAATAAAAAAACTAAAAGAGGCCAAAAAATTATGCAACAAGGCAACCATGTTATCTAATTATGAAGACTCATCCACAACTGAGGTGGAACATAGAAATAAAGGAAATGAAGAGGATATTGGAAGTCGTGATATGCTCGAACAGAATTCTGATCGTAAGATTTCTTACATTGAATAATGAAACATAATTAATATATAATTAAGTTGCAGATTTCATCAACATGCCAACCTCAGTATCATCTAACCCAGAAAATCGGCAATCATCATCTACGAATGAAAATTCGTTTGAAGGTAGATATTTTAAAAATCAGTTACGCAAAGGCTCCGGCTCTGGATTCCTATTAATATTATTAAATGTTTATAAATTCTAATAATTTATGATTTTTTAGTTCTTTTAAATAAAATGGAAATTTTCGAAAAAAAAAATTCTAGAAAATTGGGCAGCATCCAATATGACCTTCAGAATATTCAAAAAACTTTAAATGAATTAAAGTATACAATAGAAATTAAATCTACAGTGATTAATGATCAACAGCTTGATGAAAATGATTACAACTTTTACGAACTGTTACCCATAAAGACTTCTGAAGAGGTTCAACAATTTGAAGAAAAGTTGAATGATGAAGACTTCAGAAAACATTTTGTAAGTTGTTTAACTTTTGCTCACCAAAAATTTTAGTTTTGAATCAGATAATCCATTAAAAATAAAGATTTATTAAAATTATTTGTTTTTAAAAAAATTTACTTATCTATAGATAATAAAATCAAATTATGTATTTTTAGATTCAATACTTATTCTTATTGGGTGGAAGCACTGCCCATAAAGCAATTTTTTACCAAATGGGAAAAATTTTAGATCCTAACATGGCAATCCAATATAGTGGAGTTGGTAGGAAGGGAAAGCTGGCCTTTAATGGTTTAAAGTTATTTACTGCAGTTCAAGGTAATTAAAATTTTCTAAAATTGGATTATTAAACAAAATTTTTTTATCAAAATAATTTTTTCATTAAATTTACATTTTTAGATGCAACCAGAAAGCGATTTTCTCAGACCTTAGAATTGGATGTAAAAAAAAGTGTGGGTCTTTTCTTGGCCGGAACTAAAGAAAGGAATAACAAACGATCATCAAGTGTATAATTAGATAATTTGTTTTTCATATATTATGTATATATATATATAATACAGGGTGTCCACAAAATGGCGGATGAGCTCTCCAGTACGTTGTTGGGGACCCTTCAAGGATTCCCAGAAAAATTGTTAAGAAAATCTCCGTGACCAATTGACCGAGATATGGATGAGGGTTAAAGTTTGGAATTTAACTTCTTTATTTTTATGAATTTTGAATAACCGCTAATTGTCCTGTAAAGTTTGGCTTTTCTTTAGTCTTTTAGTAATAAATTTAATTTAAATCGCTTGTTAATAACTTCACAATTTATTTTCAAAAATTGAAAATGACCTGTCATAACCACCTGTCATAAATTTCAATTTAAAAAAATAAATTGTGAAGTTATTAAAACTCAATTTAAATTAAATTTATTACTAAAAGACTAAAGAAAAGCCAAACTTTACAGGACAATTAGCGGTTATTCAAAATTCATAAAAATAAAGAAGTTCAATTCCAAACTTTAACCCTCATCCATATCTCGGTCAATTGGTCATGGAGATTTTTTTAACAATTTTTCTGGGAATCCTTGAAGGGTCCCCAACAACGTACTGCAGAGCTTATCCGCCATTTTGTGGACACCCTGTATATATAAATGGATATAGTAAAAGTATTTATATTACATTATATATATTATTTATATAAAAGAAGATTTAATGAACATTGTTGTCTCTGATACATATTTTAGTTAAGTTTTTTCTCCAAAGAAATTTTCATTTTTAATTATAGATGAATTGTAAATATAATTTTTTTTATATACTAGCATAATTGTTATGTCTTATTAATATATATATTAGGATATATTTGTTTTTGACTGTGATTGGATATTGGACTTATTTGAATTTAATATTTATGTTATCTGTTGAATTTGTTAATTTATATGAGTAATTATTTAAATACCTGCATAATTATTATACATATCAGGAGTTTTTGATATATGTATACTTATTTGAATTTATATTTGTTTTGTTAATATATGTTAATTTGTGAATAAACGTTATGTTCATACACAAGCGAGTATATTTTTGAAAATTACCCTTAAAAATATTTCAAGTATACGCCTCGAGCGAATAATTGCGATCAGCGCCTCTATCGTCCGTCTCTATGCATTTTTGGTAGTAAATTTTCTATGGTCAAGTAAAAAAGTTAGGTTATTTGATTTGATTTCAGTGAAAACAGTGAAAGTGACAATAAATTTCTTGAGAACTATTTCACAATTTAATTATAATCGATTTGAAAATACGAAACACTTAATAAACAATTTTTGTTACCACCAAAAATGCAAATTTTCTCCGCAAGGGAGCGCTGTAGTAAAATACGCACGACGCCTATAATTTTAGAATATTATTCAAACATTCGAGCTATATTGGGAATTTATATAATAGATATATTACTTAGTTATTTGGAAAATATATTTTGTCAATATTTACTGAATATATTAAAAATATTTTTGAAATATTTTTAAACAATATTCTAGAAATATTTTCCCCATCTTAACAAAAATATATTATAAAAATATTTAAAACTTATATTTTTAAAATATATGAATCTATGTTTGTGCTACAGGGGTTATTAATGAATTAGTTAAGTCAAATCCTAGAATCTTCACTGAGGGTATTGCGGTAGTAAATGATATCGCTTTAGTTAAAATTATCGGGAAAAAAGCTAATAGGGATCCCACAAGGGAAAATTGGATTATTCGGGTTAAACCAGTCATTTTTGATAGAATTATGAGGAAAGATTTTATGATAAATTTCGAGTTGAGAAGGATCCGGGTTTATAAAAATTATAATGTATTGAGATGCTTTAATTGTAGTGAGTTTGGGCACAGTGCAAACAATTGTAAAAATAGAATTTGTTGTGCTAAAAGTGGCGGCGCCCATAGGATGGATTCTTGCAATTGCAAGAAATTTGATTGTCCGAATTGTAGGAAACGTGCCCTTCATTCTGGTGGACATGCGGCCTTTGAGTCTGAGAAATGTGAGTCTTTTAAGGTTGAAAGAAACTTTCTAATGAGAAAAACCTACAATGGATAGTTTTCTTAAAATTTTATCCTTTAATGCGGGTAGGGGTAAGTCGGCAACTAGTTTGGTGCAAATTCGCGAGAGAGAACAAAATTTTAGTGTCCTTTGTATACAAGATCCGACCAAAATTAAATGTGGGTAGAAAGGTTTTTCAAAATTTGGGATTGAAAATTGAAAATCTGCACTATTTAATAATAAAAATTTGGATAAAAGGATTTTAATAAGCCAAATTTCGAGTTTTAATTGTACAGCGGTCAGGTTAAATAATTTGGTTATTATTTCTGTTTACTATGAGCCCGGTAATGTCGATAAACTAAATTCAAAATTACGAGTGATTACTGACTGGTTGTCTGGTAATAAAGATCCAGTAATTTTGGTTGGGGATTTCAATTGAAAACATGAGGTGTGGGGATGTCCCGATTCAAATTTAAGGGGTCAAAATTTGCTCTGTATTTTGGTTTCATTATTAACAATAATCAGGATGATAATCCTTCCTTTGTCAGCGGCAATGGGGTGGGTTGGACCAATCTTGTTTTGTCCAAAAATGTGGAGGTGTCTTCACTTACTATTTCTGCTGAGGAGACGTTGAGTGGCCACCAGTACATGGAGTTTATGATAAAGTTTCGGAAAATTTTGGCAATGAAAAGAGAGATGTTGAATTGGCGGCAGCAGAAAAATTTCGAAATTCCTGTGTAAAGGCTTGTGAACTAGGTTTACGTTGTAATTTAGGGAGTAACAAATCAAAATTGAAATCTGCAATTTATTGGAATAATTAGCTTGACATTTTGAGAAGGGAAGTTAGAAAATTGAGAAAGCTTTGGCAGAGGGAATCAGATATTGCGATTAAACGAAATTTTAAAGTGAAATATTTGGTTAAAAGAATTGTTTACAAAAAAGCTATAAAAGAAGCAAGAAGTAAATCCTTTAGGGATTTTTGCTCTGAAAACGGGAGGGATGAGTGTGATCCTAGGGGATTTGCAT
>OZ020183.1:32324278-32597001 GCA_963971135.1 Stenus bimaculatus | reverse complement strand
ACCCTAATACCAATTACTCAAAAAAACTTAAAGCAGTGTTAGCGGAAGTTCAATTAGATAATTTCAACAAATACACAATGATTAACTCCAATCCTTCTGTTCCAAAATTATATGGTTTACCCAAGATACACAAGTTAAGCGTTGATGCTCTGAGGAATGCAGAGGTAAATTCATTACCGATAAGACCAGTCGTTTCCTTTGTAGGTTCTGCTTCGTACAACTTAGCAAAGTTTTTGAACGTTAGATTGAGATCAATTTTAAATTTTTCTAACATTTACAGTATACAAAACTCATTAGAGTTAGTCCAACAACTCAAGAATACAGAGGTTGGTGAGTCGTGTATTCTATTGTCATTAGATGTTGTCAGTTTGTTTACCTCTATTCCAGTGAAAGATTGTTTGACTTTGGTGGGTGGGCTGTTGGAGGCTGCGGGTTTTAGCTGATATACAGATTTATGATTTAATGTCGCTCTTGGAGATTTCCCTACAACAAAATTTCTTCACCTTTAATAAGACGTTTTTCGAACAGGTGGATGGCTTAGCCATGGGATCTCCTTTAAGCCCATTCATGGCGGAAGTCTTCATGAGTGACATTGAAGACAGGATCTTTAATAGTAATTCGGACGCTGTCAGCGGGGTAAAGCTATGGAGACGATACGTTGATGATATTCTGATAATTTTTGATGGTACAGTCAATGAAACAAAGGACTTGTTAAACTTTGTAAACAGTATACACCCAGCTATTAAATTCACAATCGAACTTGAAACAAACAAACAGATACCTTTTTTGGACATCAATATTACTAGAGTTAATTCCAAGCTAGAATTTTCAATTTTTCGTAAGCCTAGCTTCGCTGACACAGTCATTGGTTATTTTTCTAATCACCCTATGACACAGAAGTTAGCAGCCTTTAGCAGCTTATCCTACAGGTTATTCACAATACCTATGAACTACGTTAACTTCAGCAAAGAGGTAAATGTTTTAAGATATATTGGTAGGCAGAATGATTACCCTGATTCTCTCATTAGAAAAGTCATAGAGAACACGAAACTTAAGTTACTATATAACAACTCTTATACTCAAACATCAGTCACTGGGCTAGAAACGAATTTCGCTAGTTTGACCTTTATAAATAAAACCTGTTATCAGTTTTCTGATTTGTTTAGAAGATTCAATATTAAAATTTCTTTCAAAACCAACAATTCACTGAGCACATTAAAGAATAACAAGCATAAGGACCCCCTTTTATGTAAAAGTGGTATTTACTGTTTGAGCTGTGCAAGTTGTAATGCTGAATATGTGGGTCAAACTAGACGATCATTTATGATTCGCCTGAAAGAACACGCAGCCTCAATTCGTCTTCAAAGACAGGGAAAATCACAATTTGCAGATCACATATTAGATACGGGTCACAATTTTGATTTGAATAAAGATTATAAAATTTTGCACACCATCATAGATAATTTTTCATTGAACTTTTTTGAAAATTTTGAAATCTTAAGAAGTGTAAATAATAATAACATCGTTAACTTAAATGTACAATTAGATTGTGATTACCAGGATTTTCTAAACAGTTTAATTAATTTGTGATATTCCCCGTTTAGCATCTTAATAATATTGTTGTAGACACCCTGTATAAGTTTGAGGTTGCGTTGTGACTTATTTGACTAAATTTTGTTTTAACTTGAGTTGGTAACGCAACTGTCACTTTAAGCCTTTTGTTCCTTCACTGTCAGTCTAGTCGTTCTCATGTGATGGTTAAAATAATTTAACTAGGTTTAATGCTTTTAATCTATTTTAATCATCGTTAATTTTATTAAATTTTATTAGATAGGTAGTTACGTAAAACCCCGATCAGTATTATACCAAGTATATAAATAGATTTTTAAATTTGTAAAATCATCATGTCGACTTAAATAAATTGTCGACTTCTTCGTGAAATAAACCATGAAAAAGAAACGAAAGAAGGAAATTACTGGTCAGATACACAAACGGCAGATGACAATATTTTTGTTTCGGGTAACCTTTATACTCAAAAAAACTTTCACAATAATTGGTGAGTCGCTTAATCTATTTTTGACCTTGTTAAATGAATTTACCGTCTTTTAATCTTAACATATACTTACTTATACTATTTTTAGATTCCTACTTCGATACTCCTAAGTCACAGATAACTAGTCACTTTTGTCGTTTTAACCAAAAAAAAAAAATTTTTATCTAGTCACAAACAACAAAATTTTATCCTAAATTTTATATTTTAAATTTCAAGATTTTAAACTGTGATTGTCCTATGCAGTACTTATTTTTGTGATGTTTGTGATATAACGACAACTTTCTGTGATATTCGCTGTGATGATAACGACCTGTTTACAATTATCTTTATTTGCTGTGACCTTTTTTAATTTGTTGTAAGTATTTTAATCGATCTAATGTACAAGTTAGTCATTTAAGTTTTGTAGCGCCTGATGATGATGCAGTTGGCATCGAAACATGTAGCGTTAAGGATGGTTATGTAACCCTTGTAGTGGTCAACACATGGTTATCTAACCGTATAATAAAGTTGGAGCATAGGAATCATCAAGTTGTTTTACTTATTTACGATTCGTTCCAAATCATCTACGAGCATCTTGTTCAATTTTTGACTAAAAGTAAATTTAAAAAAGCTATTAAAGAATACCAAACCACACTCGACACCTACCTATTGTAACTTATGATTTTCTATTATTTACCCGGTGAGAGAAAAAACCTTAGATCTAAACCTAAAGGCCGTTTTAGACGGGCACAATTTGTTACCAAAATTTTGTTCCCAAACCGACTCGGATGCAATTGCGCAATGTGCAATATCCTCCTGTTCAATATCAATTTTTGTTAAATTTTAGCATTTTTGCTTTAACTCTGCCTGAATGAATATCAAATTTTGGTATTATAGAGACTAAAAATTGTATCGTACCTTTTTCAACTGCTTTACAGTCTTAATGTCTCTCCATCAGTGTTTAATTTTTGTTAATGCTCCTCCCAAAGCATATTATCCATCCTCAATTACCTCAAACTTGAAAATCTTTTAATAATACACTTTTGGAAAAAAATCTTTATACAAACGAAAAGATATTAATTTGAATATGCATAATAATTACATTTCATAGTATCTTCATTCCAGTCATTTTACAGTTGTTTGCACTTTTCTTCACACACAAATTTTAAATTTTGAGGTTATGTGTACGATAACGAACTTGGCGAAACGCGTTTCGCTTGTATTACTCCTTGCGATAGGTATCCATGGGATACCGCATGCAAATAGCGATATTTCAAGAAACAAAATACCGATTTCGATATTTATCGCTTGACGCGGGAAGTCATGACGTATTGGCGGAAAACCATGACGTTTTGGCGAAGTGATAAATATCGCCAGAGAAGTAAAATCCCACCTCTGGTCATTTTGCGGGATATTGGTGTTAAGGAAATTTGTTCCTCGTTTGGGTTCGACAGGAGTTGTATGCAGTGAGGAGAGCGTTATTTGAAGTGGATCTCTAGTCTGTTAAGTCGAGCAGTGTCGGGGATACTCCGGGAGCTGACTGGTATTCTAGTTTTAATTAAATTGGGGTTGCATATCGCCCAGGTTAGTTTTCTAATTGAATATTAGTGTAGCAATCAAATATTAAATGATTCTATTTATTACAATAAAATAACAAATACAACTGACACTTAATTAAATAACCATAATAATAATTCTCCTTAGTTACCTAAGTGTACTTGATTTTTATTGACCCCCAATAATACTCCCCCCCAGAGAGCGAAGTACAACGATAGGGAAAATAAAAATAAGTACATAACTTGATAAAAGGAGTGTAAATAATAATATAAAATGATACAATTATTTTAAAAATCAAACAAAATTAATAGATGAAGTTCTAAATAACAATTTAACAAAATATACAATTATTAAAATTTCAATTAAAAGAAACACGTTTAACGGCCGCAAAAGACAGAACATGTTCCACTAGAGCTGGCTTGATCCTGTCCAATGATACATGATCTTCTCGTCCATCAGAAAATAAAACTTTAAAAAATTTTGGAAAACGTTCCAACACTTTATAAGGACCAACATAAGGTGATTGTAATGTTCCTTTAATTTTGTCATCTCGAATGTAGACATGTGAACATGTGTATAAAGCATCTGGTGTATATGACTTCCTGCAACCAACACGAGGAGGTTTGTATTTACAATGTTTGAAAAATTCTCTTAAATTGATTATGTAATCATTATTAGGAGTGTGAGGCACATCTGAAATTGAGTTGTCAAAATATTGACCAGGAAGTCTTAAAGTTGTTCCATAAACTAATTCAGCTGAAGTACAATTTAAATCTTGTTTCAAGGTGTTCCGTAAACTAAGTAACACAAGAGGTAAAATAGTAACCCAATGTTTAGCATCCTTATAAGTGGTTAGAGCTACTTTTAATTGACGGTGAAAACGTTCTATTAAACCATTTGAGGAAGGATGATAAGCTGTTGTTCTAATAGACTTGATACCAAACAATTCAACAAATTGTCGATATAAAGTAGACAAAAATTGTGCCCCCCTATCAGAAGTCACAGTTAAAGGAATTCCAAAACGAGAAACCCAACCAGAAGTGAACGCTTTGACAATAGAAACTGCAGAAGTATCTTTTAAAGGAAAAACTTCCGGCCAACGAGTAAATCTGTCAATACAGGTAAGCATATAAGAATTTCCTTCGCAAGATGGTAATTTTACTAAATCAATATGAACATTTGTAAAACGACCACTTGGAATTGGAAATGTAGAAACTGGAGTTTTAGTATGTCTGAATACTTTGTTAGACTGACAAGAGGAACAATTGTTTACATAAGTTTTAATGTCCGTATTCATTTTAGGCCAAACGAAAGATTTTCTAATTAAATCACGTGATGCTTTAATGCCTGGATGCGTCAAAGAATGTAAAGAATCGAAAACTTTTTTACGTAGTTTAACAGGTATAAGAGGACGTTTAATGCCTGAAGAAATATCACACCACAAACAGTGTTTAGAATTCGGCAATGTTTCAGCAATTAGCTTTAACGAATTGGATTTACTTTTAATAAAAAATTGTAACTCTTTATCTAAAAACTGCTCTTCAGCTATTGTACTAAAATCTACAACATTTATTAAAGAAGATATAGTAGAATCGTCATTCTTAAACTCAATTCTTGATAAAGCATCCGCAACAACATTGGCATTACCTTTAATATGATTAATATTTGAAGTAAATTGAGTAATGAAATCAAGATGTCTATTCTCGCGCGGATTATGAGAACCTGAACAATTTTTAATTGCAAAGATAATTGGTTTGTGATCAGTAAAAATCGTGAAATCACGACCTTCTAAGAAAAAACGAAAATGTTTAATTGCACAATAAATAGCCAAAAGTTCTCGTCCAAAAGTGCTATACTTTGTTTCAGTATTACTAAACTTTTTGGAGAAAAATGCTATTGGTTGAAATTTTTTATCAACCTCTTGTTGTAAACAGGCTCCCATAGCCACATCAGAAGCATCAACTAACAAACTGATATTTGTATTAGCTATTGGATGAGTTAATAAAGTAACCTTAGCAAATGCCTCTTTGATAGAATTAAAAGATCGGATATGCGAAGAATTGAATTCTACAGGATGACTTTTACTTACAGAATGATTAATTAAAGCATTTAAGGGTCGAAGTAATTGAGCGCAATGAGGAATAAATCTGTTATAAAAATTAATCATTCCAAGAAATAAACGAAGTTCGCTTTGAGACGTAGGTTGAGGAAATTGTGTTATCGCTTCAACCTTGGTTTTTAATGGAAATATACCTCTAAAATCCACTTTATGACCAAGAAATTCAATTTCTGTTTTGGCAAATTGGCATTTTTCTAAATTAATTAAAATTCCGTATTTAGATAAACGTTCGAAAATTATTTTAATATGCTCATAATGTGTTTTTAAAGAGGAACTAAAAATCAAAATATCATCCAGATATGAAAAACAAAAATCTATATTAAACAACACTTCACTCATGAACCTTTGGAAGGTTTGAGCAGCATTTCTTAAACCAAAGGGCATCTTAAGGTATTCAAATAAACCAAAAGGAGTTGTGATTGCTGTTTTGGATATAGAATTTTTCTCAATAGGAATTTGGTGATAAGCTTTTTTTAAATCCAATTTAGAAAAAAATTTAGCACCAGCTACTTTTGAATTAAAATCATGCAAATGTGGTAATGGATAACGATCAGGTTGTGTTATAAAGTTTAAAGCCCGATAATCTCCACAAGGTCTCCAAGAAGAATCTTTCTTAGAGACCATATGAAGAGGAGATGACCAGTTACTATTTGATCGACGAATAACACCTTGTAAAAGTAAATCATCAAATTCAGCTTTGGCAGCTGATAAACGATCAGGAGCAAGTCTTCTACATTTAGAAAAGACTGGAGGGCCAGTAGTCTGAATGTGATGAGTAATATTATGTTTAACCGGAACTGAATTAGTTGAAGGAACAATTACGGATGGAAAACATTTAAGGATTTTTTCAATATTTGGATCAGATTCAGTAAAATGTGCCACATGTGACTTTTCATTAAGTAGTAAACGTTTGTTACGCAAATCAACTAATAGATTATAATGATGGAGAAAATCAGCACCAATAATTGAACATGATACGTTTGTTATTAAAAAAGTCCATTTAAAAGGCTTATGTTGGTCTAAATAAATTGTAAAGGAACGCTCACCTAAAACTTTGAGAGATGTGCCATTGATAGCGCGTAGATCAGTAGTGCACGATGCAGGTTGAAAGGTATTAACGAAACGACTTCCAATAATGCTCCTATCAGCACCGGTGTCGACCAAAAACTTCAAATTTGATTTCGAATCAGTAATATGGAAAGTGTGACTTTTTGAAAATTGACAGTCAGCGAAAGATGTCACAATTTTCCGCCGACAACTTAGTTTTCCGAAAATCTACACGGAGAAATGCATCGATGAGCCTTGTCACCAAACTTCTTATGAAACCAGCAAATACCATCTCGTAACCGACTTTGAGAAGAAGATCTGGAAGTTCTGGAGTTTCGATGAATCAAATTCGATGTACTATTTGTAGAAGGAGAACTGGAACGTGACCAGGCTTGTGAAGAACTATTCCTTGAAGTGGGAGAAACATTCCTCGAACGTGACGATGTCAAATTTATAAGTAAAGCTTTGATATCATCTAGTGTAGTACTTGGAGTTGATTTGATACCAGAAACAACATTACAAGATGTGTTTGAAACGGTCATAATATTATCTGCGAGTTTTGCTAAACCTTCTAAGGGTGTGTCAGGAGATGCAGCTAAAATGCGTTGAACATGGACAGGAAGTCGTTGAAGAAAGAGTTCTTTTAAAATAGTTTCGTCCATAACTTTGTCACCGAGTAAATTCTTCATAGCCCGCAATAATTCGGTAGGTTGACGATCACCAAGTTCTTCTGCTGACATGAGCCGATGAAGTTTCGCTTTTTCATTTATGGACGTGCGGGAAATCAATGCCTCTTTAAGAACGTCATAGGGATTGTTGACAGGAGGATTCAAAATTATATCCTTGACTAAAATAGCCGCTTCAGGAGCTATTGCCGAAACCAGATGGTGATATTTGAGTTGTTGGTTAGTTATCCTTTGGACGGTGAAGGTTGAATCAACTTGAGACAACCAAAGTAACACATCTGTGGACCAATAGGTGGGCAATTTAACCGAAATAGCACCAATTTTTTCATCTACGTGCGGTTCTGCCATGATTCGTCGGGGTCACCAAATTGTAGCAATCAAATATTAAATGATTCTATTTATTACAATAAAATAACAAATACAACTGACACTTAATTAAATAACCATAATAATAATTCTCCTTAGTTACCTAAGTGTACTTGATTTTTATTGACCCCCAATATTAGTATCAAGTTAGAGCGTACGCTTTCGTTTAAGTGCCAGATTAAATGCTTTTCTGTTTTTGAAGCCTGTGTTATTAATTTTTTACAGGCATTCCTCATACCTGGTCATTCAGACCTGTATTATACGAACCATCGCTGCCCTTATAGGGTTAACTGTATTATATCGCTGGGTTTTTGCCCAATAACGTGTTATTTTCGGGGCTTCACCCAAGAATTGTAATTATCTCGGGGATTCACCCAATATAATTTAATTTTTTATGATAAGTACCTTATTAGTTTAAGTATAATTATAGTAATCTATGATTTACTAGAGGGGCCCTTTCTAGGTTATGTTTTGCATTTTACAGTGCACAATATTTAGTAATTTTTTATTTGTGTGATAACTATTTAACATTATTTTGCACATACATTTATTTATATGCACTTATTTTTGTGTAAATATATTTTTTTTCTTATTTATTTGTGTTTGCTTTGTTTCCGACATTGCTTAGATTGCTCAGGCATTCGTGCTTATGCCAAATTGAGTCTGGTGTATAAGTACGTGGCGCCCAATCTTTAATGTCAATTTAACCCCGGCAAATCACGCTGCTGGCCGGCACTTGATTTATTAAAAACAATCAAAATAACGCAACAAAAATATGTAAACAAAGATTGCCATATTTTTTGGAAAAGGGGAATCATCTAAATTGTAACCAGTTTGGTTTTGGGTCTGGAAGAGGTACTTTGGTTGCACTAAATTTGTTGATGGAAAAAATTAATTTGGCAAAGGGGAATAAATTAAACTGTTTGGTTGTTACTTTTGACATAACAAACGCATTTAATTCAGTAAATCACGGGTATATTAAAACTAATTTAATGATAACTAAATGTCCCAAAAGGTTGGGAGAATTAACAATTGATTTTTTGAGGGACAGAAAAATTTTTTGTGAAAATTTAAGTCGCGTAATTGAAAGAGGCTGTCCTCAAGGATCATGCTTGGGACCAATTCTTTGGCTTATCGCGATTGAAGGGTGGTTTAAAATTATTAGTAGAGTGGAAGGTATTTTCGTTCAGGCCTATGCAGACGATCAGGTGATTCTTATCACCGGATCGTCTCTAATGGAGATTGAACGAAAATGGATGGAAGTATGGGATGCGTGTACTGAGTGGAGCGCTCAGAGCGGTCTGATTTACTCTGTTGCCAAGACAGAGGCAATTTTTATTAAATCAAAATTCGTTGTGCGGGAACCAATTATCAGAATTGAGGATGATATAATTTTTTTGAGAAATTATTTAAAATATTTAGGGGTAGTTACTGATTGTAGTTTAAATTTTCCTGCGCATGCTAGATACATTGGGAGTAAAGTATCGATCATTTATTTTAAAAAAAAATTTATTTGGCGGCGATTGTTCCTTTATTAACATATGGTTCGGAAATTTGGGGGTACAGAGCAAATAAAAAATGTATGATTAGACATTTATCTGCGGCTCAAAGACCATTTTTAATTGCGATAGCGAAGAGTTACCGCACTGCCCCTACTTCAGCTTTGGAGGTGATTGCACCCATTTATGTTGTAATTTATGTTTTTCTTGAATATTTTAATTTGAAAAACAACAATTTTATGAATAAAGTGACATCAGATTTGCTTGTGCACCCAGCTCACAGCAGAAATTTTTATGTTTATAATTGGAAAAAACCTTTTATAGGCCATTGCGAAATTTTTGTTAAATCTACAATTGTACCAAATCGGGTGGGAATTGGTATTTCTTTTAAAAATTCTTTTGGGTCTTGGATGCATAATTTAGATTTTCGTATTTCTGATAATTCGTCTAAATTCCAGTCTATTCTTTTTGGTATTTGGGAGGCTATTAAATTTGCAGTGTTAAATTTAAATGATATTATACAGGGTGATTTTTTTAACCTGGAAAATGGAATTATCTCGAAAAATACGCATCGCACAGAAAAATTTGCCAGATCGAAACTTTATCTCTCCGAGGGAGGCATATGTTAGTACTAAATTACTCCCATCCCGACACCCACTGCGGACAGGGCCGGCGGCAACTTTCAATCTTAAATACGAACACCCATTTTTTATCGCAGATTCGGATTCAACGTCAAAAGTTACGTACGATTTGTCCGAAAAAATTTTTTCCATTCGCGACAGATGGCGCTGTAATCACAAAAAATGAACAGAAATCAAAAGAATCAAAAATCAGATAAACATGCATTTATTATTTTTCGACGGGCTATTCAATGATAATACGGTTACTGGTTTGTTAATAAACTACATTTAGCATAACCCAAGATAATTGTTTGGGAATGAAGAAAGCAGAAGAAACTGCTTTAGATTCTGCTTCTTTAGATATAATTATTGATGTGGGTATCCCTAGAAATTTTGCTAGAAAGCAGCGTTATTTGGATATAAACAGGGATTGGCAAAATTTGTGAGAACCGGGTATTTCGGGGAGGTTCTTTTTCAGTTTATGTCCGAATGTAAACTTATTTCGTGGGAATATATGCAAAATTCTCAGTGAATTATTAACTGGCCATGGGAAGTTCAATTTTTATTATGGACAGATCAGTTACGGTGGGGGCATGGAGACTTCTCACCATGTTCTCTATGACTGCCTATTACCAGGTAGGGTGGTGGCGAGAGATACATTAAAATTATTTTGTTGTAATGATAATGGGGGTGGATGGCCAATTGTGATTAGGGAGGATACAAATTTGGATATTTGGGCTAAATTGATTGAATTTGCAAATTCTGCAATTCAAAGTGATGAAGTTGATGAGGAAATTTAAAAGTATTAACGGGCCGTACGTGTTCCGGCACTAGAATA
The DNA here is from genome assembly GCA_963971135.1 of Stenus bimaculatus. Taxonomy (NCBI): domain Eukaryota; kingdom Metazoa; phylum Arthropoda; class Insecta; order Coleoptera; family Staphylinidae; genus Stenus; species Stenus bimaculatus. Next base: position 32,586,237 of record OZ020183.1, on the reverse strand, counting down.
GGCTCGTGGTAGCCCCTGCCTGTCGTTAGAGGCGACTTATAGGGGAAAAGACGTGATATCGATGTACTTTTGAGCAAAAAAGATCATCAGTAAATCCCTTTATTTAAGGGCAAAGCGTCAATAAATAAACTGTGTAAATCCAAAGGCATGTAAACATCTGTTGCCTCCAGCTACTTGTTTTTGGTTAATTTTTCTGAGCCTTCACATTTCTTAAGAGATACCTCCACGTAGTTCCCTGCGGGCAACGTCTCCACAGTGGCAACTTGGTTGTCCTTGAGGCGGCTAAATCCTTGATGATGGATTTGTGACGAACTTGGCTGGGATTTCTCTAGTTGGCAGAAGTGCTTGATGTCTAACGACGGGTGAGCGTAGTTTCTTTATGTCCCTCCCTACCTACTATCTGGCAAAACCACAGCCAAGGGCACAAGGGACACAAAGTAATAAACACTTTGTTGTGAGATAGGTCGAATAGCCTTCCCAACTTGCAACTACAGCACACTAGCTACACCCAGGGATGCCCTTGAAACTAATAACTTTGAACAGATAAACACAGATGACGTACATCAATAAGTGAGGTTAATCTTTTTCGTGCTTTTTCCTTTTTGGTTAAGTTTCTTTTCACCGTGGATGTTTTCCAAGTCCATGTTGTGTATAAAAGGTAAGTATAAATTGTTACTTGTAATCAAACGGGTAAGTTCATCGCTTCCTTATTAAAATGGAACCTCTTAAATGTAAATATTATTGTTCATATCCTAACTGAAACAGTAAAGTCTATTTCTGCTGGTAAACATTTTCTTTAATATCCGACTGACCCAATTCGTAGAGAAGAATGGTTTTCTTTGGTATGGCCTAATGGTGATAATCCAAATAGAAAACAATTATATTTATGTAAAGAACACTTCGATGAAAACAGCTTTACCAGCAGTTTTAAGAATATACTTTTATTATTTGCCTAACCAAGAAATTATAAAGTCAATGAAATTAATAATGGGGGTGATTCAGTAGTAGTAGTAATGGGGGTAGAGTCAAATAGTGGGATTAATTTAGTAAAATCAGTGATGGGGGTAGAGTCAAATAATGGGAATATTTTAGTGGAATCACGGATGGTGGTTGAATCAAATAACGGGATTAATTTAGTCGAACCAATTACACAAGTTCAAAGTAGCGGCGTGTTAAGAAGTATCGGTGTTCCAAATTTAATGTTAACCCCACGTAAAAAAATTATACACCTTAGCAAGACATCAAAAGTAAATAATTTGTAAACTTAAAAAACATTGATTAAATCTCATTCATCGTTAAAAAACGCGGATAGAATAACTTGGACTAAATTATTTAAAAAGTTAGAGACTTCTTTGGATCCTGCGGGTGCCGATTTAATTATGTCACAGTTTAAAAATTCTAAAAAGTTAAGACCCACTTATTCATTGAAAAATAAAAATTTTGCTGTTGCTATTTATAAAAGGGGACCTAAATGTTATAGATTCTTGCAAACATTTATGAAATTACCTTCCAAATCCACAATAAATAAACTATTTGATAGTATACCATTTGAAACGGGGATTAATCAACAACTTTAAAAAAATTTATCAAAAAAAGTAAAAAATGTTTGTAATATTAATAAATTTTGTAGTTTTACTTTTGATGAAGTTGCTCTTGCAAATGCACAAACAATTAGCACCGGTAAGGTAGTGGGATACGTAGATTTGGGATCATCGGGGAGAAAAAATTTAGTAGCTAATTGTTTTCATGATTCAAGGTATTTATAAAAAATGGAAACAGCCCATCTCTTATTACTTCACAAATTCAACCATAAAAACAGACCATCTTAGAGTTCTTTTGAAATGAAATATTCAAAAAATCGGTTTAAAAGTTATTTGCACCGTATGCGATCAAGGTCCCACAAATGTCGCTTGTATAAAAAGTTTAATAAAAGGTAATATTAATAATGAACCGATTTTCAAAATTATTGATCAAGAAAGTAGTGTAGCCATTTATGATGTGCCCCATTTACTAAAGTCAACTAGAAACGCTTTATTTAAATATTATATAAAATTTAAACGTAATAAAATTGCTAAATTTGAACACATTAAGAACGCGTATAACATAGACTTAACCAAACGAATTTCAGTGCCTTCGAAAAATTAAGCCCCTTTTTTTGATTTAGAAAATAATAACTGTGTTAAAATGAAGGTCAGTGTAGCTGCTAAAACCTTTAGCTCTTCAGTTTGTGTAGCGATTGTCAAAAATTGCCTAGCAATGCCATTTTTACCGCGGAATTTGCTCACATATAGTCTTTTGGATAGTTTAAATGGTTGGACTATAAAACCTCATCTAGGTAACGGAAGTGCGTTTCAAGACACAGAACACATATTGAATTTTGGAATTCTATTTTGCCTAAAATACAGTCATTTTGTTATAAAAATGATAGGGAAATTAAAAGTTCAGTGCCATTTAAAGAGGGTTGGGTTTAAACTATTAAGGGAATGAAATTAATTTGGTTAAAATGGTAAAAGAGAACAAGGGCAATTAATCAGGATGTGTTAGAAAATATGTTTTATAATATCCGTCAATATGGTTACCAAAATTAAAATCCCTAAATTGTATGATAGCTCCTAATAACGATAAAGCCAATTGTGAAAACCACAATTTAAGCATTTTAGACAATTTACAAGATTTTCTCACAAAATCAAATAGTTCAGATACCGACATTATAGATTTAGATAGTAATTTAATATATTGAGATAGTAACGGGATAACAGATTTAACTAATATACCGGGAACTTGTGAGTTAAACGATACAAATTTTGAAACACAAGCTACTGCTTACGTTTGTGAGTACATTGTTAGGGTTTTCGAAATAGATTGCATGATTTGTAAAAATTCAATAATTTCAGATCATCTGTTATCGGATCATACATTTACAACTTTCAAAGAACTTGATGATAAAACGCGATTAAAGTATGTCACAATGGATTTTGTTTATTATATTTCACGGGCATATGATCATATTATTTATTTTATAAAAGAAATGGGTCACATACAAAACATGATACCGAAAACAATAGAAATTTTAAAAAAACATTGACTTTAATTGGGTCCATTATAATGAACATAAAATAATCATACGAGATAAAATTTTGGAAAAGTGTACCCTTTTGGTTGTTAGAAAGCACTTTGACTATTGTAAAAGGCGCCTAAAAAGAAAATTTAATATTAAGTCGTAAAATTATTATTAAATTTTCTTATTGGAATTTTTATTTATTTTTCAATTATATTTAGAGAGAATTTTTTATTGTTGAGTTTACAGAATTATTTTTTTTATTTTATCGTGTCTTAACAGGAAGCTATTTTATTTTTTATTTAAATTAATAATTATTATACTTTTTCCAAATTATCATAAAATTATATACTTATTTTTTATTTAGAGAGAATTATTTTTAATTATAAATAAAGAAATGTCTTGATTTTTTATGTTCCGTTATGATAACAGTTATTTTCAAAATTATTATTCTTTAGTATCTGTGACTATTCAACTTACAAGTGATTATTTTTTGTGACAAGTAAAACGTCAAAATTATCAGCGATTATTTTGTGATGTTAATATCAAATTTCAATAAGTTTGAAGTTGGCTTTTAAATTTTACACAAAAAAGTGAAAAATGTTCGTTAAATAGTCCCTAAAATATGCACTCTTGTTCAAATTATAAGTCGAATATTTTTCATACATTACCACTCTTGACATTTGGGATTAAAGGTGAGTTTATGCTCAACTAACAACTAACCACTAACAATTACCACTAACAATTAGCCACTAACCACTAACAGTCAACCATTAGCGTAAAATGTTAGCGTTTATACTCCACTAAGCATTAAGATATTTGAAATTGTCGATTTGATTATCAAAGGGTTGAAAAAGCTTCACCAACTCCTCTGCACATCCAAATCACTTCTATTAAAGGTTTCACTATCCATTATATGATATAATATTCCCCAGAGGCAAAAATTTAAACAGACATTGTCAACTTTAAGGATCAAGCATGCGTATTTCTAGATTCACGAACCACTAGCAACTCCTAAAAATAAATTCGAAATTTTGCCCATTAGTGGCTAATGGTTAATGCTTAATGGTTAGTTATTAGTGGCAGTATAAACAGTCAAATGCAATTGTATGCATTTATCTTTTTAATTGTTAGTGGTTAGTTGTTAGTTGATCATAAACTCACCTTAAAACTTAACCCCAAATGACATTCGTGGTAATGACACTGAATAATATTCGACTTAAATTTGACCACTCGTGATATTAAATATAATTACTTTATGCCTTCATGCTGACAAGCGTTCTGATTGGTCCATTTGTCATTGGGTTATCGTGATAATTAGGGTCCTACCTAAATATTAAGTCAAACGTTTTGACGTTTACATGAGATGTGTTTAAATTTCAAATTTGACATTTGAAGTAGAGACTGCTGTTAAAATTTACAATTTTTTTTGTATTTTGCAGAAATAAGGCTTGAACTAATCTATCCAAATACAATTCGTAGGTTGAAATCACTATAGTAATTCTGTTGCTTTATTGCCAATTCAATTGTGTTGCTTTTTAGAAACACAATTTCATTTGTTAATAAATTAACAGAATTTTTGCAGATTACTCATGGTATTACTATTGATAATTTTTTATCTGTGATATAAGTTAGTTACTATTTATCTGTTAATATTGAAATAATACAAAAATATTTGTATAAAATTTTCATAACTTTCATTTACATTCCTTGAATAAATCGCATCATACCACGATTCATTACTGATACTATTAAAGAATAAACGTTTATTGGCGTCACTAAAGTTTCTTTTAAAATTCGAATATTGTTGTGGGGGCTTGTTTTCTGGGACAATGCAAGTTAATTCTATATCCGCAACAACCGCCGCGTGATCACTGAGACCTGGTTCAGTGGTAGTGATTTTTACAGAGTTCTTTGCGAGATTTGTAAAAATGAAATCGATATTGGTTACACTATTCGGTGAAATTCGTGTACTGTATGACTCAGTGTGAAATCCAAATGAATTCATTAGAATCAAAAAATTTGTTGACACTGACGTTTTAGAATTAGAGTTAATGTTAAAATCACCCCCAATAGTTTCTTTGGATGATATTAGCGATTGTAACAACCTTTCAAATTCTGACAAGAATAAATTTACATCTGTGTCCGGAGGACGGTACACCCCTATAATTAATAATTTAAAACTTCTATTAGATACATACGCTTGACAGTATTCAAACTGCGTTGAAATAATTTCACATTTATTTATGTTTGTTATTGAGGACTTACATGAACGACTGAAATATATGGCTACGCCGCCACCACGTTTATTTTCTCTACAATAATACGTTATCAGGGTGTAATGGTCAGGATTATAACTGTTTATTTCATTATTCCTCAGCCAATGCTCAGTAATTATTAAGACATCGGGAAGATATTTATTTGTGTGATGATACAAGTTGAAAGGATCAATTTTGTTCCGAAAACTACGTATGTTGTAAAGAAAAATGTTAATATAAAGATCATCTAAGTTGAAATCGGGGTTGAAATTTAAAAAATTTGCATCTTTTCTAATACTAGTTGTCTGAGCCAGTACCTGGCTGGTAGGGCTTCCGAAAAAACTTAAAGCGCCTTACAATAACATTTTCCGGCCAAAAATCAGCCACATTGACCTTGTCTAAGTAATTGAATGGTATACCAGTATACCTAGTTTAAACGATTTAGTTGACGCAGATGAGTTGCTTAATATTTTCGCAGTGATTTTTGTGTTTCCCAATATATTGGAGACAAAATTACAGAGTTCCTCAGTAGTACTGTTGACACTAGCACGACCAATGTAAATCCAGGCAGTCTTCTCTGCTGCTTTGAAGATGTCATCACTTGCTCCTCTACCCCTGATGGTATTTCTTTCGCTCGTTTTCTTCCTTCTTTTGTTTTCCACTGTTTGCAATTTATTTGCGACTTCATCAGAGTTTAGTTCTTCATTGGCATTAGTATTTTCAGTTGTTTGGAAAATGTTGACCCTCGATTTATTTATATCGCTATTGCCATTATTTTTTGATTTATTTGGGAATAACTTGCTTTATTTTTAGCATTGACCTGTAACGGGTTCAAGTTTATTTGTTTGTTTTCTTGAATAGATTTCTTTGGCGAAGGTCGCACATTGTTATTAATTTCAGTGGTAGCACATGTATTCTTTACCTTAAGCAATTCAATTTCTTCTCACAATTTAATATTTTCTTTTTCTGTAACGTTAATTTTGTACATTAGTAAGCTATTGGTGGTTTTTAATTCGCAGACCAGGTCTCTCATATTGTTGTAGGCTTCAGTTTGAAAATCGAAAACCGGAACTATGTTCCTCATTTCTGGCGATTTTCCGTTGATATCATTAAGAACACTTAATCCGCAACAGGTGCTTTTCTTGGCACAACTATTATGATAAGTAAGGTTACAAACTGAACATGAGATTCCACTTTTTGCGGTACTGCCGCAGCTACACTTTTTTTCATTATTTTTATCGGGAATTTCAGAGTACGCGAATAACACGTCCGCACTGTTTGACGACTCGATAAATATATCTTTTGCTTTTAAATCAGACATATAAATAATGATCAATTTTTAAAATCGTACCAATAATACGTTCAAATTTCCCGCTTTTGCCGCAGCATTTTAAAAGGCTGCCCTTGGTGCAGGGTTGCCAACCGTAGCGGAATGTCGCTACCCATAGCGACATTTAGTGGAGTTGCGACAATAGCGGCGACACACACAAATTCCCAAAAAGTAGCGACTTTTTATTAGTAACTGGATTTTTTTATATTATTACTATTTTTATTTTTATATTATATTTATTTTGATTTGTATATATAAAGATTACATTTCATCATTTTAAATTTTAATGAAATATCGTGAACAGTTTAAAGAAGAGCTGGCAACCGAGCATACTTGCCGCTTGCCGACTTTCCGAACGATTCCGAATCCGAAATGTCAATTGTCAATGTGAAAAATAAACCAACAACCAACAACCAAAAATATAACCTTACTAAAGAAAGATAACGCTTAACAAGGTGAGGTGATATTTAATTATTGTCAATTAAATTACATTAAAAGTATTTATTTTTAGAATACCAATTCCCTTAATTTAAAATTAGTAATGAGTTCCGATAGTGAAGTAAGTGAAACTGAAGCAAGTTCAAGTACTGTTAACTTAACTCCTAAAAGAAAAAGGACTTACAGAGCTCTTACAAACGAAGAAAAGCGCTCTAACTCTAAGAAACAATTATTTTCTTTAAACTGGCTTAAGGATGATATCTTTTCAAAGTGGTTGGAGGCTACAGAAGATAATTCCAAGGCTAAATGTAAACCATGCAATGTTTTATTGGGAACTAAACGGAGTGATTTACTGAAGCATGCATCAAGCCAAAAGCATTCAAAAAATTTAAAAAAATGTGATAATACTTCAAAAATTCCTGATTTGTTTAAAATTCAAAAAGAAGAAAAAGATCATGTAATTGCAGACATTAGATTTAGTTTATTAATAGCAAGCCATAACTTAAGTTTTAGTAGCGTAAATCATATAGTTGACGTGGCCAAACTAAATTTTAAAGATTCATTAATTGCTAAGAAGGTTTCTCAAAAAAGAACAAAATGTACTTACATAATTGAAAATGTTTTATCTGCGACAATTAAAGAAGAATTAAGCAATGATTTAAGTAGTACTGTGTTTTCAATTCTTGTTGATGAGAGCACTGATATTGGTAATAATAGATTAATGTGCATTTTAGTGAAGTATCTTAAAAATAGTGAAATTAGAACTGAACTCCTGGATTTAGTAAAAATTGGTGCTGATAATGGTACTGCAAAAGGTTTATTTAGCCTTTTTAAAAAATCATTGGATAATTTTGGTTTGGATATGAAAAATATAGTTGGGTACTGCTCTGACAACGCAAGTGTCATGATGGGGAGTAAAGAATCCTTTAAAACTCACTTACTTAGAGAAAACGAAGGTATTTTCATTAATGGGTGTATTTGTCACTCGGCTCACTTAATAGCAGTAAGTGCTGCTCAAGAAATACCCAGCAATATTGAAACGCTTCTTCAGAATATTTCGACTTATTTTTCAAGAAGTCCAAAAAGACAGAGTATATTGGAGGAATTTCAAAATTTTATGAAACTATCTAAATTAAAAATTTTACAGCCATCTAAAACAAGATGGCTGGCTTTATTAAATTGTGTTACTAGATTATTAAATCAATGGGAAGTATTAAAGGAACTGTTTAAGGTAGCTGCATTTGAAGACAAAAACCCTGTAGGTAACTTGATTTTCTCAGAGCTTCAAAATCCATATGTAAAAGCCTACTTGTTGTTTTTTAAACATGTCCTTCCAATTTTCAATGATTTTAATGCTATGTTCCAATCAGGACAGATTATGATTAATTTATTGTACATTGAAAGCAGAAGGTTTTTAAAATTATTGTGTAGAAATTTTATCAAACCTTCTCACTACGACACTGACGAGAAATTGGATAAAATTGAAATTTTTGATCCCCATTTTTTACTCCCTATTGAGGAAATGGATTTTGGTTCTGATACACTGGATGCATTAAAAGATTGTGATAATAATTCTAATTTACAATTTAAACTAAAATGTTTAAAGTTTTATCAAAAGGCAGCAAGTGATGCACTAAAAAGATTACCGATTAAAGACAATTTTTGCAAAAATTTGCAATTTATTCTTCCACAAAATCTCTTCAATCTCAAAAATAAGTATAATATACAATTAGTAGCTGATCGATTTCAGAATAAGATTGATTCTGTAAAAGCAGCAGAAGAATACCTAAAGTGCCAAGTTCACTTTAGTGATGAAGAAAAGAACACTTTTCTTGAACTTAAAGACTGTGCAGAATTTTGGAGAAAATTAAGAGATTTAAAAAATTTTAATAATACATTTTTATTTAAAAATATTTCAGATTTGGCCCTAATTATCTTAATATTACCTCATGGCAATGCCGACGTTGAAAGGGTCTTTTCGATAATGGCCGATACAAAAACAAAAAAAAGAAACCGAATATTGCCAGAAACATTATCTGACCTAATAAGAATAAAAACAAATTTACATAATCGAAAATTATGTTGCATCACATACCCAATTACTGAGGTACACATTAAAAAATTTAATCAAACTATGTATGATTTTAAGAAAAAAGAAAATATACCTCCTACTGAGGAAAATTATGAAGACACAGACGAAGACTGATTTTTTTTGTGATATTTTTTTTTTTATAAATTTAGAAGAATTATTATTTTACGACTTTACGTTGATGATATTTTTTTAAATTCAGAATAACATTTTATTTTTTTGTGTTTATATGTTTTGTTTAGAATTAGCAGATTTATTTATTTTTTTGTGTTAAAATGTTTTGTTTAGAATTAGCAGATTTATTTTTTTTTTATAATATGTAGTGTGATAACACAGTATGTGATAATTGATAATAAACTTTTTTTCTGTGTGATGAAACTTTCTTTTAATTTAGGACTATTCTTTTTTTTAACCTGAAAAAAAATCTATTTTATTCGGGCTGCATAATGGGTAGCGGAAAGTAGCGACATTTATTCTCGGTTTGGGTAGCGGAAAGTAGCGACATTTATCCCCGATTCGTGAGATTTTTTCGATTTTATGGTTGGCAACACTGCCTTGGTGGCGTTAGCGTACATTATGTTTCCACTCGCTAACACGAGATGTGGCTCTCTCTATACAAAGCGTACAGCGTACCGTAGTACAACCCTTCTCTCTGTGTAAAGAGACACGAGAGCTGTAGTATAAGTGGGAGACTTCGGTTGCCAATGAAACACTACAACCACAAAGTATAAAACTTCGTTATGAGAGAGGTTGAAAGGATTGTATGACCGCCAACAAAGCAACAGCAGCGGCCCAACAGGGGACCGGGGAACTAGCTTGGCATATGACATAGCAAATGTCAAAGGAAGTTTATTGTTTACTTTAACCTAAGATTTTAACTTTTTAGCCTCCTTTTTCGTAATTCTTTGAAGTTCGGTGTTTAAGTGTTTATTAGAGATTAAAGTCATCTAAAGTGTGTAATGAGTACATTTATCTCGAGCAACTCAAGCCAGGTTGAATTCGGGCTTGACTTGACCCTTAAAATGTACTTTACTTCAAATAGTAGAGGTTAAGCCAAGCCGGAATTGGAGTTGCTCGAGATAAATGTACTCATTTGATTTTGGAGACAGGACTAAAATTAAGAACATTTAAAATGGAAGATTCAAGCAGACCTAAGGCAAGTCGCTACTGTTCTTATCCAAATTGTGATAACAAATTTTATTCTAAAACTTCGGTTCTTGCTTCCAAAAATAAACATTTTTTTTAAATTCCTACCGATACAATTCGAAGGCAAGAATGGCTTTCAATTGAGTGGCCCGAAGGAAATTATCCAACCAAACAAAAAATATATTTATGAAGTGACCACTTTGAAGAAGAAAGTTTTACAAGTACGTTAAGGAATCATCTTCAATTATTTGCAAAACCAAAACCTAACACATTAGTAAATTCTCCAATATTAATTGCTCATGACCATTGCTATTCTGTAACTCAAATTGATAATGTTACATCAGAAAGTGACCATTTGCAAAACGATTTTAATAATACAAATTTACCAGTTGATAATAACTTGCAAATAAATAATCAGATGGAAACATATGAGCCAATAAATAATATAAGCATACCTTCCAGTGTAAGCAAGTCTCATAGTGGTGTATTAAAATCTATCGCTACTTCTAATATTAATTTAACTCCACGTAAGAAAAAATTATATAATTTAACAAGACAACAAAAATCAACGATTTGTAAACTTTAAAAATGTTTGTGCGACGTCATCAGCATCACCCAGCGCTCAAGTTAAACCCTCTCGCGTGAAAAACTACCCCCTAAATAACCTTTTAATAAAAACGTGCTTATGCTAATTAAGGCCGGAAACGAATCCGTCGGCATCCGCACCATCTTGGAACCGATAGGTACGAAAATCGGCAGGTGTGTCCCCCATCAGGTGAGGGTACTTCTCATGCTTATATTTTTCACGCCCCACCCCCAAGCTCAAATTTAGGGGTAGCCCATTACACTACAGGGATATTAGCATCAAATTAAACCAAAACTCGTTGGCGCTACGAGTACGGCCACGGCTCACAATCTCCTGTTATAGATACAAAAACTCCTGAAATCAAAACCAAAATTGCTCTTAGAAATGAATGAAAAAATTTGGCAGCGGACTGGTTTAAACCAGAATAAATATAACTTTTGAGGAATATTAATTCTGGTGACAAATTGTTATGGAATATAACTAAAAATCTCAGAAGGGGTCCTGCTCTAAAATTGAATGGTTCTTGGTTTCAACCAACGCAAAGTTACCGTTATGCTTCTACTTGACATCCAGAAAGCTTTTGATCGAGTGTGGACCAAAGGTTTGATTTATAAACTTATAAATTAAAAATTTCCCAAAACTTTAATTATGTTGATTCCTTAGTTAAAGATATAAAGGCTGTAGTTGCACAGGGTTCAATTTTAGCTCCAATTTTATTTCTTATTTATGTAAATGACATGCCACAAATTCCACAGGCTCATCTAGCCATATTTACGGATGACACCCAATTTTTAAGAGTTCTGTGGAAGCTTAACAGCACATAAAAAGAATTTTATTCATTCAGGTGTCATTCTTAAATATTTTGAAAACTGGCAGATTTTTTTTTAGTATAAATGGTCATATCAAACTTAATCCGGTAGTAAAATATCTTGGTATCAATTTAGATACAAAACTTTTATTTAAGCAGCATTTTGTAGAAGTGTTTAAAAAAGCTTATAAAGCGCAAAGTTCTCTGTATCCACTGCTATCACAAAATTATGTGCTTGACATGAAAAATAAAAAGTTAATTTATACATCCACGATTAGACCAATCCTTTGTTATGGAGCACCAATTTGGATAATGTCTGCCAATAGTAACATTAAAATCTTAGAAGTTTTTCAAAATACATGTATAAGATTAATTACGGGTTTAGATAGATTCAAAAGAATTGACTATCTCCATGAAGTTACTAATATACCAACTATAAAGAATTTCGCACTCAAATTAGCTCAAAATTTCTTGGACAGGGTCAGTACCAGTGAAATTAATACTTTTATAAGTTCTATTGCAACTTTTATTGATGACAATCCAAACATTACTTTTCGGCACAAACCTCCAGCTCATCATATTTTTGCTCATCAATGATTGTGATGAATATGGATTCTAAACTCATTACTTTCTTTTTATCATTTATCATTCATCTCACATCCTTTTCATTCTCTTTTTCTTCTTTCATGTTTTTTCATCCTTTTCTATTCATTTCTTTCATATCATTCGTGTCTCATTTATCAATATGTCCTAAACGAAATTGGAGTGGAGAATTCCTAGAGTTCCTCCAATTTTATTTATTAAATTGGCTAACCATATTTGTATTTATAATTATTTATTGCTACATATATATTTATTTTTTACTATTTTATTTAAGGATAAGCTTATATAAGCAAGAGCCTAATGTTATATATTTTTTATTTGTACTTTGTTAATTACCTTGAATAAAAACATTTGTTAATTGGTAATTGGCTCGGGGCCCGGGGTCGAACCTCTCCACCGACCGATTTTCCTTTCTATTTTTTTTTCCTTTTTTTTTACCTTTAACACCATTTTTTCGCACACCAATCACGCGAGCTACGATCAGCACGCGGTTTCAACGATCCAGGGGAGTTCTACACTTCGGCGATTCATCTAAGGTGGTATTTTAATGTTCAAATTTCGTCTAACCGCACAGTATAATTAATTACCAGGTCATCACCTTACTCGTAAACTCACACGATTCAGCGTGAGCCGAACAACCAGTTAGCGAAACTTCAGACTGCTTACGACCACTACACCATGCCATCCTTCAACTGCGGAGCGACCTTTAAAACACCCAAAGGGCTATTGCATCACGAAACTCGATATTGTAAACTGAGACTAGAACGGGCAGCACCCGATAAAGGAGACGCCGGCTCCCAATTGAAATATCCCTGCTGTGACCAGCTATTCAATTCTCACCCCGGGGTACAACAACATAAATGGCACGCTCTTAAGAAAGAGTACAACGTCGAACTAGAGAGAGAAGGCTTTAAGGACAAGCGGAAAATACACACCGATGTTGAACTAAGAGTAATGGCTAAGGCCGAATTAGAATATGATGGAGCTTCCCTGAAGAGCCATCTGGCCACAATCGAAGGGATTAAGAAAGAGCGCCGTGACGCAGCCTACAAGGCAATAGAATCGAGAACATCCGAAACGTCCCTCGGATCCTCAAGCTCGTCGGTTTCGTCAATCGCCCGTCGGTGTCATCGAACTCGTCTGCTCACTGGCTCTTTCAGTCTAGGCGGCGTCGTCCGGCCCTACATCTATGGAACAGGGCTCCCGGTCTAACAAAGGCAACATCCATCCAATACCTTCCAGGACATACAATCTGCGATCTAAACAAAATCATTACGTACCCAGCAACTTGGGTCCAACCGCGGACGAACGCTCCACCAGCCGCAATCAAACAGCGACTCAAACAGCTCACCCGCGTCTCCTGGTGACGGAATACCCTCCGACAAACACAGAACAAAGTGATACAAACAATAAAGACATTATAAAGAGCCACTTTAAAAACCAACCACTACCTAACGAGACGCTACTCCTACGAATAGCCGAGGCCATCACAGGCTCCGATCGGAAAACGGCCCACATGGGTATAGAAGAGCAACTATTAGTAACATATATACAGAGACGAACTGCAAATTCAAGGAGGTCTGGTTCCCAAAGATTAAAGATAAAAAAGTGCGCCAATATAAAATCTGCCAAACTATGTTCAACAAAAACAGAAAGAGGCTGGCGAACAAAATCATCAACGGCGACAGCCTTATAGAACCAGACATTTATCCACCAACAAGAGAAGTCGAAGAATGTTATAAAGAAACCTTCCAAAATCTACCGCCCTTATCCGGTCCATAAGAAGAAACCATCAACATAGAAACCACATCCATTTACCTTGGAAAACCAATAAACGAAGATGACATCAGATGGGCCATCAAAACCAGAGATAGCAAATCCAGGAGACAAGATAGATTCGACGTCAAAGAATTAAGAAACACCCCCCTTAGGGTCCTTTGTATTTTATTCAACGGTATGGCCCTATGGCATTACATTCCCAGCCATCTCAGGAGAAATAAGACAATCCTCATCACAAAATCGGACCAAAACCGGTACCTAACCAACAATTGGCGTCCAATCACCATCTCCTCCATAATCCTGAGAGTGGCCAATAAAATATGGGCTAAAAGACTTTTGGGAGTACAACTTCGCGGTTGCCAAAAAGGCTTCATTAACGAAGATGGAATCCTTTACAACAACACAATACTTCATACCATCATCAAGAAGTATAGGTCTAAAATTAGATCCTATAATAGTCACCCTCGACCTTAGCAAGGCATTCGATTCCATAGTACACGACTCCTTAGACAAAGTCCTTCGAAGGTTTCAAATCGATGGCATAACCTCGAACTCCATAATGACAAACTACAAAGGTATACACACTCAAATCAACGTCGGGCGCGAAGCGACACCCAGAATCGGTATTCAAGCAAGGCGATCCGCTATCTTCAACATGGTGATGGACGAACTGCTATCAAATATCGATCAGGACCTGGAATTAGCCAACGGGATACGTATTAGCGCCCTAGCATATTCCTTTCTTGGACGATCACCACTTGAACATCAAAAAAATGCACAGCCATGTCAGCTGAGGTGGCCACGTAAAAAGAAATTATTCATGCACACGAACCCGCAATTAGCCATCAAAGGCATCCACATCACGCAGCTCGATATCGACTCCTTAAAGTATTTACGAAAGAAATACAATTACACACGAGCTCTGCCACCCACACTTACCAACTTACAGTAAAAAATTAATAGATTGACGAAGGCCTCATTAAAGCCCCAACAGAAGCTGTACCCAATCCAAACCTTCCTAATACCAAGATGGATCGGCACATTCCAGAACTCTATTACCCGAAATTGCCTCGGGAGGTCAGACCGTCTAATTCGAGCAGCGGTTAAGAGGACTCTCCATCTACCTGCCTCAAGCAGCAACGCCTATCTCCACACCTGCATTAAACACGGCAGATTAGGCATCCTCAGTTTTCCCGAACGAATACCCAGCATAATGCTGCAAAGACTCAGTAACATCTTGAGCATCAACGACGTACGCCATCAGGCACTGGCAATATAGTCTTCACACCTCGAGGAAAAACTTAGAAACTTCTACAAAGATGGAGTGCCCAATAAAACTACGTCAGCGTCACCATTAGGCACTACGGAAAAGAATCCTACAGTGAAGAAAATATAAAAAAATTTAGCAACGATATTGGCAATAGTTCGTACCATGTCTTTGGAAACCATGGGAAATGTTCAAACTATTTTTGTAATAAACAAAACGAGGAAGGGACTACCATACTAGAAAAAATTAAACAATGTGAACTACTTGACTATATATTTGAAGAAATTTATAGACTACAATATCATACACGTAGTATTTTACTTAATAAAAATAATAACTTCGCCGAGCATTATAATCCGTTTGTAGGAGGGAAAAGGGTAAATTACTCTTCACGGGGTTCATATTCAATGATGTATAGGTAATTTGGCAAACATATCTAATAATGATAAAGGAGACTACCAATCTATAATACATAAAGCTACAAAACGTTCGTTTACGACTTGAGCGTGTTCTTCTCCAACCAGTATCGGTGTTCTTCCGAAATTAATCAAGTATGGGGTATAACCCGATACCTCGTGAACAGCAGTATTTACAGCCCAGGACAATTTTGGTAGGATTCCGTCCCAAGCTCGCTGGTTGTCGTGCACATAACAAATGAGCATTGTCTTAAGAACACGATTAACCCGTTCTACGGGATTGCTTTGGGGGTGGTAATTGGCATCAAACCTAATTGTCACCTTATAACTTGAGCAAAGGTCCTTAAATTGCTTGGCGATAAATTGTTTCCCATTGTCGCATATTAGTAGCTGAGGAGCACCATATCGTAAAAATATTTCGTTCTCCACTAGTCTACATACAGTAATCGAATTGGCCGTCATAATCGGGAAGAAAAGTGCAAATTTGCTAAAATAATCTGAAATTACCAATATATGGTTGTTGCCCCTTAAGCTTCGAGGCAACGCCCCAACTAAGTCGACTGAAATAATTTGCCACGGATGGCTACAAGATGGTTGGGTCAACATTAACCCTGCTGGACGTTTCTGCTCCGTCTTCGCCCGTTGACACGTTAGACACCTGCTAATGAACCTAGCGATATCCGCTTTCATCTTCGGCCAGAAATACTTTTCGGTAACCCTGTTAAAAGTCTTAAAAACACCTAGATGCCCACAAGTTGGGGGTGAATGACAGCTATCAATAATTCCATTTCTCGTGTGTTTTTCTGGAACCAGCTTCCAATTACTTTCTACCGTAAAATAATTAGATTTCTTTATCACACATCTGCTACAAAGAAGTCCATTTTCCACTGACCAATTCACATAACGCAGGGGATGGTCTTCCACTAACTTAATCGTTTTATCGATCCAGGGATCTCTGGGCTCTACCGAAACAACTCCCTGATCCTGAACTCCTCGTGATAGTGCATCTGGTACCGCATGATCTTTCCCTCTTCGGTGTATCATTTTAAAACTGTACTGCTGCAGACGTACAGCCTATCTCGCCAGTCTTCCTTGTGGATCTCTAAGATTATTCGGCCACAACAGTGAGTGGTGGTCCGTGATCACACTAAATTCGGACCCATCCAAATACGGCCTGAGCTTTTCAATTGACCAAATCACCGCAAGGCATTCCCGCTCAGTGGTGCTGAAACGTTTCTCAGTCCGAGATAACGAACGGCTGAGATAGCAGATAACTTTTCCCCCTCAGGAAATTCTTGACTCAGAACACAGCCAATGCCATAGCCCGTAGCATCGCATTGTAGAGTGAAAGGTTTCTCGAAATCTGGACAACTCAATATAGGGAAGGTAACCAACAAGGCTTTGATTTTCTTCATTGCCTCATCACAAGATACAAGTGGAGTTCATTAAAAATAAAACCAATTATGGATAATTTAAAAATTTTACCAATTAATTTGGGGAGGGGTAAGGAAGCTATGGCAAATTTGCAGAGGAAGGTCGAGGAAGAAGTAATTTAAATTGTTTGTGTACCAGAACCATGTAGAGGTCGGAGTGGATGGGGAAATTATTTGGTTGTTGGAAAACCAAATTCGAAAGCAATAATTATTATTCATAAATCTTTGGGGAATGTTGTAATGTTAAACGAAATTTCTGATGGTAATTGCACTGCTATAAAGTTTATGGATAAGATGATAATAATTTGTATTTATTTTGAACCTGGGGATGTTCGAAATTTAAATGATAAACTTGTTAAATTGGAAGAATTTTTGACTGGATACAGGGGTAACATTTGTATTTTGGGGGATTTTAATTGTAAACACGAGATGTGGGGAGCACAGGATAGGACAGACGTTATTGGAGGTAGCTGCAGAAAAATTTCAAAAGTGTTGTTTGAATGCTTGTGGGGAGGGCTACAAATTTCAAAAGGGTTTAAAGTTAACAATAACAACAATATTTGGTGGAATGATGTTTTGGACGAATTGATAAGGGAAACTAGGAGATTGAGGAGAAAGTGGCAATATACAAATGGGAATGATAAAATTTTTTGGAAATCCAAATACGTAGAAAAGAGATTAATGTATAAGAAGAGTATAAAGGAAGCTAATATTATGTCATTTAGAAATTTTTGTACGGAGAATGGGGCGGGTGATAAGGATCCATGGGTATTTGCATACAAAGTTTTAAAGTGCAATTCTTAAAACAAAAGGAATTTGGGGAATGTTAGAAAGAGTGATGGTACTTTTACAAGTAACTTGGATGAAACTTATGCAGAGAATTTTCGGGGGGATAATAGATTATTTAATGATGGGATTAATTGGGGTGCAGTCGAGGACATTAAAATTACCAGAAGGGAAATTGTAAATACGGGAAAATGCTTTAATCCAAAAAAGGCGGGAGGGATAGATTGGATACCGACAAGTGCGTTAACTCATATTATTGATATTGGGGGCGAAATTTTAATTGAAATTTTTAATTCTTGTTTTAAATTTGGAGTTTTTCCTAAAATTTGGAAAAAAATCCTTAGTTGTTTGGTTACCAAAACCATGTAGCATTTTTATTTTCTGGTTGATATTTTGTGTAGGCAGCCAGTCTTGCAACTCGATAAGCAGTCATTATTCTGGCGGATGGTACCATGGAAATTTAGATGTCCATGTTGTTAGTAATTGATCAAAGATTGTTTTTTTATTTTTCTAATTTTTCCGAAAGAGCAGAGTTAGTTGGTAAAATCTGAGCAGTTGGTTAGTCTGGCGTGACGTGATTCCGGAAAAGAGAATTTTTGGAAAAGGAATGATACGAGAGACCTTCTTGATTGAAGCAGCGGTCGAGTTAGGACCAAAGTTAGTGATAGTGCTGTTAAGGTGTCACGAGAGGCCATAGTAAGGTAAATCACGCTCGATTTTACCAGGGACGCAAATCCTAATTTTCTTTTTGTTTTTCGTATTATAGGCCTTTTTTTGGAGTGTGCCATAATAAACAAATAATTTTGTTAATTTGGGGCTTTTATTCGCTTAAGCACGTGGAGCATGGATCATGGTGATGATTTTTGATGGTAATTGAATTGAATTAATTTTGGAATGGCTTAATCAATTGGAGCTCGTACAACCTAGGAAACGTTCATGTCTTCAGTTTTAATTTAAAAAAAAATAAAAATTTAAATGAACTATTCAATAGCAAGTTTCAATTAAGTTAAATTGAAATTAATACTTAGAATCGTTGTTTAAAAATTTTTAGAGTTTTTGTTTAAAGAAAAGGGATTAGTAAACGTTCGAAAATTCTATTAAACTTTAATTCAGTGGAAATTAATTTTCAGTTTGATGTTGGTTAGATTGCAGTAGATCATTATTTTTTTTGGACTATTACGTTTAAACTATTTGCTGCTCGTAAACAAAAATAATTGTAGGCAAAATTTAGTTGATTTAATTAATATTATTTAACTGGTGTTTATATTTTCTCTTACTTAAGTGGGAGCATGTGTTAATTTGCAAATTTTTTTTTTTTTTTCTTTTAAACGGGCAAGCCCAATTACAAAACAGTATTATATTTAAAAAAATACAATAAACATATTCATAAATTAAATTAGATTAAATTATAACTTATATTACAAAAAGCATAATCACTACATTAACACATTTACAATAATACAAGGAAAACGACCGCAAGCATGAAACAATTAAGCACGAAACAACTCAGTTGATGTTTAAAGAGAATTACATAAAAACGCCTGCAAAGAGGAAAGAGATGAATTAAACAAATCGCAATCGAACTTATTACCATTTGAGGCAATTCTTGACAGGGGAGAGTTTGAGCCATGTAGTCCTGTGGACCCGGTTATGGATGTAAGATGAAAATTGTCTGGTATTACGAGGTGGAATATGGATACCTATTTGAGAAAGGATTTGGGGACACTGGATTGTAGAATTCAACAGTTTGAAGAGGAAGATAACATGAGCCTTAATTCTACGCTCTTCCAGAGTCATAATTGAGAAAATTCGTCTACATTCAGTTATTGAAAAATTAACGAATGGAATATTAGCTTTAAAAGCAATATACCGTAAGAATTTATTTTGGACCCTTTCAAGTGCATAAATATGCGATGAATAGTTAGGTGACCAAACACTAGACGCATATTCAAGAATACTCCGACAAAGAGAGAAATAAATTGTTTTGATGGCATATATTAGTGAAATCTTTGGTAATACGTTTTATAAATCCTAGTATTTTAAGTGCTCTGTTAACGATAATGTTGTAATGTTCGATGTATGTTAACTTGTTATCAAGAGTAATACCAAGGTCCTTAATAACTTGCACAGACTCGAGTGGCACATTTTCAAGAGTGTAGTTAAATTGTACTGGATTTCGACCTTTACTGAATGAAATAGATTTACACTTTGTTAAGTTAAGTTCCATATGGTTCAATTCACACCAAAAACTCAAGGATTCTAATTCGCACTGAAGTAAAAAAGCAATCATGATAGTTATTAATAGAACGATAGATTTTCAAATCATCGGCGAAAAGTAGAACATTCGAAACAGTGAAAGAGGTTATGATATCGTTAATAAAGATGTTAAATAATAGAGGACTAAGGTGACTGCCTTGGGGAACACCGGATGTTACTTTTATTTCGTTTGAGAAAAAATTCTTAATTTTTATAATCTGCGTTCTATCAAGGAGGTAATCTTGAAGAAGTGAATATAGGGTACCATGGAAACCAATAGCATGCAGCTTCGAGGTTAGGATCGAATGGGGTACTTTATCGAACGCCTTGGAGAAGTCTGTATAGATTGCATCAACCTGACAGCCATTCTCCAAGGAGTCCGAAATATATTGCACGAACTGTATTAAATTAGTTTGAGTAGATTTACCTTGTTGGAAACCATGTTGCTGATCAACTAAAATGTTTCTGAATAACGGCGTTATTTTATCAACAATGATACTCTCAAAGATTTTTGGAATGGTACTTAATATACTAATCGGTCTATAGTTAGATACTTCGGCCGCGTTACCACTTTTCAGTATAGGTGTAACAAAACTACTCTTCCAAAGTGAAGGAAACACACCACTGTTTAATGAAGTTTTGAACAAAATAACTAGTGGAAGCGTCAAGGAATATGAACAGTTTCGCAATAAGTAAGGTGGAATGCCGTCAGGCCCGGACGAAAATTTAGGCTCGAGGTTACTAAGCTTATGAAGTACATCTTCAAAATTCAAGTTACACGAAGCTATATCAGTAGAATTCCCTTATGTAAAACTTGGAACGTTTTGAATTACAGTTTTTGAGTAAACAGAAGCAAAGTGTACACCGAAAGTGTTAGCAATTGCCTGACCCCCAATTACGGGTGTATTGTTGTAAGACATTTCATTTGGGATAGAATTATCTTTTCGTTGTTGATTTACAAAGTTCCAAAAACCCTTTAAATTGTATTTAACTGATGACTCCGTAGATGAGATATAATCTTTGTAACATTTACAATTTAAAAATTTATTTCAAGCTAAACAGATTAAGTTTTTCTAATTAATTATTTTTTTGTGACTAGTACAATAGATTATCTAAACTAAATAAAATATTTAAAAAATAAGTTCATATTTCGTTTCTAATACTTGTGGCAAAAGGAAATGAGGGGTCACTCAATATAGTTTACGCGAAGTTGAATTTCGCGAAATTTTAAAATGGCCGTCTCGTGGGTTAACTTAAAGTATATTGATGATGATTCAGGTTATGTTGTTGTTTACATTGTTTATAATTGCTCGCTGTTTTAACACGTTTTTAAAATCATTTATAAATTCACGTCAACGGATTTGTTTAGTATCTATACTAGTGTTAATGTGGGTGTAATTTTTGTGCGTGTGAAGAAGTTCATTTTGCTCTGCTTTATCTTGCACAGGCTTAACCTATCTTTTGCACTTTTTTTGTTATTGATCCTTCTTATTTTCCTTTTTTCCGTGGCTCTATCTACCCTGTATTTGTTACTTATTTAGTCACCTTGATGAGCCCCTAGGTGTGAAAATTGTGGCCTTGTATTTGTTTACTTATTCCAACCTAACCTACACTTTGTTTTCTTATCTTCCCTTCGAACCCCAAGGATGTCGTCTTGCTCTAAATGTGACGCCTTAGAGGACAAGAAGGAAAAACAATTTTTGTTTAAATGTGATGCATGTAGATCCATTCTCTGTCAGGAATGCTCCAATTTGTCTGCATCAGAAGCTCGTGCTGTGGCTATGAAGGAAAGGATAATCATTTACCACTGTGTTGAATGCCTTTCTGGTTCACCTCTCACTTCTTCCCTTCTCGATGATCTTTTGGTAAAATTGGACTCTTTAATTGAGGCCAAGCTTGCTCCTCTTCATGTTAAAATTCAAGAATTCGATCACTTAATTACCTCTCAGAACGTTAAATCTGATCTACGTGAGCTAAGTAATAGCATTACTGTTCTAAAGGACACTAATATTGATCTGCTTAACTTGGTAAACAACGGTTCCATTTTCAATGGCACGGTTTCATCTGGTTTGTCAACCAACATCGCTGCTCCTTCCTTGATTGACCAGGATATCACCAATGAAATACTGGGCCCAAACTCTGGTACCTCTGGCACTTCTAACTCATCCATTGGTTCTAGTATTGTTGAGAATATCCATAGGAAGGGGAAATCAAAATCTAGATCTTAGAGCAGGTCTAATTCTAATCGCAAGGTCACATCTGTTCCTAATTCTAATATTGTCCAGAATAACTCAACCGAGGCCGGTTTGAATGGCTCCGCGAACACCCATGTTGATGAGATTCTGTCTGGTATGGAATTTAGGAGGCGGTGGATTCATATTGATAGAGTTCGACCGGGCACATCCAGTGATGTCTTGTGCGATTTTTTCAAGAAAAATCTGTCAATCTCAAATATCAAATGTATTCCTCTTACTAGTAACGAGGAAAGATGTTCTTTTAAAGTGGGAGTTAATGAAGAGTTAGCGGACTCCGTACTCAAGTTTGAAAGTTGGCCAGTAAATATTCGAGTAAAAGAATTTATCTTTTCTCGATCTAAGACTAGGAGAGATGAACGCATCCGAAATACAAGGACAAATTTTCCCCAGGAGAAGCTGTCAGTCCCTCTAACCTAACGAAACCACTTGAAATATTTTACCAAAATGTTCGGGGTCTGAGGACAAAAACGTTTGATTTCTTTAATTCCATGGTCTCTCAGGACCTTGATGTAGTTGTTTTAACTGAGACCTGGTTAAATAACTCGTTCTCAGATAGTGAGCTGTTTGACGATAGATATCTGATTTATCGTCTTGATCGCTCTGATCCTTCGAAAACTCGTGGTGGTGGTGTACTCGTAGCCATCAACAAAAAATTCAACTCTAGTCGCGTTCCAATTGATGTGCTTCTTAGAGAGGAATTATGGGTCTCACTTCAGGTCGATAATTGTGACTTATTAATTTGTGCATGTTACTTTCACCCGGGTTGTGACTTTACCTGGTACATTGACCACACCAGATGTGTGGACACCATTGGATCTTCCTTCCATTCCAGCACTATTTTAATATGTGGTGATTACAATATGCCACACATCTCTTGGGTGGACAACGATATGGGAATTGGAATGATTCCCTCTTCTGATGTCGGTCCTAGGGAAGGTGAAATTTTTAACCGCCTAGCCTCCTGTGATTTGTCCCAGAGAAATTTTATTTCTAACATACATGGAAGAATTCTGGATTTGGTTTTTACTGATTTAGATGTTTCCATATGCGCTATTGATGGCCTAGTTCCCATTGATAATTACCATCCTGCGCTCCTGATATCTTGTCAGCTAAATCCCTCCTTCCTACAACCAGGGGTGGAAGTGTTAGATTACAACTTTTTTGCTACCGACTTTGTACAACTTAATATTTTCTTCGATCAAATGGATTGGGCTACTGTTTTGGATCATGTCAATATTGACGAGGCTGTTGACTCGTTATACAACCAGATTTGGTTAGGAATAGAATTATGTACCCCTAAATCTTTGCAGGGTGGTAGCAGGGATTGTTCTTATCCAACTTGGGTCAGTAAAAAATCTAAATATTTGATCAAATCGAAGAAAATAGCCCATGCTGCCTTCAAGAGGAGCAGTCTGGCCTCCGATTATAAAACCTTTTCTAATATTAGAGCGTTAAGTAAATCATCTATCTCGGAGGACCACATCAACTTTATACACGATTCTGAAAATAAAATCATCAAAGACCCTAAATCATTTTGGAGCTATGTGAAGAACCTTTACCCCAACAAGTGTTCGATTCCTTCTACCATGTTTAATGATGTAAACGTTTCTGCTAATACACCTCTTGACATTAGCAACATGTTTCTCGGGAATTTTAAATCTTATTATTCTGATAACGCGACTTACCCAGCTGTCAATGACTTTTTTTTTGGACCTGAGTGATGTTTTCGTCAACAAAGTACCTATCGATCCTCTGGAGGTTGCGGATGAACTATCTCATCTTCCTGATAAGTTGAAAGCTGGTCCAGATGGTATTCCAGCAATTTTACTTAGAAGATGTTCTTCTTCTCTTTGTGATCCTATCACGTTTTTATTCCGCCGTTCACTTCAGGAAAGTACTTTTCCCTCTTTGTGGAAGCGATCCTTTATTATGCCTATTTATAAGTCTGGAGACAAGGCTCATATCAACAACTATCGTCCAATAAGTATAATCTCACATATTCCAAAACTCCTTGACAAGTTGGTTAGCCGGTTGATCTCAACTGTATTTCAAGATGTCATCATTCCTGAGCAACATGGTTTCACGAAAGGAAGAAGTACTGAGACAAATCTGTTCGTCTATGTTAACGATCTTCTGTGCAGTCTGGAAAGTGGTTATGAAGTGGCAAGTGTCTACACGGACTTTAGCAAAGCGTTCGATCGTGTTAGTCACGACTTGTTACTAATTAAACTTAAATCGGTCGGCATTGGTGAGCCCTTACTATCCTGGTTAAAATCTTATCTTACTGATAGATCCCAGTGTGTAAGACTTAACTCTGTTCTATCCGATACTATGACGGTTCCTAGTGGTGTCCCACAGGGTTCACATTTGGGCCCTATTTTGTTTCTGTTGTTCATTAACGACATTCAACATGTAATTAAGTTTTCAAAATTTCAAAATTTCTTTTATTTGCGGATGATCTGAAGATTTACACGGTTATAAAGTCTGACATCGACCTAGTACATCTACAACTCGACCTTGACACCTTATGCTCTTGGTGTGCTTCCAACGGTATATCCCTTAATGTGTCCAAATGTAAAAATATAGTTTTCAGTCGTAAGAACACCTCAAATATTATTAATTTCTATTTGAACGATGTTGTTATTGAAAACGTCTCTGTTATAAGTGATCTGGGTGTGATCCTCGATTCCAAGCTTTCTTTTAAAAATCACATAAACAAAATTATCAACAAGGCTAGTCAAATATATAAAGAGATTCGGCCCATTTCTCTTCTGACAGAGCACTTATCACACTTTATAGTTCACTTATTAGATCTCACCTTGATTACTGTTGCGTTATTTGGTCACCTGCATTTCATATATATGTCAATCAACTGGAAGCCATTCAAAAACGTTTTGTTAAATTTTTATGTTTCAAATCAGGGGCAGTGTATGACAGTTCCTTTTATAATGTCATCTTGGTGTACTTTGGTTTATTACCCTTAAAATTACGCAGATTGTATTTTAGTGCATGTTTTATTTTCAAAGTTCTCCAGGGCATAATCCTGTGTATGCCGATTTTAGGTCTTTTAAAATTTTATGTTCCTCCACGCACTTTGCGTCAGCACTTTGTATTTTTTACTGAGCACCATGCCACAATTTATGGTCAGAACTGTCCCCTTAATAAATGTTGCAGTACCTTAAATGATGTTTGTGATGATATTGATGTTTTTTGTTGTTCCTATTTTTTATTCAAAAAGGCTGTCATGAATCATCTTCATTCAATTATGTAATTTTTTCTGGTTCGTTTTCATAATCTTCAGTGTATATTTGTATATTTTTTTGTATATTTTTTTTGTATATTTGTTTGTATATATATTAGTATATTTATTTGTATGTATGTAAAGGCAAGTCCGTGAATAAATAAATGAATTATTATGGTTTATCCGTTAGTAACTTACACTGAGAGCGCAATCGACTAAATTCTAAATAGTCATCGATAATCTTTGAGTTTTTATATTTGAAATGCGCGGTATTTTTAGATTTTATTGTTTGTTTTAGTTCATAAGAAAACCAGATCGGAAATTTATCATGATTTACAACACGCTTACAGGGTATATACGCTTGCATGGCTGATGTAACAATACTATAGAATCTTTGTGTTGCCAGATTTATATCGATGGAACTCAAAATAAGCTCCCAGTTCAACCCTGAAAAATACTCATTCAAACTACCTAGGTCTGCTCTTTTGTAGTCGAATGAGTAGTACTCGCTTATTAAGGGTGAAAATGAAACATTGTTTTTAATTTCCACCAAATTTGGTGGGTGATATACATCGGTTGGTAGCAGAGGATCAACACATGAGTTAATAGTAGCATATAAGTCATTCGTGAAGAATGAGTCTAACAGATTATTATTTACATTATATACAGAGTTAATTTGAAATAGATTCAAAAACGCGAAAGAATCACTAATAATTTGACCATTCCCCGTTGATGGTAAAACACAAACACCCAGATCATCATTTGCCCATGTGTACTTCGGTAGGTTGTAATCCCCAAATAAGTAAATAGGTAATAAGGAGTTCTTCTATAGTTGAACAATGGTCTTCGTACAATTGGGAATCGCTATTGGGGGGTATATAAATGCAACCAAAGATAACAACAGAATTGTGAAATTTCACTCGAACAAAAATTTGCTCCAAATGTGCGCTGTTTGATAATTCAATTCGAGTACACTGCAATTCTTTAACAACCGCTATTAGAACACCCCCGCCCCGTTGTTTAACACTCGACGAAGAGGAGTTCCTGTCGCATCTAAATATGTTGTAATTTTTTAAGTTTAATTCTGAGGAGCTAATGGAGTCGTTGAGCCAAGTTTCACTGAGTAGGATAATGTCGAACAAACACTGATTCACACTTATAGACAGATCCATTAACTTAGTCCTTAAACCCCGAACATTCTGGTAGTAAATAAGAGATTTGCCCTGCTTACTTAGTTTTTTGAATTTTTAGAAGAATTCCGAGAATCGATAATTGTTGGAATCCCGTTAATGAACTTTAGTCTTTTAGTCGATTCGCCAGCGTCGATCATGGACTTAAGTTGCGATTTAATTTTAATATAGTATTCCTGTTGCATTTTGGTTTGGTCATTGTGAATAAAAATATGTGGATTCGATTTGGTAATTTTGTGTCTGTTTTTTAAAATATTGAGAGCATCAGCATTGTGTTTCAAGATGATCTTTATGGGACGTGGTTTGTTGTCATTCCTTTTACCCAATCTAAATATTTTTGATTCATCCAAGTCAACATTGCATGGAACAAGAAGATCGCGTACAACATTAAAATCAGCCTCAGTTCTACCAGTAGAAGAATTTTCTAGGGACTTAGCAATATTACGAATAATGATGTTATTTCTTCTTTTTTGACGTTCCAGTGTTTCGCTTAAGATAAGTTCATTATCCACAATCATATTAGCTGGACTGGAAGTGGAGTCAATAATTTATAGAATTGGCATGGGCGGAATTCACGGTTTCCAGAACTTGCACACGCTTATTTAAGTCCTCGACGGCCTTTTTTAGCTCCATATTTTCAGATCTAAGTTGGTCAATAAAACCCATACATGTTTTAATTTCGTTAATGTCCGTCCGCTGAAGTCCAAAATCTTTAGCAAGAGAGTTAATAGACGTGTGTAATTCTTTCAATGCCCCTGATAGGTCACTGGAAGGAAAGTTGAACACATTAGGAGAGCCGGTAGTAATATTTGGTGACAAGTCGGAAGAAACACAAGTATGTTTCCCCTTACCAGAGCCAATACACCCTGGATGACAGTATTTACCGCACCCCTTGCAAGTTGTTAACTTAGCGACATCGCTACCACAGCCACCTACACATTTTATAGACTGACTCATATTAAAGAGGTATTGACCAGAACACAATTATACGACAAAAAGAAGAGGAATAATAGACAAGGACACACGCTTCACACCAACCGTGCCCGTGGTGGTGACTTAAAATAGACAAACAATGGAAAGACTAGGCAACGGAAGGTACTAAAATGGAGTACAAAGGTAAGTAAAATAGGATGAATTGATAAAATTTAAAAGATTAAATACAGTGTTAAAAATTTAATTATACTAAATGTTTAAAAACTCCCTAGCGCACGCCTATGGATGTGACATTCAAGAAAAAATTGTTAAGCGAGCGAATTATAATATATGCAAATTGATAATAACAGCACAGGTTAATAGCTACTCACGGATCAAAATTGGCCAAAAATAATAACACAAATCATTTATAGGCCCACCAATAACAATTAGTGGTAAAAAGCACAATTAATAGCCACCTAAAATACGATTTAGCTCGGCACTTCAAAATGCACGTTGAGCATATACACATAGGCGTAACACGAATTGATTATATCTCATCTACGGAGTTTTACTATTATGGATAATTTCAACACTATGATGATGGTTTAAACGTTTTTTTATTGTATTGCACCTTTGATTGACAATAAATAATTATATTTTTTTGTGTCTTAATTACTTGTGTATCTATTGAGGTTGATTTGATTGATTTATTAGTAAGTAGTCACACTTCTGCTCTATTCAAGTGTTTTGAAAAGTGTGTGGCGCCCAACAATTTATTAAGTATTTTTTTTAACCACTCCCAAACGCTGGTTAGCTGGCACTTGACTGTCACTGTATCTGATTAAACCAGGTATAAACGAAAAACAAGCCAACAATAAACAAAAAGGGTTACGCAATTGGTGCCCAACGTGGGGCATAATAATTTTGTATAACATTCTAAATTTTGACAAAATAAATCAATCAGAGCTTAGGATACAACGGTAAACGGCTCGTGACAATTACCACAAGTAAAGTTTAAAAGTAGAGTAAGTAGTCAGTCAATAAAGAAAAAGTTATTGCAATAATTTTTATATGTATAGTCTAGAAAGCTTTTATTGGGTGGTAAAGAATATTTTTTTGTATATTGTGTACTTCCGGTATCCAAAATGGAGATAAACGATTTAAGAAAGTATGAGTTAGTTTATGAGGTCAAAGTAAGAGTTGCGCAGGTCATATCAACGGAGGTTTCCGAATTAAGAACAGTCCTTAGACTGTTGCTGTATAATGAGGCAGAGTTTACGGTTACGTTTAGTCCCGAGTTAGATTCCAAGGAGATAGCAGATTCTTTTAAGCTTCTGGAGGATGACATCAACAATTTTCCAGGTCGTAATTCCGTTTTAGCAGAAAAGAGATTCCGCTCAAGGGTTGCCCATCTTGAAAATAGGTTGCAACGTCTTTCAACTCTCACCGTTGAGCCTGAGGTAGCAGGAACCTTGTCAGCCCTAGTAACAACATCGAAGAACAAATTGACGCTATTAGATTCACCAGTACTATTGGTTAAAAAACATTCTGGCGAGTTTAGGCTGTGTTTCGACGGAAGAAAATTGAACAGTGTTACAAAAAAAGATGCATATCGACTACCTCTTCTAAACAGCATTCTGAGCAAACTTTCGGATGCCAAATATATTTCTAGTGTGGATTTACGGCATGCATTTTGGCAGATACCTTTGACAAGGAGCTCATGTGAAAAGACAGCGTTCACGGTCCCTGGTAGGGGACTATTCGAATTCGTGAGAATGCCTTTTGGGCTCAGTAATGCTGCGCAAACCCAGCAGCGGTTGATGGATAAGTTATTCGGAGTTGAATTAGAGCCAAATGCTTTTGTATATTTAGAAGATATCATTATTATTAATAAGGATTTCGAATCGCACGTGGAAATCCTGAAGGAAGTATACCATAGGTTATCTGCTGCAGGTTTGTCGGTAAATTTAAAAAAGTGTGAATTTTGTCTTCCATATCTAAATTATTTAGGGTATATAGTGGACGCTAACGGACTTCGTACCGACCCGGATAAAGTAGCCGCCATGTCGTCATATCCAGCCCCGACAAATGCAACGGAAATAAAGAGATTCATTGGCTTGTGCTCTTGGTATCGTAGGTTCGTTCCTAATTTTTCCAGTTTGGTAGCTCCTATCAACTCTTTGTTAAAGGGGAAGCGCAAAAAGGACAAGGTGCTCTGGAATAAGGAAGCTGGCGAGGCCTTTCAAAGGATTAAAAAAGCCCTAGTTGAGGCTCCAGTATTGTCTGCTCCGGATTTCTCACTGCCTTTTACGGTACAGACCGATGCCCCAGATGTAGGTTTAGGGGCCGTGCTCACACAAGTCCTAAGGGGTGCAGAAAAGGTGATTGCTTATGCGAGCAGGACATTAAGCAAGAGTGAAAGGAACTATAGCGTAACAGAGAGAGAATGTCTAGCGCTGGTTTTCGCAGTACAAAAATTTCGCCCGTACATAGAGGGTTAACATTTTACAACAGTTACCGATCATTATTCTTTGCTGTGGTTGCAGCCTCTGAAAGAGCCGGTAGGTCGCCTAGCCAGATGGGCTATACAACTGTCTCAGTTTGACATGGAATCAATACACCGTAAAGGTAAACTCAATGTAGTTCCCGACGCATTATCTCGCGCTCCACAGGTCACAGTAATAAAAACAGAGGTTGATTCTACCACAACGACCGATAAATGGTATCTCAAGTTAAAAGAAAAAGTTATATTTCTTGCACAGAAAAGTAACTTTCCAGTTAATGAACCAGAATGGAAATTAGTGGTTCCTAAAGATTTTAGAGGGGCGTGGTTGAGAAGGTACCTCGACGATGCGAGAAGTGCCCATTTAGGTTATTACAAGACATACAAGAGATTGGAAGCTGTGTGTTACGGGCCAAAAAATAGGGTTGATGTTTTAAAATACGTAAAAAGTTGCAAGGTATGCGGGGCACAGAAAGCTTCAAACGTTGCCCGAGCAGGACTCATGGGTAAACAAAAGGTGGTGCACCAACCTTTTGAGATTTAATTGGACCTTTGCCTCGTACTACAAAGGGTCAGAAGTGGATTTTAGTAATTATGGACTGGTTCAGTAAATTTATGATTATACAGCCACTGAGAGATGCGACCGCGCAAGAAGTTTATAAGGTAGTAGAAAACCAGTTATTTCTTATGTTCGGAGTTCCAAACATTGTTATAGCGGATAACGGTGTACAATTCAAGAGTCGTATGTTTCGTAATTTGCTGCAAGAATATAAGGTGAAAAGACTGTGGTTTAATGCTCTGTATCACCCACAAGTGAACTTCACCGACCGTACCAACAGGGTTATTGGTGCAGCTGTCCGTTCATATTTAGAAGGCAACAAGTTCAGAGCACGAAGTCACTGGATATAGTCCCTAGTTTTCGGTAGAGAAGTTCATCTTTCAGCGACATTTTTCGAGGAAGTGAATAGATATGAGTTAATAACAATCCCTACTCCAGATAGGTTGAGTTATGTAAAGAAACTTTCGACGTTTCCAGAACTATTTCAGGAGATAGTTTCTAGATTGGACAAAGCATATGAGCGCAACAAGAATTCGTATAACACGAGAAAATCCAATCGAAGTTATGAGGAAGGAGACTTGATCTGGAAGAGGAACTATGTTTTATCAAACGCAGCAGCAGGTTTCACTGCGAAATTAGCGCCGAAATTTATTTTATGGACGGTGGTTAAGAAATTATCGGATGTAACATATGAACTCAAAGATGAGGAAGGAACGACGTTGGAAGGTGGCATTCTAAAGATCTAAAGCCATATTTTGGTCCAGACTTGAAACCCGAGGAATCAGAATAAATTGCGGTTGAGAATTGTATGAATGCGAGCAGTGAATTGATGTGTGGTCTAGTTCATATGGATTTGTTTTGTTTTTTTTTGATACCAGCAGGAGTCGCTTAATTTCAGTGTCTCTAATAAGATACTATTTCAGAAGGGAAGAGTGTGATCAAGAGTTTTAATGGAAAAGACAATAGTTCTCGAATACTAAGTAAATTTTTGAAAAAGGGCAGATACTAATTTGCGGAACCATCGTGATAAGCGTGGAATTTTAGACACATTATTATGGATCATACTTTCATTTATTGAGGAAACACTCAGTCGGAGGAGTCATTAATCTGCAGGTATTTTGGATAGCGCCTTGGTTTGGATTCCACGGTCGTTAGCGTGTTGGGATTGATGACTCGTTTCTGTAGAAGGAAGCGAACTAATTCTTTTTCTGGATCATGTCCTGGCTTGGATCACTGAGCTTGTGGTGATTATTAGTTATAATTTTGACTCATGAAATGTAAATTTTGGGTGTTGCTTAGGAACCAACAGTACATCTGTGTATCGCAGTGGCTGTTGAAGCTCATCTAGTGCCGTTTTTGTTTGAATCATGCGTTTATCGCATCAAACTCTAAACTCGATTGATAATGTGAATGCAATGTTTGGTCGGCGAGGGGCTACCTCCTTGTTACAATATCATGCCGCCGGTCAACATTTCTAAGAGCTCTGGTTATTTCATGAGAAGTGAAATAATTACGACCTTAGTTTTAGCTCCTGGGTGCTATAACTCATGGAAAAATTAATTTGTCGAATAAACGTATTCAGTAGTTCAACTAGTGATATCAAAAAAAAAATTTAAATTTTTTCTCTTAGTAGAGGGGCAGCCACTCGATAAGCAGTCATTATTCTGGCGGATGGTACCATGGAAATGTAGCTACTGTTCTAGGGGAATATTTAGATGTCCAATTTGTTAGTAATTGATCAAAGATTGTTTTTTTATTTTTATAATTTTTGCGAAAGAGCAGAGTTAGTTGGTAAAATCTGAGCAGTTGGTTAGTCTGGCGTGACGTAATTCCGGAAAAGAGAATTTTTGGAAAAGGAATGATACGAGAGACCTTTTTGATTGAAGCAGCGGTCGAGTTAGGACCAAAGTTAGTGATAGTGCTGTTAAGGTGACACGAGAGGCCATAGTAAGGTAATTCACGCTCGATTTGGGGCTTTTATTCGCTTGAGCACGTGGAGCATGGATCATGGTGATGATTTTTACTGGTAATTGAATTGAATTAATTTGGAATGGCTTAATCAATTGGAGCTCATACAACCTAGTCGCGCAAGAAAAAAGATTAATTTTGGCGGAGTTTGGTCTACAAAACGACGGAGCGTCGGCTGATCATATCAAGGCGAGGATTAAAGGGACCCACCGTACCATTAGAAAATTCCTAAGACATAGGTCTGTGAAATATTTTATCTTGTGCTGCGAATATTTATTTTTATAATTGTTACCGCAAGGTGTTGTCGAAGGCAAATTTTCGTTTGATTGATATGGTAATAGTCTTTGATTCAATCGAATTTACAATAGAGGTTTTCAGGCAGGTGTTGTGCGTCCATGTCTCCAGTTTTAACTTAAAAAAAAAATTAATTAATAATCGTTGTTTAAAAATTTTTAAAGAGTTTTTGTTTAAAGAAAAAGGATTAGTAAACGTTCGAAAATTCTATTAAACTTTAATTCAGTGGAAATTAATTTTCAGTTTGATGTTGGTTAGATTGCAGTAGATCATTATTTTTTTTTACTATTACGTTTAAACTATTTAGTCAAGTATTGGCTGCTCGTAAACAAAAATAATTGTAGACAAAGTTTAGTTGATTTAATTAACAACAATTGCTGAGTTACTTAAGCTCGAGAATTTTTTTTTTGATTATTCATGTCCTAAATTTAAGGACATTTGTCGTTTGATAAATTTTTTTAGTTTTTAAGTTTTAAATTTATTGTCTTGCGCATTTTTATCACCGTTATTTGTACATGAAAAGGCCTTCTCATTTTATTTGGTGAAATATTTGATTTCTTTTGCTTAATATTATTTAACTGGTATTTATATTTTCTCTTACTTAAGTGGGAGCATGTGTTGATTTGCAAATTTTGATCTTGTTTTACTATTATGGATAATTTCAACACTATGATGATGGTTAATTGCCGGTGTATCTACTGAGGTTGATTTGATTGATATATTAGTAAGTAGTCACACTTCTGCTCTAGTCAAGTGTTTTGAAAAGTGTCTGGCGCCCAACAATTTATTAAGTAATTTTTTTTGAACCACTCCCAAACGCCGGTTAGCTGGCACTTGGCTGTCACTGTATCTGATTAAACCAGGTATAAACGAAAAACAAGTCAACAATAAACAAAGAGGGTTACAACCAGATGGGGAAAACTTTAGGCCAATTTGTTTGTTACCGGTTGTAGGCAAAATTTTGGATAAAATCTGTGCAAACAGATTGGAACACTTTCTAGAAACCAATGATTTACTTTCTGGAAAACAATTTGGATTTAGGTACGGTAGGGGAACTGTAGAGGCAATAGAAAATTTAATTGATAAAATTCTAGTGGAGAAACAAAATTCAAAACATAGTTTAATTATTTCATTAGATATAAAGAACGCATTTAATTCAATTAATCATAAGTGCATTAGGGATCAGCTGGTAAATCTTAATTTTCAGGGTGGTTCGGGCCTACCCTAGTTGCAATTGATTTTTTAAGGGAAAGGGTAGTTTGATGTGGGAATGTATCAAGGAAGATCTTAAATTTTGTGGATAATTGCAATGAGGGTTGGTTTAAAAAAATTAGGGAGATTGACGAAAATTTCGTTCAGGGATATGCGGATGACCAAATTATTGTGATATCGGGCATTTCCGTGAGAAATTTAGAAATTAAATAGAGGGAAGTTTGGAATGCGTGCGTAGAATGGTGTGGGGCGAATGGTTTGGTTTATAATATAGAGAAAACTCAAACTATTTTTATTAACTATAGACCAATTTTGTGACCACCATGGATTTTTCAAGGGGAAAGAAGAGTTGAGTTGAGGGGGTGTTTGAAATATTTAGGGTTACAAATTGACGTGAAATTAAATTGGGTGGAGCATTCAAGGGCGCTCACGGGTCGGTCGTCTGCAATGGCATCAAAATTATTTGTAATTGCTGGAAGAATGTGGGGTACAAGCTCGCATATGCTAGAACAAATTTATAAAGGGGCGGTTGTACTACTTTTAATATATGGGGCCGAAATTTGTGGAAATAGGTTTAACGATACGAGGGTGGTAAGGCATTTGAGTGCAGCTCAGAAGCCATATTTGTTAAAAATAACAAGAGCGTATAAAACGGCTCCGACCGTTCGTTTCCAAATTATAAGTGATATTAAACCCATTTATTTGGTGGCATGGGAACGTTTTAGGGAAAGGTAAAAGGTTAAAAGCGGGGAATTTGAAATGCAGTGCAGACGGTCTCATACATCCGGCGTTTAGAGGGAGATTTAATTACATAAATTGTAAAAGTAGGGAAATACAGATTAGGGAATTTTTAATAAATTCAGGATTTCGGATCATGTGACATTGCTCCAGGCTGAATTATTAGGAATCAGAGACGCAGTTATTGAGGCCTCATTGAGAGATGGCGCCTCAATAATAGTTAGTTCTAATAAGGAAGCTGTGGAAGCAATAGTGGCAGTGATTAATAGGAATAGCGTAGCAAGGGAAATTTATAATTTTATTTTAAATTCAAAGAGAAGAAGAAAACATATTAAATTGGAATGGGTTAAGTCGGATAACAAAATTGAGGGTTGTAGGAAGGTAAGGGAAATTTGTGTAGAAGCAGCTTCACTGTTAGAAATAAGGGAGGTAGTAAAGTCGTGGAAAATTGTTAAAATTTTGAGTTTGAGGGAGGGTGATGCTAAATGGCAACATTACTGGGACCATGCAAAATATGGTAGATTTTTAAATTCTTTGGTGGGTAGAATTAATTAATTCAAGGGGAGTTGAGCAGTAATTCTGTGGAACTGTTAACTGGCCATGGGAGGTTGAAGTGTTATTACAATCGTTTTAATTTAAGGGAGGGAGATCCAAATTGTAGTTGTGGGAGGGCATTGGAAAATTCCGAGCATATTATGTATAACAGTAATTTACAACAGAGGGTGGTGGCGCGTGACATTTTGAGGGAAAGATCAGTTGAGTATAGGGGTGACCGGCCATTAAATATTTCGAGGGATACAAATATCAAAATTTGGGATGAACTTAATTTATTTTCTTCCGATATTTTTATAGAGGAAGAAAATAATTTAGATATCGATGATATAGGGGAATAAAAACAATTGCTGTACAGGTTCGGCGGGTAGAATATGTCCTGCCTGTCGTAAGAGGCGACTAAAAGGAAAGACTAATGATGAATATACTCTTGAGCAAAAGAGTTTTTCAGTGCACTTTACTTTAACTTTTCGGAGTTAAAGCTGTCGATAACAAAATTGAGTAAATCCAATGACATGTACGCATCTGTTGCCTACAGGTTGGTTAATTTTTCCAAGTCTTCATCATTCTTGAGAGGTACCTCCATGCGGTTCCCTGCGGGCAACGTCTCATACTGTGGCAACGTGGTTGTCCTTGAGGCGGCTAAATCTTCAATGACGGATTGGTGACGAACTTGGCTGTGGTTGTGCTAGCATGGAGAGTGCTTTATGCCTAACGGATGGTGAGTGTGGTCAATTCGATGTCCCTACCTACTATCTAGCGAAACCACAGCCAGGGGAACGGGCTTGGAAAAAATAGCGGGAAAAAAAGTCCCTGTTGAGCTTGACTCTAGTCTGGCACTGTGAAGAGGCATGAGAGGTGTAGCATAAGAGGGAGACTTCGGTCACCAATGACATACCACTACTTTCATCGTTTCAGTGCTCGTAACGAAATATAGGTAAAAAAATTTCGTCAGTTTCTATATTTTTAAATTGTAAGTAATTTTGGCTTAATAAGAATGTTTTTATACATTTTAATGCTTATTTTAAAATATTAATGACCTCAAACGAAACGGGAACTTGCTCCCTTCAAATCAGCAGCTCAGATTCGGATAGTGAAATGCAAGTTCAAGTTTGAATGAAAAAGTTAAAACATTTGGGCTGCGACTGTCACTTTTTTTGCCGAACACAATGTGGCACTTTAGGTTGTCGATCATTTAGTTCCCCCTATTAAAACAAATTGTGCCAGTCTCCGATATTCTTAAAAATGTTGAATCGGGGAGAAAAAAATGTACTTCAATCATTAAAAACATTATAGCAGAAGAAACGAAAACAAATTTAGCTGGTATTTTAAAGGAAAACAAATTTAGTATTTGAATAGACGAAATAGCCTTATCCAAAACAATGTATGTACTTGCAAGGTATTAACATCCAGTTGATGGAAAAATAAAAACTGAGCTGCTGGATCTAATAAACTTAAAGATTCCGAATTATACTGCAGAGCAACTGGAATTAAAGGAGTTGCTATCAAAATTAAACATCCCAATAAGTAATGTAGTTGGAATGGCATCGGATGGTGAGAATACACAATTCATTTGCTTCAAGGTTAAAAGAAGACAACAAACAAACTGTAATTATAAAGTGTATTTGCCACAGCTCCGCTATCATCGCATCAAATTCTTATTTGAAATTACCTAGGGCGCGAAGCAAACAGCAACTTACTTTTCAGCAAGTTCGAAAAGATGCAGCCAATTACAAGAAATCAAGGATTATTTTAAGGAAGAAAAGAAAAAAAAATTAAGAGCTTCCGCAACTAGATGGTTGTCAAATTATAACTGCATTGATAGAACCTTAGAAATTTGGGATATTTTAATTCATTACTTTCGTGTAGCAGTTGTTGAAGACAATTTCTGCTGAATTGATTCGTAACGAATTGGAAAATGTATGTACCAAAGCATATTTATTTTTTTGAAGTACGTAAATTTTTACAATTCTTTAAACGCTTTATTTCAAGCAAGAAATCCATTGATACACATTTTGCAGTCTGAAGCCAAAAAAATATTTTTGAAAATTGGTCAAAATTTTATTAAGCCTAACAAACTTTCAGTGGATATTAAAGTAAGAACCCTGAAAATTATTTACAGTTGGAAAAAATATTA
Source organism: Stenus bimaculatus (assembly GCA_963971135.1). Classification (NCBI taxonomy): domain Eukaryota; kingdom Metazoa; phylum Arthropoda; class Insecta; order Coleoptera; family Staphylinidae; genus Stenus; species Stenus bimaculatus. Next base: position 32,548,420 of record OZ020183.1, on the reverse strand, counting down.
TTAGGAAATGATTGCAGTACTTTGTTAAAAACTATTCCTCAAAAAGAGGCTCATCAAATAAAACTTCATTGCATAGAATTATATATAACCTCATTGGAGGAAGTTCAAAAGACTTCCTCTAAAAAATGATTTACTTACCACTTTTACATTTTTGGATCCGAAAATTGCTGCTAACATTGAAAATGACACTCGAAATATACAATTTAATGAAATTTGCGAAAGAGCAAATGTGAATACAGATAAAGTATCTTTAGAATTCCAAGAAAATGAAAGAGTAAGCTTATCTCTTTTGGAAGATAATTTTGTATTTCCTAAATTAACTAAACTTGCTGCACCCTATTTGATTCTGCCATATGCGAATCGGCATAATTCGATCAATGCTACAAAATAATGACTTAAATTGCGTCACCTACCAACTAAATAGACACCATTATGCATTATTTAAATATTATATTATGTATTATCATAAAAGAAAGGAAGGAAAAGAAAATAAGGATAAATAGAAATTAAAAAAAAAAACAAAAATCATTGTTGACTCAATTTTATGTTTTACGCAATATGTGATATTTGTACATATCTTTATAAGATGTTTATAAAAATACATACTTTTTTGTATAATTTAAGTTAAGAAATGGTGTAATTTTAGCTGAAAATTTAGTTTTAGTGTGATTTACACACCTTTAATAAGTGAAATTCGGCCTAAGCAATGCGATTTGAGTCGATAGCATCACCCGGTAGACTTAAGTTACCATCACCACCCGGTATACTTAAGCATAGTGTTTCTATGGTCGTATACTAGCGGCATCTTACAGAATCGTAACGTGAAGGCCTTAACTTCCAATGAGTAGATGCCTCATGATTTTCATCTGTTATATTAGATCCGAGATTAGATCACTATATTATATGTTTATGAGAATATTGTTATTGTTCTATTCGAAGTTGATTTCAATAGTAGTTTTGCCAGTAAAATATGTAATTAATTTCACAAAGTTAAAAACTAAAATAGAGACAACACATCGACGCATTCTTTTTTAAAAGGTATAAGCGCCAAAAATTCGATATTCATTTTATACCTTTTTACTATATGAAATTTTGTATAGATTTCAAATAACTCAATGATATAAGCGACAAAAATTTGCTAGCGGTGATATTCCACTTTTTATTGACTGAAAATGAAATAACCACCGACTGTCATATATATTCAAATTGTTCGCAAGTATGGTATAACCGCCAGTTTAACACGTAAATGCGTATAGTGAAGAGCTGACAGACTACGTTAGTTTAAGTGCAATAGAAATAAAAATAAAATACATAACTAGAAGGTAAGTCCATTATATATTTCATAATTGAATCCTAGACAGTATAACGTAGTTCTAGTTGTACGATTTAAATTGTTTTATTTAGATTTTAATGATTTTGTATTGGTCGCTTGTACCTTTTTGTAATAAGAAAAATCATAATGGTATAAGCGACTCAACTCCATGGTATTAGCATTGTAGAAATTTGATATCCAAATTTTTAATCTGCTTTGATAATAACTTTAAAAATATATATTTCTTGATGCTGACTACATTTTCTAAGCCTAACATTTATATAATTTATAAAAATTGATTATGCGCATCAGATAATAAAGTTTTTATTTAACATTTTTTTACACCGGCGTTTATCTCCTTTACAGAATAATGGGATCTCGTGGTAGGGCGCTTGTTGAGCTAGCTTTAAAAAAAATTTAAAATTCAGAATAACAATATTATGCCGAATGTAGACAATAACATTCCAAATAATATTCTTCTTGTTGATGATTTAAATAACATTTAATAATACGCCACTTTTTGAAGATAATTTTGAAAATTTGGAATTAAATGAATGATTTAAATGAAGCAAAAAAGCAAAGAACTTGCACCGTTATCTACTATTTAAATTTAAATGAACAATGTAATAAGCGTGTTTGTAAACAATTTTTAATCAACACTCTTTCAATTACCCCAAGATTTATTAATGACATCATTAGAAAAAAAAGTGCAATGACTCTTTATCAAATGAAAGTGTTATTTATCATAAAAATAAAATAAGCAACGAACAGAAAATTGCATTGGATTTTTTTCTTAAAAAACTCCCAGCGGTCCCATCACATTACTATCGGGGTTCTTCAACAAGAAAATGTTTGCCAAGCGAAATAATGTCCTTTAGAAATTTGTATAAAATGAATAAAACGGATAGGGATTTAAAAAAGATACAACCCGTAATGTATACCAATTTTTTTACAACTATTACAAAAGATTTTAACATTGGGATTCATGTCCCCAAAAAAAAACAAGTGCGAATGTTGTGAGAAATTTAAAAATACACCTGAAAAAGATAGGGCAGTCGAGCTAGTTGCAACCAATGAAACCCATATTAAGGAAAAAGTTTTAATAAAAGAAATATTTTTAGAGGAGCAGAAAGTACCAAAACTAAAAATGGTTTTTTGGTTGCAAGTTTTGATTTGCAGAAAGTTCTTAACACTCCCGAAGGTGATAGTATGCTGTTAGGTTACTATAGAAAGTACTTGGTCTATAATTTTACCACATACGAAACAGCATCGAGGAATGCCATATGCTATTTATAGGGTGAAAAGGAAGGTAAACGTGGTGCCAATGAAATTTGCAGCAATTTGTACAAATATTTAAAAGAAAAAGACCAAAGCAAAATTTACTCCAAAATATCACTCTATTGCGATAATTGTAGCGGGCAAAATAAAAATAAATTTATGATTTCAATGATAAAAACATTTGTTAAGAACGCTGAAAATATAAAAGATGTTTCATTGACATTTTTAATTAGCGGACATACCTACATGCCTGTAGATTCTATGCATGCAGTTATTGAAAAGTCATTAAAAACAAGAGTATATGGGCACCATCTGAGTGGCGATCTCTCATAACAAACGCGAGAACCAGACCTAGACCATACCAGGTAATAAATGTTGAAAATAAAGACTTCGTGGACTGGAAAGGATTATTAAAGAAGACTTCTTAGTTAAAAACCCTTAAGGGAAAGGAAATTAAAATATCTAAAATTCGTCAAATCTTTTTTGAGAAGGAAAAAGATAACATTTTCGTTGCCATTGAATATAGTGGTATTAAGACGGAATGTGTATTTGGAATTAAGCAAATTAATGAAGCATACAGTGGTTACCTTTCAATTAATGAAAAGAAATTAGGAGACCTGAAGAAGTTGTGCAATAAAAACATTATCCCTCCAGAACTACACAATGAATATGAATCTTTAAATAGTGACGAAAATGTACCAGATGTTTTGGAAGAAAGTGACATCGAAGATTAAATTTGTAATAATAATAATAATTTTATTGATTAGTACAGTATTAATATTTACTTTTGTACATGAATTAGATTTTGTTCAAATGTTATACATTATTAAAAATTATTAGATTTCCTTTGTTGTATTATAGATAATTTAAATTTGTTTAAATTTTTGATTATTTTCATTTTGTTGCAAGATAATTTTTATTTGTAGTTACTTTTATTATGTTGATACAACCTCCAATATAGTTAAAAATAAAAAATTTAAAATGGTATAAGGCATGACATAAGCGACAAATTGAAAATTAAGAAAGATTTAAAAGGATACATCCGCCACAACATAAGCGCCAAATTTTTTAAAAAAGGTATAGGCACCAAGATTTATCAATTTAAAATTTTTATTTACTTTATAAGTTAAACTATAACTGTGAAACTTCAAAAGAAAATAAATAAACAATACATGTCACATTGGAAAAAAAGAATCCTCCATTATTTTTAGTTTTACTCTGGATTTTTTTGTTCTCCTGAAAAATTACTATAATGTCGCTTATACCTTTCTAAAAAGAATGCGTCGACATGATCGTGTACAAATTTTTAACAATTGTTTTTTAATTGTAAATAGGTTCGTAGTTTTGTACAAAATAAATAATTTTAATAACGTCGTGTATGTTATAGTTCTGAGGAAGCCCCCGTTAGGTGGCGAAACGTTAACAGTTTAATGTAATAAATACAATAAAAAGTTTTGTCTGAGTAGCTGACTACATTCTTTGAGAAATTCAATTATACAGACGCAACAAGATTCAGTTAAATACTAACGTCCCTAACCTACATTTCATTAATTTATTGTTTTTTTATATGTTTATAAACTCTTCCTTGACATGTTCGATTGCGAGTGCGGGATGTCGTTTGGTACCGAAAGAGGGCGACAATTGCATAAAGCCAGATTTTGTAAATACGTGCCTCCGCGACAAGATTCAGGCCATCGGCGCCGGATTATGTCATAGTGACATCTACGGCGGAGAGTTTTCGCGATATCCAGGGATGAGGCTCAGCAGAAATCGCATCTGGCGGAATACAATGCCGCGAGCGATAAAGAAGGCGAGCATAAAAAGGCTCGCGGAGGGCCCTATGAGGTCGCCAAAATGTCATCCCTGGAAGCGGGATACGCCGGACCACATGTTAACAAATACCTTTCCGAGATCATGGAAAGGACCCACGAGGCAATAAAGAATAAAAAAACGAGACCCAAAGTACGCCCAAATGGGGGCCGATGTAAAATTTGCAGTTTCAGTAAACCACCAATTGTCGAGTACTCAATCTACCACTCTAGGAGTTGGCCAAGGCTCAATCTTAGGCCCGCTACTATTTGTCGTTTTTATGAATGACCTACCATGCTCAATTAAGAATGCAGACACTATCATGTACGCCGACGATACTACTTTCTTAGTTACCGGGTATAGCGTCGACGAGTTGCAGTGCAAAGCCAATAATGTCATAAGCGAATTTACAGCATGGTGCAGGTATAATCGACTAATTATAAATCTTGACAAAAACAATTGCAATTCACTTTAAATTTAGACAAAAACCTCTATTAAATCTTAACCTTAATTTGAACATAAATCTTAATTACTCTTTAAGTCTATCTAATCATACTCGAATCCTGGGTATTCAAATTGATGAAAACCTATCGTGGTCATTTCAAATAAATCAAATTTGCAGTTCTTTGGCAAAAGTAACTTACGGAATAATATTAATGAAAAAAGAACTCAACCAAAAACACCTTCTTAATTTGTATTACGCTTGTTTCTACTCTGTTATCTCGTACAACATAGTTAACTGGGGTCAGGCCTGCGAGATTGAGAGAGTTTTTATACTACAAAAAAGAGTCATCAGAATTATGTTTAATATCCCTTTTAGAGGATCTTGTGATAACTTTAAGCAACATAATTTATTAACGGTCTGTTCAATTTACATCTATAAAATAAGTATATTTGTTTTCGAAAATACTGAAAAATTTAAGCTTGTAAATTCTAATGACAAATCTATACCGAATTATTCCTTATCGAAATACAAAAAGTCGCCTTATTGTGCAGGTGCTTATATATTATATAATAATTTACCTACCTCTATTAAAAATACAAAAAAATTGTTAACTTTTACAAAAGTTCTGAAAATCTATTTGGTCAATAAGTGCTGTTACACTTTATCTGAATATTTTAATCATAATTAACTAATCTTTTATCTTTACTAAATAATGTGTAATTCTAATTCTGTCTTAACCCCTTTTATTATTAAGTGTTCCAAGCGTTACATTGTATCAAGATCTAAATTGTGTTTTATCTTATTTGTAATTTTTTTGTATGACATGTATAAACAGTACTAAATAAATTTCTATTCTATTCTATCCTTATTACCAAGTCCACAAGGTTCACTTTCGCTTTAGCCTTGTGAGGAACCCATTAATGAATTTTTGGACCATAATTATCGCTAGAAGAAAAAGATTTAAAGGATTAATTTTTAGTTAATTACATTTAGGAAATCTAAGGTAGCCACCAACATGATGTAGGCTCTAATAACCGTGGTCAAATAACAAGATCTGGAATAATCAGTTTTTTTGATTTACATTTATTTTTTCTTTTAATCAAATTAAAAAGTGGTGGGTTAATTTTAGATATTTTTTTTACTTTTGTATGGTGTTGTGTCAGCGTCTCACCGACTTATCTCTTAATATTGTGTTACGTATTTTTTTCTTTTGTATTTTCTGCATTAGCAGTAGCAAGTAAGCGCTCACGGCAATAACAGGTGGTACTTTGCCTCTGTAAACCTCACACAGTAGATTCTGTGGTCGTTGTGCTCTTATTAATTGAATAAACAGCAAGAGTTACTTAAATTCTGTGTTTAATTCATCGACCTAACTGTGCTATTATTGGTTCCTGGACCATCAGTTAAAACCAGGTGGTGGCAGCGTTTTAAACAGCAAAACCACAACATAAAAATTGGTGACCAGCGTTGGGATTCGACTTTTGAATATTATCAGTGATCCAGTCTGCGAAGCTGAGCTACTTGAATTTATTGTGGAAACTTTGGAACTTTGGAAATTTTGGACCATTTGGAAAATTTGGAAAATTTTGGAAACTCTGGAAATTGGAATAAACCCTATCAGGAGCAGTTTACATAGGAACGACTTCATCCTTGTTGTTGTAAGAGTCTCAAGAGGACAACTTCGTGAATCGTCAAAGAAAAATGTTTACTCTCCTATTGTAAGTTAAAGTTACAAAATTTTTATAATTTGTTTGGCATCAGAAATAATAATTTAACTTTTATTTGGTACTTCTATAATTACGTTAGATATTGAAATTGTTAGCGTTTAAATATAAATGGAAATTGAAATTACTTAAAAATGGAAGACGAAGACATCGGAAATCAAGCCCCAGTTGCTGGAAATTTGCTAAATCCACAACAAAATGTACAACCTAACAATGCGCAATTTGCACCAAACAATGTTGTCAATGCGTATATTACTTTAGATACCGCGACAAAATTAATAAAAGAATTTGACGGAACGAGAAAAGAGTTATTAGGAGAATTCATTGATACTTGCGAAATCGCATACGATTCAGTCAGACCTTTAGATAGGGGAATTTTATTCAAAATTATAAAGACAAAAATTACCGGTCGCGCCAGAAATTTAATTCGCTATAGAGAATTTGTTGATTGGGTAGATTTAAGAGATCATATCGAAGAGATATTTGCGGAAAAACGTTCAGTCGCCCATTGGCAGTTGGAACTAAGCAGTGTTAGACAACAGAAAGGAGAACTGATCTCATCTTATTCAAATAAGGTTGAAAAATATTTATCTAAATTAATTGACGCTTCAACTTATGGCAAAACCAGGGAGGAAGCTGGTATAATCTCAGACACTTTGAAAAATCAAGCTTTAAATGTATTTGTATCAGGTTTAGTCGAACCTTTAAAAACCCAAATTAAAGCGCGTCGTCCGTTAACATTAGAATTAGCTATTGAAGAAGCTCGTAGTGAGGAAAGAGAAGTCCTAGGTAATAAAGAATCTCGACAATTTTATAATTACGCTCCTTCTGAGAAGAAGCCTCGCAAATGCTTCAGTTGCAACAAATTCGGACATATCGCATCACAATGTCGTACTCAGGGTAATTTTAATAACTCGCCGGGTACATCGGGAACCCAGAACGCTCAAGGATTCGGAATAAAGAAGGAAATGTTTAATATCAATAATAATAATCCGATAATCTGTCATTACTGCAAGAAACCCGGTCATGTAATTAAAAATTGTTTTAAGCGCATCAATAAAGAAAAACAGAATCCCTCAAAAAACGAATAAGCAACTTTCGGAGGTCGAATAAAGTTGCAAGTAAACATCCCTTTAGACCTAAATTTTCTTTTGTTAATTTTAAAAATAATTTAAATCATGTTCGTAATAAAAGTATGCTTGAGAATTGTACGCACCGTGCACCTGCTGACAATTCACAATTGTCCGATAACGAACCAAGTGTTGACCGTATTATGTTACCTTTAGCACATAATTCGCTTGAAAATTCTTTAGAGTCTAATTTAAAATATCAAGAAATTTTTATAACTTTACCTGACAATGATAAAATGTCTTACGTGCGATTTAAAATTAATAATATGAATGTCGGTTTCCTCATTGATACCGGATCGGCAATAACTGTTATAAAAGAGAATACAATGGTATTGAAAAACTTGCGACCGAATCCAAATGTTAAATTAGAAATTAAGGGAATTACCGCAGAAACAATGCAAACTATGGGATTGGTCAAGTTACCACTTTTAGTCAGTCAACAATATTTTAAAATTGATGCACATGTTGTAGATAAAACCTTTCCGATTAAATATGATGGTATTTTAGGGAGTAATTTCTTACGCACCTATTTCTGCAACATTAATTTCAAAGACAATGTTTTAGAATTACCGCGAAAGGTAAAGTTCGAAATTTTTAGCGAGGATGTCCAATATCAGATACCTCGTAGATGCGAAAGAATAATGCAAATTTTTGTAAAGGGTTCAGGTGAAGGTATAATTGAAGGTCGTGAAATACAACCAGGTGTATTTTTGGGAAGTAGCCTAGCTAGAATTAATAATAATAAATGTTATGTTAGTGTATTGAATATTAACGAGTACGATGTAGAGATAAAGAATCCTGACGTAACTTTAGAGCCGTTGGATAATTTTAGTTGTGAAGCTGACGTTGATAATGTTGAAGGTCAAGGAAAAGCGTCAAGACTGCGAAACTTGTTGGATAAAATTGAAATTAGAAACTTAAACGAAGAAGAAAAATCATCTTTGTTGGAAATTATTTCTCAATTCAGCGATATATTTTATTTACCAGGTGATCCATTTACACATACCAACGTAATCAAACATTATATACCACTTAAGGAAAGCACCCCCGTCTACCAGAAGCAATATCGCTTACCACATAGTCAATTAGACGAGGTGAAAAGACAAACGGAGCAACTACTTAAGAATGATTTAATTGAACGATCAGAGAGTGAATTCAATAATCCGGTATTACTTGTTTTGAAGAAACCTGGCAGAGATGGAAAGATCAAATATCGAATGTGTTTAGATTTCAGAAAACTTAATGCGCAAACTAAGGATTTTACATTCCCCCTAATGGATGTTGAAGAAATCCTATCAAATTTGGGAAATTGTCAGTATTTCTCTACTTTGGACATGGCGAAAGGGTATCATCAAATTTTAATGGCAGAAGGAGATAAGGACAAGACTAGTTTTACCACCCCTCAAGGAAAATTTCAGTTTAAGAGAATGTGTTTTGGACTCAAAGGAGCTCCATTTACTTTTACCAAATGTATGCAAACTGTTTTGAGTGGTTTGGTTACCGAAAAAGCCCTTGTATATTTAGACGATGTAATAGTTATGGGAGCTAACTTAAAAGAACACAATAATCGTCTTATTGAAGTTTTTAAACGTTTTAGACGAAGCAGTTTATTATTACAACCAGACAAATGCTCATTTCTTGCTCAAGAAGTTAACTATTTAGGACACGTGGTTACGTCACAGGGAGTTAAACCAGATCCCGAAAAAATCAAAATTATTGAAAATTATCCTAAACCAATTTCGGTCGAATGCGTGCGTAAATTTATTGGCTTATGTTCATATTATAGAAAATTTTGTAAAAACTTCAGCGGAATTGCTGCGCCAATTACGAGTCTCTTAAAGAAAAATCAAAATTTTAGTTGGAATGATCAATGCGATGATGCTTTTCAACAATTAAAGAATGTACTTACCACGGCACCAGTTCTTGCATATCCTGATTATAACAAACCATTTTTATTAGCATGCGATGCAAGTAATTTTGCCATAGGAGCGATTATATCTCAGGGTAAATTAGGAGAAGACCGTCCGATAGCATACGCGTCAAGAAAATTAAATAATGCCGAATTAAATTATTCTGTAATTGAGAAAGAGCTATTAGCTATTGTTTTTGGAGTTACTAAATTTCGACATTATCTTTTTGGTCATAAATTCACGGTTGTAACGGATCATAAACCATTACAATATGTTTTCGGAGTAAAAGACCCAGGAAGTCGTTTAATGCGTTTCAGACTAAAGTTAGCTGAATACGATTTGGATCAAATTATTTACCGCGAAGGTAAGAAAAACAAACCTGCGGATGCCCTTAGTAGAATTCAGATAAATCATATTTCGGAGGAGACTAATAATCCTACCTATTCGGACTATTTGACGTACGTACAAAATAACATCATTTTAAGCAGAAATTTTAGTGAATGTTCAGAAAATGGTCAAGGAAAAATCAACTTAAAATTTATTCCTGCTAAGTTAGAAACTTTACCTGATAATTTAAAATTAGATTTTAGTCCAGAAGAACTAAATGTAGGCGATTTATTTAACGAAAATGGAATTTACTATTTTGTAGATCGGAAAAATTATTTTGAAAATTTTAATTACGAAGACACTTACAAAATTTTGTTTACTTTGAAAACCAAGATATTAGAACAAGATCTTGACGATGATTTTGCTACTACACAATACGGTGTAAGAGACAAATTGCGATGGGAAAAAGTTAGAATTATGTTCAAATTTATTTTTAGGGACGTACCTAATAAAATTGTTGTGTATCATAATTTGATTAATGACTTAAACTCCGTAGAACCGGAAGAAAGGAATAATATTATATCACAGTATCATGGTAGTAACTGGAGTGGACATCAAGGTGTCAACCGAACTTATAACACCCTCAGGGAAAGTTATATTTGGAGAAACATGAAGGAAGACATAAAGGCGTTCGTCAAACGTTGCGATGCTTGCCAACGAAATAAAATCAATCGCAGACATACCAAAATGCCTCTGGAAGTTACTACTACTGCCAGTTCAGCATTCGAGAAATGTTTCATGGACATAGTGGGTCCGCTAACATTGACGGAAAATGGTAATAAATACATTTTGACCTTTATTGATGAATTGACAAAATTTGTACAATGCATACCCATACCAGATCAAACGGCACAAACAGTGACCGACAGTTTCGTAAAACAAATTGTATGTAAATTCGGATATCCTAAGGAAATTTTGACCGATCAAGGAACTAACTTTTGTTCTGAGTTATTTCAGAAAACCATGAAAGTGTTAGGCATCAAGAAAAATCAGACCTGCGCATTTAGACCAGAAACCAATGGTTCACTGGAGAAAACTCATAGGTTTTTAGCAGAACATCTTAGGCACTATATCAATAAGTACACTACTGATTGGGATCAATGGATAGATTTTGCTGCGTTTGCTTTTAACACAAGTATTCACACATCTACAGGATTTGCACCATACGAACTATTATTTGGAACTAAGCCGCGCACTCCAAGCAACATTCAAAATTTCTCTAAACATTCTTATAATTACGATGATTATATTCATAATCTTAAGTATCGATTAAAAGAAACTTGGGAAGTTGCGAGAGCTAATATGGTAAAGCGAAAAGAAGCGTCTAAAGAGTATTTTGATAGATCCATACACGAAAGGAATTTTGCAATTGGTGATAAAGTCTTATTGTTAGACGAGAATCCAAAGAAAGGAAAATCAAAAAAGTTGTGCTCACCATATTCAGGTCCGTACGAAATCGTTTCGGTAGATTCAACCGTAAATTGTAGTATTAAAAAGGGAAACAAAATTGTTAAAGTACATAACAATAAATTAAAACCCTATTTTGATTAAATAGTTTTAAGAAAGTGTATTCTAGCTTTATTTGTTGCAGATTCTTATGTTTAGGAACACATGCTTTGCCGAATTCTGAATCTTTTAATTGGACAGAATTTAATTTCAATCCGGGGATTTATTTTGAGTCGTATGGAATAGCCAAATTTTATAGTAAAACATGGGTTTTAGTTACACATTTGGATCTGGAAGAACATTTTAGGTATCTGGAAGTCATGAACCAGTATTATCAAAAAACCAGGAATTTATGTGAATCACCTCAATATCAGCAAATTTTCTCTTATAAATTTGTATTGGACGTACTCTGTAAGAAATTTTTAGTGAGTAGTAAAATCATTTTAGAAAAGTTAGAGCGTGACAAAAACATAATTTACGAAATGGTGTCTGATAAACGACAAAAACGAGGATTATTTGATTTCGTAGGTAAATCTATAAAGTTTTTATTCGGAAATTTAGACAGTGATGATGCTGTATATTTTGAAAAGAAAATTAATGAATTTTGTCAAGATGAAGATTCTATTGCTAATTTAATTAAAGATCAAGTATCGGTTGTAAAGTCTACGATAAGTAATTTTAATTCTTCCATTAGTGACATCAGTCATAATGAAAAAGTTCTTATTCAAAATTTAGATAAGGTTGCATTTCAAATTAATAATAACACTCGTGAGATAAATTATTTAGAATTAAAAGATTTGGTAAATGATCATATTCGTGAATTTGATACAATGGTAAAACATTACGAGTTTGAAACCGCCTCTTTGGTTAATGCCATCTTGTTTTCAAAACGAGGTCAAGTACATCCGTTAGTTCTCACTGCTCATGGATTCTTATTAGAATTAGAAAAGATCAAAAGACATATTAATCACAATGTTGATTTTCCGATAAGCTTAAACATTGAAAATGCCCATACTTTATTAGAAATATCTGATGTTCTTGTTTTCTGTAAGAATTCTAAGTTAATTTTTGTACTCAAGGTACCACTTTGTTCTCTAAACGACTTTTACTTGTACAAGTTGTTACCATTACCTTTACCGATGACAAATAAGTTTGTTTTTATAAGACCAAGTAGTGAATATTTAGCCATTTCAGATGCCAAACACCAATATGTAACTTTAACAGAAAATGTTTTGAATAATTGTAAAAGTGTAACCTCGGAATTTCGGGTGTGTTCGCAATTACAACCTTTACGTTCGGCGTTCGAAACGAACAGTTGTGAAGTGTTATTGTATCAGAAAACTGAAACTATTCCTAACTTTTGTGACACTAGATTAGTGGAATTAAATAATAGTATATTTTACCAATTAAGCAATGTACCTACTACATGGATTTGTATTTTAGTTAAGCATGAAACGTTAACCATAACTTGTAAAGATCGCGAGCCAACTGATTTAAGACTAAAGAAATCAGGGAAACTCACTTTAAGAAAAGATTGTAAAGCGTTTGTTGGAAATGTTATTTTAGAACCTATTTCAAAATTCGGCGAAAGTTCTATTTTTCATACATTAAGTTTTTTGCCTACTTACAATTTAGATGATGATTGTTGCGAATCGGTTAAAAGAACTATTAATTTAAGTACGATTTCATTGAGTTCAAATTATAAAACTATGGTAAAACATTTGGAAGACTTAGATGTATCGAGCTATAAGCTTGATGCCATAAATAAAATGGCAGATGAGATTAAATTACATGCTGACTATAATCAATCCATATTTTCATTTTCAACCATATCTTATTTACTAAGTACCATGTTAATCTTATTTTTATGTTATTATATCTTTAAGAACTTTTGTTGTAAACGTCAATGTTGTTCTACTCTACCTCAAATTTGTGTTAACGTTAGTCAAAATTGTGAATCTGAGACTCGCACCAAAGCCTCTCATTTACGGCCTGTTAGGTATCATTCCAAGGATACTGATGACTCGGACAATAGTTCTACTGCGTCGATTTCAAGCAAGGTACCGACTCCTTCGGCATCCACCAGTAAACATCGAATTCCTGTTATTATCGGAAGACGAAGTGTTCATTAAGATACGAGGTCGCATCTTCTTTTGGGGAATGAGGTGTTGTGTCAGCGTCTCACCGACTTATCTCTTAATATTGTGTTACGTATTTTTTTCTTTTGTATTTTCTGCATTAGCAGTAGCAAGTAAGCGCTCACGGCAATAACAGGTGGTACTTTGCCTCTGTAAACCTCACACAGTAGATTCTGTGGTCGTTGTGCTCTTATTAATTGAATAAACAGCAAGAGTTACTTAAATTCTGTGTTTAATTCATCGACCTAACTGTGCTATTATTGTTAGATGAGAGTGGTAGGTAAAGTCTTAATCGGAAGTCCACTCGATTAGCTATTCTTAGCATCAGCTTTGACTATAATCAACTTGCAATAAGTTGGTAGAAAAATAGGAATAACTACTGTTGGTGACAGATTTTCTTTTCAAAAAATTCTAAAAAACACGTTTTCGGCTAAAGAACAAAAGATAACTTTACGACTTTTGATGTAAGTTAACACGTTAATGTGACTCAGTTACTATTATTGATGAAATATCTCATTTTAGATGTTATATATTAACTAATTTGGACAATTTTCAAAATTTCACATTCATCGTTTTCGGCATAGATGCGTTATAAGCTAATTTAACTATTTGGACTTGATACATGGTACCTGTGAAGGGATTTAAAAGTTTTATTTATTAAGAAAGTTGAATTTGACATTTTGCGTATTTTATATGATTAATTTTTGACCATATTTGGGAGTATGTTCCCATCTTTAGATGTAGTACACTGGTCTAGTTCAAGTAAGTTTATTTAATTAACTTTATGTTTTTGATATAGTGCTAATTTTTTGTAATTTTAGTTTATTAAATAAATCTACGTTTTCTCTGAAGATGCAACTCTATGTTGCGAAATGCATCAGAACAAGATTTTTTAAAAATTTAATAAATTTGTAACATTTTCTACGTTTGGTTTTAATAAGACTTTACCTACCACTCTCATCTAACTATGTATAACCAAACTTTTGGAGACTTCTATGCATCTGTGCTATTATTGGTTCCTGGACCATCAGTTAAAACCAGGTGGTGGCAGCGTTTTAAACAGCAAAACCACAACAATGGTGTTTCTTAAAGATAATTTTCCCTAATTTTTACTGTCTATGGAGTTTCGTTTTTTATTCCAATTAACTTTTGTGTCATTGTATGAAATATGCATGGTACCATTTTGTACAGACATAAAACTATGTAAATGTTGGTTAATTTTTTCTGTAGAGATTTAAAAAATATTTTATTCTACGGAGATGGTACTGAGGGAAAACCTCCACAAAACTCATCCACTAAAACCCTATTCTCTTTTCTCTGGCAGCGGCCGGTATTATCTTCAGCTTCCTAATATCAAAAAACTGTACATCTCATCAATCTTACACTTCTTACGAATTGATCATCTCATTTCATCCTTTTTTGGTAGTTTAAATATTTTAATAGTCAACATAAGCTAAAATTATTAGAAACTACTTGATATTGTTGTTTTAATAAAATTTTGACGTTAGTTTTACCTTGCCCAGCGTGGGCGGGTGGGGGTGAACGACAGGTTAGCAACCACAAATCATGCAATAGTTGGCTCGAACATCCGCCAAGTAACTGGTCCGGGGGCACATATTGTAAAATGGTGCAACTCCGTGGCAACCTACTGCCCACCGTCGGCATCCCCTATAACCCGCCACACCTCAGGATGTGTCGGTCGGGTTGTGGCAAGTCTGAGTCCCTAAGTCACGTATTCCAAGGATGCTTATTACACACTCCTGGAGGATTAAACGACATGTCCACGCAGTTGCACTTCTCGCTGATTTCGCCAAGAGGAAGGGATGGAGGGAAACTCGTAAAGAGGTTTAGGTTTCCTGACGCATGCGAAAAAAGAGTAAGAAAATGTCATATTTAAGATAAAGACAGAACACAATTCTCTCGATCGAAAAAGTTACAGAATGGGTATCTATGTAGTATCCACGTAGTACCCATGCAATACAACCTCCCGTGAGACACCCTGTATATCAACAGAAAAAACGAAAACTTTCACATTTTGAGCGCGCGAATAATTTTTCTACGGTCGTGTCTCGAATTGTAGTTCGGTAATATTTGTTTATTTCGGCATTTTCCGTTGTGGTTGCACTTTGCGCTGTTTAGCAAATTGAATGACTAAATTTGTCTTTTCAGTGCTTATGAATACAGAAATTAATTTAACTTTAAATGTGACATATTTTAATACCCATACCAATATAAGTGGAGCCAGTTCTGGTAATATAATAAATTTAAAGAATCACAGTTTTATGCTCATGTTTATAAACATAACCTGACCTCATTCAATTGAATTTGCTTATGATATTTGGGCTCTCGTTGTTGACTTAGGAAGCCATACGTGTAAAATAGGTTATTGCGGAGATGAAGTTCCGAAATATATTTCAACACACTAGGCTTCGTATTGAAGGCCAAATCATTGTCACAAAAATCTATTTGGCACTGTGGCAATACATTCCCGTACTCCTGGTAAGAAGATCTTGTTTTTAATTTAAGTAGTTTTTAATTATTTTTATTTAGATGCTGAAATGCAATGGTTTCTTCGTGATGGAGTGATTAAGGACTTTTCTTCACATAGTGTTTCTAAAATTCATCCCGTTTTATTGTCAGAACCAGCCATAAGTTGTGCATCTTGCGACGTCGGTATTAGCTGGGAAGGTCCGCGGAGCCTGGAAAACAGCTGGACACGAAAACTCGAAATTTACGATTCCGGCCCGATGAAGCGAGCTGTCGGGGATCCTCATGCTGGTTGTAGGGTGCGAGTTCTGTCCCTCATTCTCGGCTCACGTGGAACTTGGTTCATGGCGAATGACGAGCTCTGTAATCTAATAGGCCTCTCTCAGTACGAGATCAATAAGATGGTGTGGGATCTCATGATCGGCTCGCTGGCTAATCACTTCTCGAAAGCCGTCTGGAGGAGACAGACCTAAAATCTCACCGATGGGAAAATCAATTAATTTTTTTATATTACATTATTATTAAATACTCTTTTATTCTTACTAACAACACTAACACATTACTTAAATACATCAATCAATTTACCTCATATCAGTATAACACGGTAATATAAAGGTGTGCTTACAATTGCCATCTTATATATCTCCTCATTGCCGGGTATAGGGCAGAAATTGTCGTACCGGTTCACTGTGTTGGCTTCTAGTGATGATAATTGCTACTCGTAATCTCTCCGAATGTCTGGAGTGTGAACCTTGTAGTGTACTGAAGTAACCAAATGCTACGCCATCTAATTAGTGACGCGCATGAATGGATTAACGAGATTCCCTCTGTCCCTACCTACTATTCGCGTGAATGTCACAGTGACAATCGTTAGCAGAATAATTAGCTCCACGAATTTAAGCGATAGGTTTCGTGTGGGACCGAGTATAAAGTTGTGTTTTGGTGGAAGGAGTTCGGGAAACCGTCCTGGAGGAGTGGTGTATTGAGTTTGAACTGGACAGTTTCAAAGTGAGTTACAATTTGAAGAAATTTTTTTTGACATTTGGTGAAATTAGTCGCTAATTTCCAAAGAAATTTCTGACATTTATAAAAGTCAGATTTTGGTAGCTTCTTTTTGTGTTGTTCCTGCGTTGGTTTTAGTAGTTGTATTTTGTAGAGTTTTCATTGTTGTTTTTATTTCTTGCGTTAGGTTTAGCTGTTGTTTAGGTTTTTTCCTGTATTTTGTAATTTTAATTTTTACATTACCGTGAAAAATTTCAATTTTAATTTTGTTGAGGTTTGTCTTAATTTTCGATTATGTCTGTATCGGGAGACGATGCTAGTGTTTTTTTAAGAGAGTTAGGGTTAGATAGTATGGAATGTGAAGAGTCCGGGACTTCTGGGAAAAAGAGGGCGTTGGAGCATTCACCTCCACAGGTAGCTAAACAGTATAGGTTGGGTGATCAGGTTTTAAATGAGAGCATTTTGGGAAATTAAGGGGTAGTAGGAAGGTTATTGGTAACGAATCGGTTGAAGACATTGTGGTTTTGTTTAATGAACGTTTCATGAGAATGAAAAATGCTACATCCAGGATTTCGGGGGGAAAATAGATTTGTAAGAGGACCAACTGGAGGTTACTGACGCATTGATGGATGTATCCTTGTCTTAGATTTATAAATTGTTATATTATCATTATATAATTCATTGTATTAATGTTAAGGTTTACCTTGTAATTGAAATTTCCTAAACTCTGTTGGTTAAGTTTGAAGATTAGATTATTTACCGCTTTAAGCATGCGAACTAGGAGAAGCAAATCACCAATATGAGGAAGGATTTAGAGGGAGTGGTAAAAAATCTGGGGGAGGAGTATGTAAAATAAGTGGTTAAAGTGGTGGACGAGAAAGGGTTTCCAAAATTGAATTCTCCTTGTAATATTCGGGGTAATAATAAGTCATCGGTTACCCGCAATTTTGCGGCGGTCGTGAGTTGTAAGGATGGTGGGCCTGAGGAGGTAAAGAGGCAGTTGAGTAGATGTGTTGAGAGTAGAGATACTGAGGGAGGTTTTACTACTGTTAGAAGTCGGAGGGACGGAAAATTGTTAGTTGTTGCCAACAATGAGGACAAGCATAAAAAATTATTAAAAGAGGTAGACAGGCTCTTTGGGGGTTCAACCGATCAGGAAATTTTGATCCAGTTGTTAAAATTATCGGTGTTGATGATGGTCTTAAATTTTACTGAGATTTTGGGTATCAGTTTTCAAGTTCACCGTATTAGCTCCTTTCTTTTGAATATGTATCATCTCACTAAGTAACCTCTTACTGTAATTAGACTCATTATCCAATATATCGTAGTTTCCAAAATTAAAGCATGACCGCTGGCGAAATGATGTGAACTTAAAGCTGTCTTATTAGGTTTATTTTTATTGGTCAATTTATAATCATAAATATGGTCTTTTACTCTGTCCTCTATATTTATTCTTTTTTAATAAACAATTAATGGTAGACAACACATCGTACAAGTATAACACCATGAAGATAGGTATCTAACTAGTAAGTAATATCTGACGTTACTTAGCCTTTTCTTTAATAATTTTATATCATCTCTACACAACTTCAGTCCAACTGTTGACATTTTATTTCTTTCTGTCCTTTGTCCAATTTATTCGTTGTTGATAACTGGTCATGAACAGTGACACTTGTGAACAAAAAGAATTCCTACGCTGTCAGCCATTTTGTCCCATGAGGTTTTTTAATATTCTAGTTGACGATCCACTTAGTAGCACAATTTAAATTTACGATGGTGATCTAATACAATAAGGTAATTTTTAATTAACTGTTTTTTTATATGTGCGGTTGTTTGTTTTTAATTGTAAATATTTCAAATTAAAAAAAAAACTGTAATTTCAACATGGTAATTTCTCTATGTTTTTGTATGTTAATTGCTAAGGTTTATTAAATTGTAGCCCTGAAGAAGACAGCAAATCACTGTCGAAACGTTGAAAAGTTGTAGATTGGCATCACTTAATAAAGGTGTTCGTAAAAGCTGTTGTTTTTTCCTACCTATCAACTATACTCGAACGTATTTTCAATCGAATTAAGAAATAAATGTAAATCATTATCTAAATCATGTTACAATGAATTTATTTCAAATACTCAAACATTGATACAACATAACAAAAAAGAATTTTGGAAATATATCAACAATCTAAAAGGGAATAATGACTTACCCAATGTAATGTTTTATAACAATGTATCCTCTGACTGTTCACAAACTATAGCTAATATTTTCTCTGATTTTTTCTCAAATGTTTATTCACCGGCAGGAATGCATAGTGATTTTGAAAATAATTTTTATAATTACCAATATAATGACTATACAGGGTGTTTCTAAATATATGCGAAGAAATTCTACAGGCGATTCCTTGACAAATTCTAATACAAAAGTAAAGAATAAAAATTTTCTCAAAAGTGCTCTATTTTTTAGTTATGGGGTGTCAAACTTTTTATATTTTTTTTTCATTTTTTGAGTATAACTTCTTTATTTTTTAAGATAATTTGATCAAATTTAAAACACACTCTAGTTATTACAGTCGTAACAAGATAAAAACATCAAATATCGAAATAAAATACAAAGAGATATATTTTGGAGGTAGACCCCATTTTTTATGCCATAACTTTTTTGTGCTACCCCACTTAACATTTTAAATGAGATATTATAATTCCTTGCTTTTTTCTGAAAATTTTTGATGTTTAATTTTTTCACAGCTGGTACGGTTTAGAAGTTATTTAAAAACATGTACGAAGTTGTATGCCAATTTTGCATTAAACAGGGGTGGCATTTTAAAAAAAAATAAATACCAGAGACTTCCTAGAAGACTATTTGACCAATTTTAAGACGAAAACAGAGAATAAATATTTTCTCTAAAATGCTTCGTTTTTAATTTAAATTAAAATCAAATTAACAAAATAATTTAAATTAAAAACGAAGCGTTTTAGAATCAAATGCAGTGGCAGAACGAAAAAGGACAAAAAGAATGAAAAAAAATCGTTAAGAATGCTGGATATTATAAAAAACTATATTTTATAAGAAAATTTAAATATGCTAATTATGAATTTAGGTGCCTAAAAGATAAACACAAAATTCAAATGGAAATAAAAAACACAGAATTTGAATTAAAAAAACTAGAAATATTAAAACTTAAAAAGCAATAATTGTAATTTAATTAATAAACAGTGTGAATATGAAACTACAATTTGCATTTTTAGTATATTTATTTAACTAGTTGTAATATAACGTTAATAGTCTTTTATAACAAAAGAAAATTATTCATGTGATAAATGTCGTTTCAACCAAAGCTCTTCGCACTGCTGAATTATCATTATGAATAAGTTCTGCTACAAAATCTATGGGATTTTCAGGTTCATAGGGTACATCATCATCATCAAAGTTATCCCCAAGCTCAATTGCAATGTTGTGCACAACACACCATGCTACAATTATGCACAAATTGGTGCTCATCTTATTTCTAAGTCCAAAATGCAAGCATGCAAAACGTTTTTTTAAAATGCCAAAACACATTTCAATCGAGTTTCTGGTATGTTTGTGAGCTTGATTGTAAGATTCTTCACTTGCCGAGGATGGGTTTAAAAAGGGAGTGAGCAAATAACTTTTACAAGCATAGCACCCTTAAACACCAGCTTCAAATTCCGCATTTACCGGAGAATCATTAAATATGGTACTGTCGTGTGTAGACCCAGGCCATCTGGCTATTACGTTTGTAATTTTTAAATTGGCATTACAAATAGCCTGCACGTTAATTGAAAAAAAGCCTTTTCTGCATCGAAAAATTTCAGAATTTTGGTTGGACTCTGGTTGTATTTTTATATGAGTGCAATCGATAGCACCAATTACACCTGCATTCTATAGAATTCAAGCTGTGTTCTGTCTTTTCTCGTGTGATCTTGGCATATTAATATAATGAGGCTTAAGAAGAGCAATTTGGTGACTTACTCTTTTAATAATTCTGGATACCGAAGACTTATGAATATTGATTGTATCCCCCACAATATTATGAAAAGCTCCATTAGCGTAATAACGCAATGCTATTAAGACTTGTTTTTTGGCATCAATAGAAAAACTTCAATTTGTGCTAGGTTCAATTGCATTACCAAATATTTCTAAATTTTTTGTTAATCTAAATCTTGATTTAAAATCAAAATCATCATAAATTTCGAATGGATCTTCTCTGTTACGAAAAACTCTTGGCCTTACAGGAGCAGGAATGTCTTCATCGGAGAGGTCGGATAAGGACATGTTTAACTAATTAACTAAAAATAATAATTTTTTTGTTACCTTTTTCACATGCTTATAAATTATATTATTCTTACTGATTTTATAAAATTTTATAATTATTTATGATTAATTTATGATATTATTTAATATTTTAGTTTATTTACCTCAATAACTCCACTTTTACGGACGCAAACAGAATTTTCTTATGAGTTTTAATTTTGGACGTGAGTTTAAGCGGTCAATATTGGCGGCTTAAACTTTAGGTTATAAATCTGGTCATAAGCTCGAGCTAAAACTGAAATAATTTTAAAGCAACCGAAAATTCGCTTAAACCGAGCTTAACCTCGAGTTTAAACCGCAGCTTAAGTTCGCCGCTTAAACGTTAACGGTGACCCTTCATGCAACCGAATTTCGGGTTTAAGCTCGAGCTCAGCTTAAGCCGGAGCTTATACCCTTTCGTGCAACCCACCCTAAATCTAACATCCTTGGAATCTAGACGTCTTTATTATGATCTATGTACAATTTATAAAATTGTTAATAATCAAATTGATTGTCCTGAGATTTTAAACATTATAAACTTTTTGGTGCCTGTAAAACAAACAAGATGTAGAAACATGTTTAAAATTCACAGAACCAACTATGCACTTCATGCTCATCTATCAAGAATCTGTAGAAATTATAATGAAATTTGTAATAGTTCTAACATAGATATGTACAATTTCAGTATTAATGATTTTAAATCAAAAATTAAATCAATAATTTTTAGATAATTTCAAATTTTTTAAATCAGTAATTTTTTTGAATATGTATTTTGTATCTTGTATTTTGTATGATTTATTTATTTTTGTGATTTAAAGTTGTATGTTTTTATAATGGTTCTTACCGTCAATAAACATTATTATTATTTCACGAAAAATACCAAAGAAATACTAAAAGACATACCACCCACTCAATCAGATCCTCTTGATTTAATAAAAAAAGATTCCAAACAAACCAGGGAGTTCTTTCTCTATGTAACAATTCAGGAAATTGAGAATTGAATAAAGAACAAAGCCACACCAACCAATTTGAATTTAATGCAACTTTTATCAAAGACGTATCGCAATTGATAGCCAAACCGCTCAGTGTCATTATAAATAACTGTTTAATAGAAGGTGTCTTTCCTAAAACTGGCTAAAATAGTGACAATCTACAAATCAGTCGTTAAGTCCAATGCTGCAAACTATAAGCCAATATCTATTCTCCCAATATTATCCAAAGTATTCGAACATGTGACAGCTACACGGATAACTGAATATATGGAAAAAATTAAATTTTTCACGTCAAACGAATACAGATTTAAGGATTTAGCGATTCAAAAACCACAGCTAAAATATTAGGTATAACTGTATAACTCACATGGAAGCCATATGTTTATCTTCTGTTGATATAAATTCCACCAGTACTTTCTGCTATAAGAAGAATTGGAAAGATCCACTCAAAATCTATATATGGGATATTAACATGAGGCAATTTAGCCAATATGAGGAGAATGCTGCTGCAACAAAAGAGAGCTGTGAAAGCAATCACAGGTGCCATACCTTTTGATTCCTGCAACCCGCTATTTAAATCTACTAACATCATGACGCTAACTGCAGTTTTTATATACCTCGCTCTTCGTCAAGTACATAAAAATAAGCATTTAATTAAGAAAAGGAGTAAAATGGATATAGAGGGTACCATTTCCCGGACTTTCTTTGTTCCCGGGAAACGGGAAATATGAAATAATTATTCCCGGGAATCCCGAGAAATTTAGAAAATAAATATTGTTAAGGAAAAATTGTAAAAATAGTAAAAAGTAAAATAAAAATGAAACATTTATTCTTAAAATAGTAAACAACAACAAAAATATTAAAAATAGAACATAATAAACTTAAAAAAATATTTCTTTTTATTAAATATTAGATAACAAAAGCAAAACTCTGACTGACTAAATATTATTTTAACTTCTTTTAATTATAAACATATTTATAAGTACTGGGTTCAAAATATTTATCCAAATATTTGAAAGTTCACATACTTTCCCCTATAAACATATTATTTATTCAAAAATAACATTTTAAAAAGGAAAGATTATTAAGGGATTGGTCGCTAAGTGAAGATCTTTTTTATGTACAAAACTTCGAGGACGCGGAAAATACCCGTTCGCTTTCAATTGAGGTAGGCTGTATATTAGTCATTAATGCATTCAACAACTTTTGCAAATTTTGGGTAATGTTTCCTGTGTTCTCATATAGTTGTATTTCCTTCTGAATGGTTTTTTGATTAGAGGTGTTTTTATCTACTTTTATAATTTTAAGTGCTGCACTTATAGCATCAGCTAATGCTAATCTATCTTTATTAATATCAGGAAGTTTATCATTTTCTGTACCAGATAAATTATCGCTTCCCATTTCCATATCAACATTGTTGTCTTCAATATATTTATCCAGTGTGAATAACTTATTAAAGATCTCGTTTCCATAACGAATAACTGCAGACTTCGAGGACGAAGGTAAATCTTCGGTAGCAGCAGACTGCAAATCAAGAGTTTGAAGAAATTTAGCCAATGAAACCAGATCTTGATTTCTTCGTTCTTTCACACGAAATAACAAAACCTCCAATAATTTTCTTGAAATATTATCTTCATTTTCAGGTAAAGAAGCAAATAAAAACTTCAAAATTGCATCAGCCGTCACCAGATTCAAATCCCGCCCCCCCAACGCTTCAGCAGCTAGTTTAATGGGTTTAAGTGCATTGCAAATATTTTGTAATATTATTATCATCTAACAATGCTGGGGAGCCTAAATCTTTTAATGCGATTCGGACCGAATGAATGAGTTTTAGAAATCTCTCAAGCATGGTGAACATGCTATTCCATCGGGTTTTGCAATCAAGAAGCATAAAGATAATTCTGTCCCATGCTTTTCCTTGACATGTTCTTGTAAAATTGAGTTTCTTTTTGGTGAAATTTTAAAAAACTTTACAATTTTTCTTGTCGTTTGCAAAGCAAGTTTAATACTGTCTACCTCGCACCTTTCGGTTCAACCATCATCTGAGCCATCATTATCAGATTCAGAAAAGTCATCATCATTATCAGTTGAATTATTATGTTTTCACTATCATTACTTGAAATAACACAATTCTCATTTTTTTATAAATTACGTCTACCACAGCTAAATGTATTGGGGGTTATAACATAATTGATGAATATTCTCAGATAATCTTCCAAATTTTACCATAACGGCAGCGTCATCAGTAGTTGAGGCAATTACATCTGATAAGTTAATGCCAAAATCACAGACAGCTTGCTATTTATTAGTTCAATTGTTTTTTCAGCTGTGCAACTTCCCAAAATTCTTTATATACGTATTATTAAAATGTACATTTATATTCAAGTATCGACGGTTTCGCAAACTTGACCACTCATCTAATGTAATGCTAAATTTCCCATAAAAGTACCTTTTCGAGATTTAATTTTTGAGACTACTTCACATTTTGCCAATTCATAATACTCATGGATTAATTTCATTACATTAGTTTTATTCTTTGGTAAAATATATTGCATATCATTAAGTGCTTGGCAAATAAATTCACTCTTGGTTATGCCGTGAATTGAAAATCCATCAATTGCCTTAAGTCTTGCCACTATTTCTGATAGAAATTGCATTGCAATATAGACTTCCCTTTTATCCGCCCATTTTATAGCCAACAGACTTTGGGAGTGCAGGAATTTGACATATCCACGTTTCTTTTTTTCTTGGGAAAATGTAGGAAACCCTTTTCTATTTTTGCGGATTGTGCCACAAGCGTGTGTTTCACTGTCAGAGATAAGTGGAACACTTGTATACCAATTATCAATAAATAGTCTGTGTTGCTTCCGCAAATAATCTTGCATCATTGTATTTACGACAGATCCTGACAAGCCAATATCACTATCAATTTGTATATCTGTTTGAGTTCCTGCATAGACAATGATATCTAAAACATAACCTGTTTCACTATCACAACATACAAATATTTTTATTCCAAACGATGCCGCTTCGATGGAATATAAATTCGGAAAGACAAGCGCCCTTTCCAAAGCAATAGGCTTTCGTCAATGCACATATTACAAAATGGACAAAAAACTTGTTTATATTCATTTTTTATCGGATCTAATAATGCCCTGATTTTATATAATCTATCGGTGGTCCTAATTGTATTATCAGCAAAGTGTAGAGTACGAAGTAATAGAAAAAAACGGTCTTGGGAGAAAAGGACTCTAAAGTATGGTGTTGCAATTATTTGATTGGTTGACCAATATTCCTTCATCGAATTTTTTCCAATTAGACCAGTCAACATAATAGTAGCTAAAAATACGTACATTTCCGATATATTCGTATCGGTCCATTTTTGTAATTTTAATTTCGCACTGATATTTACCCTAATTTGACTGTCATATCAATTTGTTTCTAGTACTATCGTATTCATTATATCGGTGTTGAAAAACAGTCTGAAATAATCAAGTTCAGTCACCATTTGATATCCTGGCTGAATTCCCGAAGATTCGTTATTGAAAGGGTGTATTTGCGGGGAGAAATCGCTATCGTTCCATCTTCGTTCTGATTGGCAGGGACGTTTAGCTGATGAAGATTGCGGTTCCGCATCAGAATCTTCATCAGAAGAACTATTCAAATGTAAAACTAGGTCGTCGACACCTTCTACCATGTCTTCATCTTCATTTTCTATAAACATATTGTCTATTTCTTGATCGCTTAGTTTTTGAGACATTTTGTAAAATTTATGAAAGTAAAATGAAAGAAATTCAAATATTATTTTATGCTTCAAATCGAATTTATTATCTTCCAGGCCATGCATTTCATTTATAAAAGAATTTTTACTTCCAATTTGATTTTACATTTGTAATACTACCTCTGTTTATACAAAAATGTAAATCTACGACTTTACATGAGCCTGAAATGAAATTTTACTTTTTGAAAAATTTACGTCTTTTTTTGTACACGAAAATTTTTGATATTTTTAATAGGCTTTAAAAATTATTTTTAGGTCCATCCTATACAGGGTGTCCCACGATTTAGTTTACAGGCCATATCTCCGTTATTTGAAAAGATACAAAATCCAACCAACATAATCTTTTAATGGCATCAAATTGGCCTTCCATTTTTATTCTTAAAATTTTATTGGCTTTGACCACCCTTAAGAAGCCATTATCAACTTTTTTTTTCAAATGGCAGCTCCTACTTTTTTTTAACAAAAATTGAATCTCAACTTTATACTGAATACGACAGTATCTCATCCTTACGATTTGTAATACATACATACAATGTGATTGTGTATTTTGAGTATTTTTCTTTGTATTTGTATATATTTTTTTTGTATTTCTTTGTATTTATTTGTGTTGTCAATAAAGATATTTCATCAAAGTTGGCTTTGGTCATATGTATAAATAAATGAATAAAATAGCATTACGATTTGTCGTGTCATTTTAAAGTTTAAGACGTAAGCTAATAACTAATAACTTCGTAATAAAATGTCATTTACTCCAGACGAGTATGTTGATATGTTAATTATTTACGGGGAGTGCAAAAAAAACTCCCGTGAAGCAGCTCAAGTGTACCAAGAACGCTTCCCTGAACGTCGTCGACCATCACACATGACATTTATTAAAACTGAACGAAAAATACGCACTGGTAATTTCCCCAATAGAAAACATATCCAAGATCACCAGCCAGTTCTAACCGAAGAAAATATCATAAATGAGTTAGCCTATGTAGGAATCAACCCACATATTTATGTTAGGACTATTGCTGAGGAAGTTGGTTTCAGTAAAAGCAGTGTTCATAGGATATTAAAAGAACATAGGTACCACCCTTTTAAAATTCATTTAATCCATGGATTGCGACCCACTGATTTTGACCGCAGACTGCATTTTATTGCTCTAATCCATGTTATGATTGAAGATAATCCGGATCTTTTAAACCAAATTTGTTGGACTGATGAAAGCCGCTTTCATAATAATGGAGTAGTGAATATGCACAATGCTCATTATTGGTCCGTGGAAAATCCACATTGGATTAAGCAAACCCGATTTCAAACAATTTGGGGTACAAATGTATGGTGTGGGTTATTTAATGGTCATCTGATCGGTCCACACTTTTACGAAGGAACGTTAACCGGTCAGAGATACCTAGATTTTATGGAAAATACATTGCCTGAACTACTGCAAGGTATTCCCGAGGAAGAACAGAATTTAATGATCTGGCAACAAGATGGTGCTCCTCCACATAACGCACGAATCATTACTTAACATTTAAATAATTTATTTCCAACTTGGATCGGTAATGTGGGTCCGATTTCTTGGCCAGCTAGATCTCCAGATATTACACCTCTAGACTTTTTCTTGTGGGGTTATCTAAAAGATTTGGTGTATCAAACCCAATCTTTAAATTTGGATGACTTAAAAGATCGCATTCGTGATGCTTGCCGTAGTATTACACGAGCCATGATTCGAGCTGCCTATACAAGGGAAGTTTTGCGACGTTTTGAAGCTTGTGTACAATGTGCAGGAGCCAATGTTGAACATTTATTATAATTAATTTTAGTTCTTCTCTTACTATAAAATAAAAAATAAAATTAATTTTATACAATTTTTTTAAGTGAGTAACATACTGTCGTATTCAGTATAAAGTTGAGATTCAATTTTTGTTAAAAAAAGTAGGAGCTGCCATTTGAAAAAAAAAAGATGATGATGGCTTCTTAAGGGTGGTCAAAGCCAATAAAATTTTAAGAATAAAAATGGAAGGCCAATTTGATGCCATTAAAAGATTATGTTGGTTGGATTTTGTATCTTTTCAAATAACGGAGATATGGTCTGTAAACTAAATCGTGGGACATCCTGTATATATGTATATGAAAAAATACTATAATTTTAACTGAAATTAAAAGAGTAGGCAGCGAATATGGTCTTCGCGTACATGTACGGCAATACTCTCTCTGGCCCATTAGATCGCTGCCGTACATGTACGGCGATACTACTAAACGGGTTAAAAAAATTTACAAAAATTGTTCGAAATTTCGGCCATTTTGTTCAATGCACAAGGTTGCACGCTAGTTCATAGATGTTCGAACCCTCTGGAATATCCCAGGGATGTCTTGGACAATGGTTCAAGCAGCCATAAGTCTTGCGAGAAGTTCTTCTTCTGTAGTAACAGGGATCTCGTACACCAGACTTTTCAAATATCCCCAAAGGAAAAAATCTAAGCTTGTGAGATCAGGGGAACGTGCAGGTCAATTAACAGGACCGCCACGACCAATCCAACGGTTGGGAATAACTTCATCCAGAAATTGGCGTGCATTTAAAGAAAAATGAGGAGGACACCCATCGTGTTGAAACCACATACCTTGTCTAATAATAAGCGGCACTTCCTCCAAGAGCTCAGGTAAAACTTCCTCCAAGAAATGGCGATACATTACACCATTCAAACGTGGTGGTAGTAGGTATGGACCAATTAAATTGTGTCCCAAAATTCCAGCCCAAATATTAATAGAAAATTGGTGTTGTTTTCGCCGACGGGATACAACATGATGATTTTCATAATCCTAAATGTGACTATTTCGGCTATTATAAAAGCCGTCCTTTGTGAAGCATGCTTCATCCGTAAATAACACGAAACTGCCAAAATTAGGTTGAACCAAATGCTGTTGTAACCACCAGCGGGAAAAATTTACTCGAGATGGATAATTTGCTGGACTCAACGATTGAACACGTTGAATTAAATAAGGGTGTAGCAACTGTTCATGGAGAACTCTCCAAACAGTTGTTTGCTTTGCTCCCATGTTATGTGCAATGGCATGAATACTTGTGCTTGGTTCTTCCTCTATACGGTTGAGCACTTCTTCCTCAAATTAGATAGTGCGAATTGAACGTGGACGACCAACAGCTCTACGAGGTTCGACAGATCCAGTTTCTCGAATACGATTATGAATCCTAGCAAGGATAGAAGAATGCGGTTGACGACGTTGAGGAAATCTTTGCTGGTACAGGCGCGCAGCTCTCAAAGAGTTACAAAGAGCTTCCCCATAAATGAGATGCATATCAGCTAATTCCGCATTGGAAAAATTCACCATTTTCGAAAGTAATTAACTTTAATAACAAACGTAATTGATCTTAGAATAGCACAACAGAATAAACCGATGTTGATTTACTACTATCGTATTTAAAGTTATTCACTCCAAATTTGTGTCGTGTTTTTTTAAAAATCTGTTGTGCACGTTCCATTGTAAAGACATGACAATAAATCGCAAACATTTATTTACAAAAAAAAGAAAATAAAGCTATTTTTGTAAATTAAATTTAAAAAATTTTGTGTCAACCTAGTGACATAATGGTTAATTTCCGGATATGGGTTTATTAACAGAAGTTGCTTGTTTTGGTGTCCTGAACAACCCCTTTCATTATTATGCATTACTTACGGAACACCCTGTATATTAAAAATAGAATTGGGCCTAAAAGGGACCCTTGAGGTACACCGAATTTTATATTGCGAATATCACTAGTTTCTTTATTAATTGAGACTAATTGTTTCGGTCACTCCGAGATTTCTAAGTATTACTATCAATATATCTTGGTCTAGTACATCAAATGCCTTTCCGAAATCCAAAAACAAGCACCTTAATTTTTTCTGGTTGTCTGGATCTAGATTCAGGTTGAGGGTGTGGTTGAGTTCCACGGGCAATTAGGCCGCCAGAATTGGGCCCATTTTACTAACTCCCCTACGTTTAGTGATTCTCCAGGTGGGCCATAGTAGGCCAGCAGTCCCCAAGCATGGATCCTCTGATTGATGATAGCGCAGGGCAATAGCAGAGCAAGTGCTCTACTCTCTCATCTTCTCTTTCACATCTACGATAGCTGGGATCTTTGGTTATTCCCAGCTGATGTTGGTATTTGTTTACGTGGCAGTTCCCGGTCCATATTCCTTTGAGTTTTCTGAGTTTATCCCTCGTTAGCTGTAGGCAGTAGTTCGCTGTTTTCAGGTTAGGTGCTCGTATGAGCATCTTACACTGTCTGCAGCCTTCTGTATTTGGCCATCTGTTGGCATGTTGTCGCAGCGAGTGCTCTTTTATCAAGACATTGATAGTGGACTTCGTTAGGGGCATTGAAGGCTGCGGCCCAACAAATTGCTGGCTGGCACTCCTTCGAGCTAGCTCGTCCGCCTTCTCATTGCCTTAGTTTCCTGAATGTCCTTTAATCCAGACGATTTCTACTGTGTTGTTTATCGCTAGGGTCTCCAGCATTTGGTGGCATTCCGTTACCAGCCAAGAGGTGACTTTCGGACTCCCTAAGGCTAGCATTGCCGCCCTGCAGTCTGTCCACAAGCGAATCACTTTATTGCGTAGTTCTTTTTCCACTGCTTCTCTGGCCCGGTGCAGTAAACCCGCCAGTTCTGTTTGAAGAACTGTGATATGGTCACCGAGGGGAATACTGTCTTGTAGATCTAGTTCAGGTGAGAAGACTCCTATCCCAGATATGCCTTCTTTTTTGGACCCGTCAGTGAAAATTTTCACATCTGGTTTCCTATTTTCTTCTAGCGTGTGATCAATGTGATAGCTCCTGGTGAAGATGTACTTTACAGGTTTGTAGTCTGTCCCTAACCCGAGGAGTGGCTCAAGTTTGTGTGCCTCTCCCAAGATTTTAGGTGTCTACTTCTGTCGAAACTTGCGTTTAGGAGGTTTCCTTCTCGCAGTCTTAGGAGGGAGCGCAGTGCCTTCTCCTCCAAATAGATATCTAAAGGAGGTAGGCAGAGCGCTGCCTCCATTGCTGCGGTAGGGGTTGTTTTCATGGCTCCAGTTACTGCGAGACAAGCTAGTCTCTGAACGTGAGTAATTTGTGACAGTTGTTTTTTGCCTGGTTCTTGGCCACCAAACAAGTGCTCCGTAGCATAGCATTGGCCTGATGCCTGCTGTGTAGAGCCATTGGGTGATCTTCGGGGATAGTCCCCAGGATCGCTCCACGACATGACGGCACTGTCTATCTCAGGAAGTTGCCCATTGTAGAAAATTGCTGCATTATCTGCGTAAAGAGTGATTTTACCTACTAAGCCTATATTTGCTATATTATTAATCATTAATATATATATTAAAAATAGAATTGGGCCTAAAAGGGACTCTTGAGGTACACCGAATTTTATATTGCGAATATCACTAGTTTCTTTATTAATTGAGACGAATTGTTTCGGTCACTCCGAGATTTCTAAGTCAATCTAACAATATATCGTGGTCTAGTACATCAAATGCCTGTCCGAAATCCAAAAACAAGCACCTTAATTTTTTCTGGTTGTCAAGATTTGTTTGAATATATTCCATTAAATTAGTGATAGTGGTTTCTGTGCTCTTGCCATTCAGAAAGCCATTCTGATGCGAAAAATCGTAGTGAATATCATCCAAGAAATCAAGTAAGAGGTTTAGGATTACCTGTTCAAAGATCTTAGCAAATGTGGTTAGAACAGGTATTGGTCTATAGTTTGATGGATTAGACTTAGATCCACTTTTGTAAACTGGTCACGACACCTTCAACTCGTCTGGAAAGTTACCAGTAGTAATATGGAAGTTTATTAATTTAGCTAAAGAGGGAGCAATGGTGTCATATAAAATTTTAGTAGCCTTAGTACTAATGTTGTCATAACCTGGAGATGTATCGGACTTAAGATTTTTTTATTAAGTTTATTTCTTTGGCATCTGTTTTACGTAGATATGCTTCGCAATATTTGGAGTGGTTCGGTTGTATTGTAATTATTTTAGGGCTTCGGTTTTTGTTTATGACTAGGT
The DNA here is from genome assembly GCA_963971135.1 of Stenus bimaculatus. Lineage (NCBI taxonomy): Eukaryota > Metazoa > Arthropoda > Insecta > Coleoptera > Staphylinidae > Stenus > Stenus bimaculatus. The sequence goes on along the minus strand of OZ020183.1, from coordinate 32,516,238 downwards.
TCTCCGTTGCTTCTATTAAATAATAGGTAATTTCTTTGTTATTTATGATTTTCCAGGTTTGTTTGCAAGATTCTTTATTATCAGAGAATTGATTTTTTATAGAATACAATTATACATTTTTTTGTCTGTTTTTTACCCCCTTTTGAAGAAGCTTTTCTACTTATGTAATTGTTTTAGTTTTGTTTTATAAAATACTCTTAAAATAATCTTACTTTAATTTTTTTGAATATTTCCTCAGTCATCCAGCCAAATTTGCTGTCCCTTTTAAAATTGTATACTTTGGAAATTGTATTTTTATTTATAGCGCTATTAATTAGATCACTTAATTTTTGGAATGTTAGCTCTTTGATTGGTATCGTTGATAGATTATAGTGAAGTTCACTTCAGCTTCAAAATGATATAAACATAATTTTTAAAGCTTAATACTCAGAAGTGTTATATTATTTCTTAAACACACTAAAGTCAATTAATATTTTTTAACTACCGTATTAAGAGTTATTTTTGAGTATGCTAAATAGGGTGCCACGCCCCCATAAATAACTCAAAAACTATAATTAATAAAATCACACAAAAGAAATAGAAAATATTAACAGTAAGTGTATTTTTTAAGGCCCTTAAAGTACTCCTACTTTACAGTAAAATTACTCAAAAACCAATCAACGCCCGATGTTTAACTTGTGATAATTTGTTAAGCCATAAAATATGAATCGATTGGTACCATAAACATGCCAAAGAAAACTTTCTTTAATTAGTTATTCGTGGGGTACGAAACGTTGTTTTTGAACAAAAGTTGCCCAATTTAAGCGCAGCAATAAAAAAACTCATAAATATAATAAATATGTACAACAGTTTTCAATTATTATGTAAAACTGTGTATATTGTTGTAAATTATTTATTTAAATTGAGTATTTAGTTTTTAAATCAGTGCGCGGCGCGAGTAACATAAATGACCCTTAAGGATAAGACGTTAAATAGATGCTCTGAAATCAAAGATGTAGGTATTGACTTCGATACAAAATTAATGTTCAATCAACATGTTCAAAAAATCATCCAATCTTTTTCTTTCTTTCTTTTTAATATTTAATAAACGTCGAAAATGTATACAGAAAATATTTTCCAAAGATGTTTATAGACAGTAAACATACAGTGAGCGGCAAAATTATGGAATAAATTCAATAAAACTGAAACCATAGGTTTTTCAAAAAAAAGTTTCGAATAAAAGTTGTTTGGTTTAAAGGTATAATCACTAAACATATTTTTAATTTTTTATTTAAAATTTGTTTTCAAGGTCATTTCAAGGTCAACATTATTTTTTTAAATGCAAACCTATATTTTTCTAAAAGAAATTTACAGCTCTTCAAAAAATAAACAACTTTTATCTAAATCATTTTTTTATACCATTCTTAGTTTTGAAGTTATACCGAGTTTAACATTTTGGATCGTAAACTTTTATCCCATTGAAATCAAGTGTACTTTACCTTAAAATGTAATTATGTGATGACGTGCTCATTTTGAAATAGCAACAACGTTTATTTGAATTTAGCATTTTAGATCGAAAATGTCTTAAAACATAACTATTTTGTCCGATTAAAGCCAAGTGGGACTTAAAATGTGAAAGAATCTACATTAGCATTACAAACAATAAACAAATAATACACTTTTGAAATTCTTTGAATGTTGTATAATGAATTTCAATCGTATTAAATTGATTGATTTTACAAAAGGCATGATTTTTGGCTCGACCAGCGTTTGCTTAAATTTAATATCATTTTTATTAATCGCCTTGCAATAACGTAAGCAAATAAGATAATGGCTCGCTTAAATGAAACTCAACGCATTGAAATTTTGATTCTCGTTGGATGCGGAGATAAGACCAGAACTCAGCAAGAGGTATGCACTATGTTTAATGCAAAGTATCCAGATAGACCTATCAGCCAATCCACGGTTAGTAAAATCGAGAAAAAAATTTAGAGAAACTGGACATGTTAAACATATTCCAAATGCCGGGCGTCCTGCTAAACTTAGGGAAAATGTTAAAATTGATATTTTGTTAAGTATTGAGGAGAATCCTCATAGTAGTTCTCGACAAGTTGCAGCAGATAATGAAATCAGTCAGCGATCTGTATTACGTTTTTTAAAACGAGAAAAGTACCATCCTTATAAAATACAACTAGTCCAGGAGCTCAATGAAGATGATCCCGATCGCCGGATGCAATTTTGTGAAAATATGCAGGATTTATGTAACCGCAATCCACAATTCCTTCGCCAAATCGTTTTTTCGGACGAAGCCACTTTTTCCTTAAATGGCGTAGTGAATAAACCAAATTGCCGGTATTGGAGCAGAGAGAATCCTCATTGGATGAGTGAGGATCATACTCAATACCCTCAAAAACTTAACGTTTGGGCAGGCATAGTTGACAATCGAATAATTGGCCCTTTTTTTCTTTGAAGAATCACTCACGGGGCAGAGGTATCTAGAGTTTTTAAGAAATGATCTTGTACCTGCCCTAGCAAACATATTTCCGAATGAAAATGATCCTGACTTACCAAATCCTAACATCTGGTTTCAACAAGATGGTGCACCTCCACACTTTGCACGTCCAGTACGGGAGTTTTTAGACACCTACTTTCCTGGGAGGTGGATTGGCAGACGAGGACCCATGGAATGGCCCCCAAGGTCCCCTGACCTAACAGCCCTTGATTTTTTCTTGTGGGGATATTTAAAATCCAAAGTCTATCTAAACAAGCCACAAAATCTAGAGGATTTAAAAGATCGACTTAGGTACGAAATTCGTAGAATAAGTCCCGAAGTCATTCGCAATGTTCAAGAAGAATGTGGTCATCGGTTTGCCTATTGTCAAGAGGCCGGTGGATTGCAATTTGAACATCTGATTTAATAGAATTATGGGTTTGATATGAATTACATTATTTTTTTATTAACTGTATTTAGTTCAGTTTTTATTAGTATTAAAATGCTTTTTTAACATCCTTTAAGAAGCAGAAAAAATGTTGTTGCTATTTCAAAATGATGACGTCATCAAATAATTACATTTTAAGGTAAAGTACACTTGATTTCAATGGGATAAAAATTTACGATCCAAAATGTTAAACTCGGTATAACTTTAAAACTAAAAATGGTATAAAAAAATGATTTAGATAAAAGTTGCTTATTTTTTGAAGAGCTGTAAATTTCTTTTAGAAAAAATATAGGTTTGCATTTAAAAAAACAATGTTAACCTTGAAATGACCTTGAAAACGAATTTTAAATAAAAAATAAAAATATGTTTAGTGATTCTACCTTTAAACCAAACAACTTTTATTCAAAACTTTTTTTTGAAAAACCTATGGTTTCAGTTTTATTGAATTTATTCCATAATTTTGCCGCTCACTGTACAGGATGATTTTTTTTAACCTGGAAAATGGAATTATCTCGAAAAATACGCATCGCACAGAAAAATTTGCCAGATCGAAACTTTATCTCTCCGAGGGAGGCATATGTTAGTACTAAATTACTCCCACGACAGATGCCGCTGTAATCACAAAAAATGAACAGAAATCAAAAAAATCAAAAATCAGATAAACATGCATTTATTATTTTTCGACGGGCTATTCAATGATAATACGGTTGCTGGTATGTTAAAAAACTACATTTAGCATAACCCAGGAACAACGACGGGGACGTAGTAGTTTTCTGTTCCCTTCGGGGTGCTTGATTAACGTGAGTCCCCTTGGCTCTCATCTTTTGGGGTGCTTCATTAGCGTGAGTCCCCTTGCCTCTCACTATTCAAGTAAATGCTCGAAATGGTGACCTTGAACTTCAATACATTTGTCGATCCGCCCTTCAAATGACTGTACACAACTGAGAAGTACGTCTCCAGGAATATGGTCACAAGCATTCCTGATTCGTTCAATCATATTAGCACGAGTTGTTGGTACTTGTTCATACACTTTATCTTTCAGGTACCCCCACAAAAAAAAATCCGGTGAAGTAAGATCTGGTGATCTGGCAGGCCAATTTATCGGACCAGCTCTACCAATCCAGCGACCGTGGAAAACACGATCATGTACTTCGCGTGATAATACCGAATAATGCGCCGGACAACCATCATGTTGAAACCACATGTTCCGTCGCACTCTTAAACTTACGTCTTCTAGTAACTGTGGCAGTTCATTTTCCAAGAAGTCTCGATACATTTCACCGTTTAAATTGCCTTCAAAGATGTGGGGACCTATGAGTTTGCTACCAATTATCCCGCACCAGACATTGACAGACCAAGGACGCTGATGCTCAACCTGACGCAGCCAGTGTGGGTTTTCACTACTCCAGTAATGCATGTTATGTCGATTAACAGCTCCATGGTTTGTAAATGTTGATTCGTCAGAAAATAATACCCAATGAAAGAAATTACGATTCATTAATATTTTTTCCCGTGCCCACTGACAAAATGTCAAGCGATTTTCGAAATCAACGCCATGAAGATCTTGGTGAAGAGATACGTGGTAAGGATGATGTTTATTGTGCTTTAAAATTGTCCAAACACTGGTTTGGGACATTCCGCTATCGCGAGCTATTTCTCGAGTGCTGACGTGGGGATTATGAGCCACTGCGGCTAATACATCAATTGTATTTTCTGCTCCAGTTACTGTTTTTTACGGATCCTTTTCTTCGGTTGAACACTTCCTTCGCGAGTAAACTGTTGGACAACACGGAAAAACGAAGTGCATGATCGAGGCCTGTCTGGAAAACGCTGAGCATAAAGGTTGACAGCATTCTCTAAATTTCTGCCCGCTTCTCCATAAACAAGAATCATTTCAATTTTTTCTTGTATGGTTATTAACACCTTCATTTTCACAAAAATTATTCCTAATTAATTTTTAGTAGGTACAAGTGTCTACAACTAAGGTAATGTAGGTAACGTTCGTACGCTGAGACGGGTTAATAACTACAAATGCAAGCGACTGAACACAAGAAAAGTATAATTATGAAAGAGAATTATTTAGGTCTCGAGAAGGGACATGTGGCGAGAGTTACATTTGTGTACAATCATTTGCAAGGCGAATCGACAAATGTATTGCAGTTGAAGGTCACCATTTCGAGCATTTATTTGAATAGTGAGAAGCAAGGGGACTCACGTTAATGAAGCACCGCAAAAGATGAGAGACAAGGGGACTCACGTTAATCAAGAACCCCAAAGGGAACAGAAAACTACTACGTCCCCGTCGTTGCTCCTGGGTTATGCTAAATGTAGTTTATTAACAAACCAGTAACCGTATTATCATTGAATAGCCCGTCGAAAAATAATAAATGCATGTTTATCTGATTTTTGATTCTTTTGATTTCTGTTCATTTTTTGTGATTACAGCGCCATCTGTCGCGAATGGAAAAAAAATTTTCGGACAAATCGTACGTAACTTTTGACGTTGAATCCGAATCTGCGATAAAAAATGGGTGTTCGTATTTAAGATTCAAAGTTGCCGCCGGCCCTGCCCGCAGTGGGTGTCTGGATGGGAGTAATTTAGTACTAACATATGCCTCCCTCGGAGAGATAAAGTTTCGATCTGGCAAATTTTTCTGTGCGATGCGTATTTTTCGAGATAATTCCATTTTAACGGTTAAAAAAATCACCCTGTATACAATATATAGGGTGTCCCGAAATTAAACGGTAAAATTTTAGGAGGCGATTCTACAACTAATTTCAAGAAAAAAACTTCCTATAAACATATGTCCGATTTCATTTTCTAAGGGCGGTACAGCCCCTGAAATATTGTGTCCAAAAGTAGGTTATTCGTCATTTATTTGAAAACGGATTGTAGTAGAGATTTGAAATTTGATGGGAATAATAATACACTGAAAATGTAATTTTATGATTTTTCTTCAGATTTTTTGAATCCTCCGAAAGGGTAGTTTTAAGGAGGGTTGTATTTAAAAATGGCCGTAACTTTTTTGTGGTTAACATAAATCTGTTCAACAACGAAGTTGATAAGATTCATGCGAGTTATAAAAGGTCAGTACTTAACCTTGAAATTAAAATCATACATTGGGAAATCAAGAAGTTAGAAAGTTATATAATGATGAATTGTAGTGATAAACTAAACATGTTGCCACAACAAGACTTTTTAAGATTTAAATCACAACAGAATACTAAGCAAAATAAATTAGTCAAAAAGTATTCAGCTACCTCCGATAAAAAACTTACCAACTTGGTAAACAACAATTTTGTGCAGATTACTGTAGAAGAAAATTGGATGGTAAACTTAAGTAATAAGGTTTTACTCGAAGATTGGAAAATAGGTTCAGGTTAACAAAGAAGTTCTTAAAGGATAATGATGACATCATCGTGTAAATCTTACGTCGACCCTCAGCTTAAAACCCTTGTTGGTTTTTATTATTTTATTGGTGTTATTTAAAATAATATTTAATAAAAGAAAGATGGGTAAGCCAGGGGGTACTTGGAAGATTATGCAGTGTAAGATTATTAGCTTGGGAGACTGTAGTATCCATTCATCTAGCGCCATCTATATGCAACACACTGAACTCTTACATTCCGTGTTATGACACCCTAAGTATTTTTATTTTCCTTGTGTATTTAGTCAATAAATAGTGAAACAATCAACCCCGACTATCATTTCGACAAGACTCAGTTATGACAGTTACTAAAAGCTTAAGCGATCACAAAAATATGGAGGAAAAACGAAAATGAGAAATTTCAGTTATTTCATAATATGTCGAATGGCCCACAATATCCCAGAATTCTAAAACTATTCCAAAAGACCTTGAAATGGGGCAACTTTTTTGTAATTTAAACAACTTTGTAAACCTTCGGGTTTCCAAGATCCCAACAGTGTGCACTGTAAAGTGACCACCCTGTATATTTAGGTATAAAAATTTATGAATATTTGACCTTTAACCAATGGTTTACTATTATTGTTAAGTTCTTATTAATATCAATGTATTTCCACACTGTATGTTATGTTTATGTATTTCTCCAAAGTCAGGTTGAACGTATTTACTTGTGACGCTATTATACCATCTGCGCCTTTTGAATTTGGATTCTTTTGATAAAGTCGAAGCGGTACAAGCATTGCGCGAATTGTGAGTAGTGCGAGTCGAAGCCTCACGCGCATAGCACGAAAGTCACAAGCGTCCCTATTTTAAATTCTACGCAATAAACCTTATATAAATAAATATAAGACGAGTTTCAATAACCTAATCAAGTTTCAATAACCTAATCAAGTTTCAATAAACAATCAAGTGTAAACATGGTCCTTCGAACCTAAATAAATCAGTAAAATTTGAGTTACACCACAAAGAAGGTTACAATAAAAGTCAAGTTTCCAGTGATTTGCTTGGCGCTGAATCAAAAAGCTCGCAGCTGATGTTCGTAAGTCAAGATATCCACGACAAGCAGCTTCCAGTCCTTTGTGAGACCTGAGACCACCTGGTGAACCAGCACCAAGACGATTCAGCAGCAAGGAGAGTTAAAACAATTAACAAGTAAGCGACATTCCTTTTCAATTATCCTTTAACGATATTCCGCGCTGGAATTTGTACTGTTAACAATGACAGACCCCAATATTCGTAAACGCGGCGCGTTAAAAAGGAGATTAACGGATTTTAAAAACTTCATTACGGACCGCCAAGCCGTGTATGAAAACGATAAAACACAACTTTCTCGCGCTAACGTTATAGAAATCGAATGTCGATTGGAGCGGATTAACGATTTAGTCAATGAATTTCGTGTTATTCAAGATGAAATCGAGCAAGTTTCGGGAAAAGAATCCGATGATTTTGAAATTTCTGAAAACGACTTTTTCGCTATAATAGCCACAACAAAGGCGTTTTTAGAAGAACTAAATAATCATGCTTTACTAATTAATCAGGCGCCAAGCAATCAGCAATCAAATTTGCGGCACGATGCTAGTAACGTAAAGTTACCCATAATTCCATTACCAAAATTTAACGGGCAGTATACGAAGTGGTTGCAGTTCCGGGACACTTTTGGTTCATTAGTTCATAATTCTAGCTCACTATCGGAGATCGAAAAATTTTATTATCTGCGTTCAGCCTTAGAAGGTGATGCGGCTCAAGTCATAAGTTCGATGGACATTTCTTCACAAAATTACAACACAGCATGGACTCTCCTGTGCGAGCGATATGAAAACAAAAGACTCTTAATTCAAAATCATGTTCGCGCGTTACTAAATTTACAAGAAATCAAAAAAGAATCTGCGGCACATTTGCGTGATATGTTGGACACTGTAACTCAACATTTACGGTCGTTAAAAAGTTTGGGGCAACCAATAGAAACATGGGACGCAATGCTTATAGTAATAATTTCTAGTAAATTCGACCAAACAACAGCGCGCGAATGGGAATCAAAATCAGGCGATAAAAACATGCCAACGCTCGAGGATTTGAAGCAATTTTTGAATGCCAAATGTGACATGTTAAATACCTTGCATTTTTCAAAGATTGATTCAACTCCAAATGTAGAAACAAAGTCCAAAACAAAAACGCAATCAAAGGCATTCCTTTCTGCAAACCTTAAATGTTATATGTGTAAAAATTCACATTCTATTTACAATTGTCCGGAATTTTCCGCGTTATCAGTTGATATGCGCATCAACGAAGCAAGAAAATTAAAACTATGCCCAAATTGTTTGCGCCCGGGGCACCAGCTGTCGGATTGCACCATGGGCGGTTGCAGAAAATGCAGATACAAGCACAATACGCTGTTGCATGTGGAAAAGCAAGGTACCAGTTCACAGGAACAGGTCGTTTGTTCCCTACAAAATGATCTCCACACATCATGTCTTTTATCCACGGCCATAATAAATGTCTTCAACTCGGCAGGCAGAATTCGAGTTTGTAGATTATTGCTTGATTCTGGCTCGTAAAGTCATTTTATAACAAAAAACATGGCTGAGTCTCTCAATTTAGAAATTCTCCCAGATCTTACTCAAATAAATGGGGTAAACGATTGCAAAACTAATATTGAAGGTAGATGTCAATTATCGATCAAGTCGAGATACAATTCGTTCTCTTCAACCATAAGTTGTTTGATAATTAAAGAAATAACTGGGCCATTACCTCAAGCAAAAATCTCCAGTTCATCTATGAACTCATGGGATATTCCTAAACACATCGCTCTAGCTGACCCGAACTTTGATACTCCCGGCGAAATTGATTTACTTTTGGGAGCATCTTTGTTTTGGGAACTAATCTCAGAAAATAAAATCCATTTAGGAAAAAATTCTCCAATTTTACAAGAAACCCAATTAGGTTGGGTTCTATCTGGTCCAATAATTCACTAAAATTTCGCAAAAATTGACAAATTTTGTTTCTTGGGTAAGAAGTCAACAGACAGAGGCATGGACGTCCAACAGCAATTAGCCAAATTTTGGGAAATCGAGAAGTGTTCTTTTGATCATGTCCTCTCAGATGAGGAACAATTCTGTGAAAGCCACTTCCTTGACAACTTCAAACGAGAAGAGGACGGACGTTTCATGGTCGCAATGCCATATAAGGACTCCCTACAACTTTTAGGGGAATCCAAGAGCAATGCAAAAACACGCTTTCTTAGTTTAGAGCGCAAACTAAGTTCAAACCCTATCCTAAAAACAGAATACGTAAAATTTATGAGGGAATACCAAAATTTAAACCACATGTCAAGGATTCCGTACGATGATACGTCGGACAATCAATACTTCATGCCTCACCACGGAATTATCAACCAAGCGAGCAAGACGACAAAGCTAAGAGTCGTGTTTGATGCTTCGTGCCCTACAAAATCAGGTTACTCGTTAAACAACCTTCAAGGTGTTGGTCCGCGTATACAAAACGACCTACTAGCTATTTTACTTAGATTCAGGCAATACAAGGTAGCAATTTCAGCAGACATCACAAAAATGTATCGTCAGATACTTGTCCAACCCAAGGATAGGGCATATCAACGTATATTATGGCGTGAAGACCCTTCTCTTCCGCTAAATTCTTACGAGTTGAATACGATAACGTATGGTACTGCGGCTGCCTCATTTCTTGCTATTCGATGCCTTTCTCAACTCGCCATAGAATCCTTTGACAAGTTTCCAAATGCTTGTGCTACTATAATGAACGATTTTTACGTCGACGACCTGCTTTCCGGTACCGATTCAATTGAGGAAGCGATAGTGCTGTCACAACAGATTGCAAGCATCCTCCAAGCTGGCTGCTTTCCTCTTACGAAATGGCTCTCAAATAGTTCAAAATTCCTTGCTAAAATAAAGGAAACAGATGAAACGTCTATTTTGAATCTCGGTGCCAACGAGAATTCAAAAACGTTGGGATTGCATTGGGATGCGTTGAGTGATAATCTAGTCTTTCAAATTAATGTACCATCAAAGGGCAACGTCACCAAACGCAATATTCTTTCTACGATCAGTCAAGTATTCGATCCTCTAGGACTTCTTGGAGCGTGTCTTATTCAAGCTAAAATCCTCATGCAGAATTTATGGCTGGAAAAGAAGGATTGGGATGAACCCATGTCGGATAATTGTGCTGACCAATGGAACACCTTTCGCGACAATTTATCTGATCTCAATAAGCTGAAAATTCCAAGAAACGTTGTCTCAGAAGGCAATGTTTTTGAACTGCACGAGTTTGCTGACGCCTCAGAAAAGGCCTACGGCGCATGTATATACATTTTGTCCAAAAATTGTGTTTCTCATGACTCAAATTGCAAACTTTTGTGTTCAAAGGGTAAAGTAGCTCCACTAAAAACTATTACCATACCCCGGCTAGAACTATGCGCATCGCTTCTGTTAGCTCAATTGGTTTCAAAGGTGAGGACTTCATTAAGATTATCCTTCACAAAGATTTTCCTATGGTCCGATTCTTCAGTCGTTTTGTGTTGGTTAAAAACCTCACCTCATTTGCTAAAAATATTTGTATCAACGAGGGTTAAGAAAATACAAGAACTCACAAATGAATGTCAGTGGCGTCATGTTCCCTCTTCTAGCAATCCAGCGGATGCGCTCTCGCGCGGTGTATGCGCAAATGATCTCATAAATTCAAAATTGTGGTGGGATGGGCCAGATTGGTTAAAAAATTCACCCGATTCTTGGCCAAAAATATTCGAAACGCCTAAAGATATTCTCGAGTTAAAACCAACAAAGGTTTGCAATCTCAGTGTAAATAAAGCAAAAATTATAAAATTAGATTCAGTCTCAAGTTTCTCTAAATTAACGCGAATATTATCCTATTGTCACCGGTTCGCTAAAAATTGCAGATCTAAACAAGCGAAGCGCCTACTAGGACCCCTATCGGTCAAAGAATTACACGTTGGTTCTATTTCTGTAATCAGACTTACTCAAGGCGAGGAATTTTCGCAAGAAATTTGCGATCTAAACAAAAATAGACCTATCAGTTCAAAATCCAGCATTCTATCATTAAATCCTTATTTGGATTCAAACAAAATTTTGCCCGTGCGTGGCAGACTTGCAAATTCAAGTTTGGAATTCGAAAAGAAATTCCCCATAATATTACCTGCTAAACACCACGTTACGCGACTGCTTTTTCTAGAAGAGCATCTAAAATTAGGACATGCAGGTCCACTTCAATTATTATGTTCAATTCGCGACAAGTATTGGCCAATTCACGGAAAAAAATATGGCAAAAAGCGTTGTACATAGTTGCGTAAAATGCTATCGCGCGAAACCTATAAATAACTTACCCAAAATGGGTGCCTTGCCAAAGAAACGCGTATCAGCGTCATATCCCTTCTGGACCACTGGAGTGGACTACGCTGGTCCTTTTAGCATAAAAACTCATAAAGGCCGCGGCTCAAAAACAATTAAATGTTATCTATCTCTATTCGTATGCTTTTCCACAAAGGCAATTCACATAGAAATCGTATCAGATTTAAGTACCGAAACTTTTTTAGCCGCGTTAAGGCGATTCGTTGCTCGCAGAGGAAGGCCTAATGCTATATATTCCGATAATGGTACCAATTTTAAGGGTGCTAATAACGAACTGCAATCGTTTCTAAACATTCTTAAAGGGGGTAACGATAAAATTGCTGATTGTCTGGCGACAGAGGGCATCAGTTGGCAATTTATACCTGCAAGCGCACCCCACTTTGGGGGAATTTGGGAATCGGGCGTGAAACGAGCTAAATTTCATCTCAAAAGAATGGCTGGGGATGTGCCATTAACATTTGAAGAAATGGTCACGTTAACAGTACAAATTGAAGCAATCCTCAACTCGCGTCCTTTGTCTCCACTTTTCAACGATCCAGACGACCTTGATCCATTAACACCTGGTCATTTCCTGATCGGTCGCAAACTCACAGCAGTCGCAGATCCAGAGTATACTGAGCTACCAATTAATAGACTCTCAAGCTTTGAAAAAATTCAAAAAAAATTGTCCAGCATTTTTTGGAAGAGGTGGTCCTCCGAATATCTACCGGAGTTACAACCCAGAAATAAATGGAAGAGTTCATCACCCGTAGTCATCAAAGTCGATGATCTGGTCCTGATTAAGGACGATCATCTACCTCCCCTACAGTGGCCTTTGGGTCGCATAACTGGAGTCATTCAAGGAAAAGATGGCATCGCACGCATCGCTGATGTTCGGACTACCAGAGGGATTCTACGACGCCCCATGGTGAAGTTATTCCCATTGCCAATGCAGTGATCAATTGTGCGTGTGTGATCAGATAGTTTGTTTCAATCCGAACAATCTTAGTTTATTAAACATTAAATAGATTTGTTCATTTTAATTATTCTTAAATTAAATTATGTTATGTTCAAATGTTTTCATCCTGTATTGAAACCCAATGTTTCAATGTCGGGGGCTATATGTTAAGTTCTTATTAATATCAATGTATTTCCACACTGTATGTTATGTTTATGTATTTCTCCAAAGTCAGGTTGAACGTATTTACTTATGACGCTATTATACCATCTGCGCCTTTTGAATTTGGATTCTTTTGTTAAAGTCGAAGCGGTACAAGCATTGCGCGAATTGTGAGTAGTGCGAGTCGAAGCCTCACGCGCATAGCACGAAAGTCACAAGCGTCCCTATTGTAAATTCTACGCAATAAACCTTATATAAATAAATATAAGACGAGTTTCAATAACCTAATCAAGTTTCAATAAACAATCAAGTGTAAACAATTATATTGGTAGATTAAAATGATTACTCGATGTAGGGGAGGGGTGTGGGGTTGACAAAATTATTAACATTTTTAAAAAGGGTGCGGCGAGACCAATAAGTTTGGGAACCACAAAATTTTTAACTTGCTCAGAATTGTATATTAGTTGCATTGTACGTTTTCATTATAGCTTAAAGTTTGAGGATTTCTAGTTTGCAGTATTAACCTGTTTTAACCAACCATCTTCCGCTTACACTGGATTTTTGAAGCTGCAAGACTCAGCGGATTGTTGGACAAGGTCCAAGTCCCAACGATCGTGGGATTGAAGATTAGCAGATAAACCGATTTCATCAAGCAATGTAGGGATTACTATTTCACTGGATTATTGAAGCATCAACAACTTAGTGGATTTTTGTGCAGAGTTGGAAGAAGCAGTCATTTCTATGCGAGTCTACATGATATTTTAATATTCTCTCTAGTAGTCAACGGATTAAGATTTTGGGGAGCTTTAAAATTCTTTATTAACCAATTTGGAATTTCTTAGAATATTGGAAGATTAAACCTTGACGACTCTACACAATAGCTCGGGTACGTGGGGTCGCTTCATCCCAAAGGCTCAGAGCCCCCCTGCGTTAATATTATTTAAATTTTTCGTAAAATACCTCAAAAACAAATAAATATTAATAAACAAATAATTTATTTTATTTTCAAATAGGTGACAGGAGTATTGCACACAATTATTATTTAACATAAAATAAATTTCTGCAAACAGGGCAAGCACTCTTGTTGCTTATACCGATCCATTTCTACTAAAAAAAAGAATATATAAAAAAAAAATTAAAACCAAATGTTCAATTTTTACCAAACAGGCAGCATGAGATTTTTTGCGACATGTTGTGCGGGGAATTTTTGGAAGTTGGTAATTTCCAATATGTAATATTGCAAAACATAAGTAACATTCTCCCACTCCATTTAATTTATTATCCAAGTTATTATTCCATAAGGACAAAGCATCTCAAATACGACAATTCTAAAAACATAAATAATTAAATACTAATAATAACAAGTTGAATCATGCTTTAGGTGTAAATGAGGAAAAATGTTTAAATACCTGATGTAAATTGTTTGAGCCATTCCTTATGAGAAATTCCACTAATGTTCTGGTTAGTGACCAGTGGTTACATTTCAGATCTGGCCCATTTAGTGAATAATTTATCGGTAAAGTAATATCAAGTTCCATTTGGGATTCTTCTCCAGTGTACACAGCTATAATTTCTCTCAAGTTTAGAAGAACTTCTAACCTGGAAAACAAAATTCATGAAATCTACATACAAAACAAACATTATGATGATTGCTAGCAAATCTAAGGGTATGGACATACCAATCTAGTAATGCTCACGACTCGCAATGGGACAAAATCCCGTTTTTCAAGAAAAATAGGTTACTGGCTAATAATCTTCAATCAATTTTAGTATCTATTTCTATGTTTTAAAAAGTCTATAATCGAATGAGACGGATTTCATTTTGGGTACACGTCGACAACGTCAAGAATAGGTAAATAAAAATAACTATTCATGTCAACAAAGTTTACAATCACGTGATTTAATAAGCATAATCTCAGGAAATAGGTAGTTTTTATTACATTCCTATACGATTTATTTCTTGGCCAGTGCATTTATTGGATACTTCAGTATACAGGGCGATTTATAATGCAGTGTAAAATATTTTTTTCTATCTTACTAACAAAGTTATTAAAGTTCAAAAATAAGATAAATCGAACTGCTTTCATATTTAAAAGAGAATTTATTATGGTACTTCCATGAAAACAAACATCATAGAATGGTTAAAATCGTCGTTTTTGAAGTTCGCTGGTGTAAAATCTCCCATTGTATAAATATTTCTGGAAAAGGAACTTTAAAAACGACGATTTTGACCATTGTACGACGATTAGAACGATCGATGACATCAAAAATGAAGTAAAGCCGAAAATAATCTGGAATGAATTTAAACCTTTGTTTGATTATTGAGAGTGTTGAATTTCACAGTTTGTTGAATTTTAGACGACGTTTAACTTTGGTGTTGTTTTAAATGTGCCAACGGCGTCCAAGTTGACGCACCAAGAGCACTTTTATTCGTGCTCTCAAAAATCCACGTCAACTAAACTTCAACAAACTCCTAAATTGAACGGCCTCAATAATCAAATAAACGCTTAAAATCATTCCAGACTAATTTCGGGGTTACTTTAAGGGATTTTACGATGCTTACACGATCTGCCCAAGGCAGACCCACACCATACCATTATAAATATTGTCGCCTGCCGTGTCGCCGATCACTGAGGAATTAGGAATAAATAATTTTTGCACATGCACTAATAAAATGATTGGCAAACTAATTTTCGATCATAATTTTGATAAATTTAATCTTTATGCACGATGTACATGATCTTTCAAAAATACCTTCTGATTTTTGAATTTTGAATCAGCACGTGCAACGTGCGCATAAAAATTAAAAATAATTATATTTTATGAAAATGCCTTGGACGGGATCTGTAAGGAACGGGAAACATGTATTTGGCGTAGAGAGTTGTAATTTTGTTGGTGGATGAACCAGAAAAATTATAAGCCTCTTTTCGATCAGACCACCGAAAAAAGTTATTACACACAAAGAACAATCGCTTCTACGCCCCTAAGTGCCACCCTAAATCTGAAGACTAGTTTTAAGGGGGCTGTGTGTATTTTTAGCCTGAAATTGAACGATTTTCGCGAAGAATCGCCAAAAGTGTGTTTTTTAAATTTAGAATTTTTCAGAGCAGGGAAACATTTTTTTTTTAAATTTTATTCCAGTCATCGACGACGTCAACTTTGAAAAATCATAGCTCAATCGGGTTTGAAAGGGATTATGGCCCCTTTTATTCTCACATCCAGAGGAGACCAAATTTAAGTTTCGAGGTGCAAAGGTGTGGCGTCACGGCGCCAGAACCCGAAGTGTACAATTTTAACGTTTTTTTAGGTCGCAAAAGTATAAAATCGGGACAATTCGGCCTGCGGAAAAAATCGCGTTTTTTTATTCATAATCTAAATTTTACTGAAATGCCTTTTCGGGAGATTGTTTTGATATGTTGCTTTTATGTCGTTTTTCCGCCCTCAAATTCGCTGTTTCAATTTCGAGCTCTTTCGACGCGAACATTGAAAATTCCCAACTTTTGATCCAGACCACCTGCCAACATCGAACATTTTAATTTTTTACCTTCTTTATAAACAAAAAAAAATCACCTCCTACCCCCTGACCTAAACTTCGAAAACAAATTATGAATAAAATTTTCAAAAAAATGGGGTTAAGGGCGACCAGTTGGTTGTGCCAATAAGAATGATACAATTTTTTTTCACCTTATAAAGAATTAAAATCTACTTACGGTAGCGCGTGGGGATTTTTTATTTTCAAAGGGGTTCGGAAGTTATGCTAAAAAAAATCGAAATTTGAATATAGGAATAGGCGGCTAGAAATTTTACTCGGAAACCATCAACTTTTCGGGAGAAAATAAACAAGAGGTTGAGCTATTTTCAGATATTGTTGATTTTATACGAAAATTTTGTTTTCCCAGTAATTACCCGAGGAACAAAGTCATTTTTATATGATCTAAGATATAGCAGTTTTTTATTTTTTTGTCGTAAAGTGGACCTAGAAAACGATTCCTTTTTAGGGAAATGAAGTAAAATTTAAAGTTTTTTTAAACCCGGGGTATTTACATCTTGATCGATCTGTCTCATCCCAATACAGTAAATGATCAATACCATCCTTTCGAATATCTTCTAGTAGTATTTCTTTTGCTGGTCCCTTTTTTTCTTTTATTTTCATATAGTTGCTGAAGGTTATTACTTGATGGCCTTCCCACTTTATTGAGTTTGGCTGATTGACCAGCTTTACAAAGAGCATCTGCTATTGCCAATTTTATATCCAGAAGAGGCATATCACATTTTCCAGTTCTACCTAATTACCAAGAGTTCACCGCCACCAAATCAATAAAATTAAAAAATATACGCAAGTAATACTTTTTGGACCTGATTTTTATGCGATAAAATCCCAACATCGAATCCAAAAGATCACACCACCCATGTAACTATTATAAATAAGGACACTCTTGGGACAAGGTATCACCTTATGAGCATTTTCCTTTTTGAAAAATCTTCTTTTTCTCCTCATGGTTCACTTCCAGCATACGTTGACATTGTATTAACGATTTTATTGTCAAACCAAGATACTACACTAATATTCACATTATCTACACTGGGTACTTTCTCTACCATATGACCTCTTCCTATTTTCTTCATTTCTTTCTCCTTCGGTATTTCAGCTCCTGGAATACGATTTACTCTTACTATTCCTAGTAGCAGAATGCCCTTCTTGGTCAAATATACCATAAGTTGAACACTAGAAAACCAATTATCAAAAAACAACTTGTAGTTCTGATGTTTTGGTACGGATGCAGACAATTTTACAACCATGTTACTGCTCATACCAAGGTCTGGCGCCCCTGGAGGTATAGAATTGCTTTGGGATCCAGCAAAAAGATCAAAATCATAAATGCCACTCAGAACAAAATTCTTGTATCCCCACTTATGCGGTTTTTTGGGTTATACTGCTTCAATTGACTTCGTGCTTTTGTAGGTATAATTTGTTCCTTTATAGCTAAAAATTCTTCTATAGGTACTTCTAGCAATCTACTTCTAATTTGGTGGAGAAATGGTCTAATCTTGAATAAGCGGCCGTATCCAGGCTGTCCTGTTTCAATTATATTGTCATTGTTATTGAAGGATAAGGATCGTTTTATTTCCTCAAATCTGTTACAGCTCATTACGGCACTTACTGCTGGATGGCCAATGCTACAATTCCAATAATGTCTTGTAGAAGGAAGTTGAATAATTGACATGTATAGAGTAATACCACAGTATAAATAACTATCAGTAGCGACACTCCCCTGTGTCTATTCTACTACCATTTCTATGGTGCGTATCTGGTACCAATGAGTTTAGAACTGCAAATTACAAATGGTGACATTTCTCTATGATCAAAATAATTTTAAAACCGTCGTCATTTGATTCTAAATACCGTAATGAATGAATGAATTGCTGAAAAATGTATATTATTTAATTTAAGCTTGTCAAAATCATTATAAACTTTAAGTTTAATCAAAACTTTGCAAATGTATGTAAAATTTTTAAGGCTAGAAATGGTGACGTAAATTTAAATTTGCCGCGTGCGTATCTGAGTATACATATATATATATCGTCAAGGTCACCAAAAATTGGGGAGCGCCTAATTATCCAAAGCCAATCCAGCGTTGCCAATTGCCAATATTAGCAAAAGACAAGTAAAATCATAGAATCATCCGCGGTAAAGTTGTAAAAATTCATATTTCGCTTAATAATTAAAATTAAGAAACAAAAATTAGTACAGATAAGTTTGTAAAAATTATCTATATTATTTTTTTAAAATTTTTAAAATTTAATTATTTTTTAAGGTACATTACCTAAAAATATTTTAATTTTCTTGAGTTTTTGGGGTATAAAATTTTTTTTGGGGGAGGGTAGAGGGCAAGTGATCTCCTACTTTTCATCCTTTTTCTATTATCTTTCATTTGCGGGGTCGATTTTGAAAAAATCGAAAAAATAATGTTTGAGATATTTTTAAGGTTTAAGGGCTTGAAATTTTTCATGGAAATCGATTTTTATTGTTTTTAGCGAAAACTATAAAAGTTAGCGATTTAAAATTTTTACCAAAGGTAAACACCGTGGATAGACGCTTTTTAAAGAATATTTGGTTAAAATCGGTTAAATAGTTTTTTAGGAAAAAATTGGCAAAGTTTTGGCAAAATTTTGGTACAAATACGGGCCTGCGCGACGCAATTTTAAACCGAAAATTAAAATTTTTACGGAATTTGGTGGGGGAGGTGACGGTGCAAATTTTAAGCTATTAATCGTCCCGGTGGTTCTAATAGTTTCGAAGATATTAATTATTTTGTGAAAACTGAAAAACTTCAGACGGCAATTTTGGCTCCAAACGGTGATTTTGCATATTTTTGCTACATTTTCGGCCATAACTCGATAACGAAAAGAGATAGCGAAGTCATTCTTTTTTTTTTCGTAAAGTGGACCATGAAAGCTTTCAGAAAATGTACATTACGTTGGGGTATAATTAAATTTGAGGGGTTGATTAGACCGAAACTCGAATAAAAATCCGACTTTTATCAATGCGATCTTTAAAAA
The DNA here is from genome assembly GCA_963971135.1 of Stenus bimaculatus. Lineage (NCBI taxonomy): Eukaryota > Metazoa > Arthropoda > Insecta > Coleoptera > Staphylinidae > Stenus > Stenus bimaculatus. The sequence continues at coordinate 32,496,839 of OZ020183.1, read as the reverse complement.
TTTAAGATTTCGTTGTTTTTTTAAAATTTAAAAAACCCTATGCGTTGGTGTTTTTGATTCCAAGAGTAAATTCAGCAGAATGTTTAAAAATGAAAATAAATAGGCCGACGAGAGCCGCCGACCCCTAAATTCAACATTTTTACGCCATAACTTATTAACCGCGCAAAAATGCCCTATGCTCCTTTTACCACAAATATTGTTCTTCTTTAAGAATCTGATGTAAAATTGAGAAAATTTTTAAAATTGACGGCTAATGTGGGGGCCGACAAAAGCGCGCATTTGTGCTATTTTATTTATTTCACTTGGGATTTTTTTTTCAAGTCCAGGGGTAAAATTTAAACGTGCTGATTTTTTCTCGCATAAATAATAAAGAAAGAAGGAAAATAAAAAATATTGGAATATTATACACGATCGGGATCATAAGTTACGAATTTTCAAAGTCGACGTCGAAAAAGCACTAATTTCAAACCTCAAATTTGAGCGCGCCAAAAGTACAAGAAAAAATTGAGATATCAAAAAAGCGCTCGTTTCATGGGAAAGCATTGTATGTAGATTGGGAATAAAAAACCGCGATTTTTTTTCACCTGCCGATCTTCTCATCGAAGCCGCACAGTTTGAGCCCTTTTACCGCCAAATTTCGTCGTTCCCCTTTAAAACCGGACGGGTGTGCGATTTTTCAAAGTTGACACCAACTAAAACCGGAAAAAAAGCAAGAAAAATCGACCATTTTTGAGAAATTTTTTCAGTGTTAGCGTGCTGGGAAAAATTTAAAATTCGAACCCCACTTAGAATCGACATCCCTCTTCACGCATTCGGAATTTTAAAATATGACTAAAAAACAGCCATTTTCGCGACTTGTCGCAAAAAACGTCCTTCACAATATATTTAACTTTATTTTTATGCGTTTCCAATAAATGTCAATTTAAATTACTTTGAGTTGAAAACGTTGTTGCGCATATTAAACACATAACAACCATTTTCGCGTTGATATTCTACCTACGTGTAACGTAAAAAATAGCAAACACTACTTTTTTAATAAAGTAAATTACTAAATTTCTTAAATAATAAATTACACATCTAATTTTAAATTGCTAGTTAATACATTTCAATATAGAGGCGCTGCTGTGAAGATGAAGAAGTGGCAACGCTGGATTGGCTTTGGACATTTAGGCGCTCCCCAAAAATTGTCCCTTCAAATAACATGTATTAGTCTAAGCGGCGGCGACACTAAGTCTAGTGTGATAAAACTTTTCAAGGTCGTACATATAATTCGTTACGTCATTGAGGGGGGAACACAAAATGGCACTGCTGCCACGTGTAGACCGAACGCTACTATAAAAAAAAAATTTCTAAATTTTTATTATTTTTTTTATATCTAGTATCATAAAACTTTAGGATTCTGATTTCTTCTCGCGACAGGGGAGGGTTAGGGGTATAAAAAAATGCGGTGCTATCAGTCAGTGGCAGCAGGAAAATAAGAGATCCCACAAATTCGATTGTCACAAATTGGCAACCACTTTTACTGACGTCTCGTAAAAGTGGTTGCTTATTACTGACGTCTCGTAAAAGTGGTTGCTTATTTTTGAAAATTATATCCACTTTAGGGGTTGCTGCCTCGGTTCCTGTCACGTTTGGGGGCATTTCTTTATAGCCCTAACCCTCCCCTGTCGAGAGGAATAATCAGAATCCTGAAGTTTGATGATTTTGAAAATTTTTTTTTAATAGTGGCGTTCGGTCTACACGTGGCAGCAGTGCCATTTTGTGTTCCCCCCTCACTGACGTAACGAATTATATGCAACACCTTGAAAAGTTTTATCACACTAGACTTAGTGTCGCCGCCGCTTCTACTATATTTTGCATGAAGTGTCGCTACTGGTAGTTGCCTATTCTGTGCTTTAATGACGTTTGAAGAAAAAAATAATTTTTCAAAAAGTTTTACAATCTGCTTTTGTATTATTAGCTACGATTACTCATCAAATTAATTTTTTGTAATCATGTTACCATTTGAACAACAAAAGTTGCCTATAATTTTTCAGATATTTTTGAAAAAAAAAAAAGAATCTTTCCAGTGGCGTACCCAGAAATTTTTAAAGGGGGTGCACTTTTGATAAGTAAAAAACAAATGAACTTCTACTTCCATTTAAACAAAAACATAAAAATTTCATTCATTATATTTTTAATTTAATGATTTTTTTTTGTTTTATTTCAATTATTTGCCAGTTGCAGGGGGTGCATGTGTTCCAAAACCCCCCTCCCCGCTCCACGGGTATGCCAGTCTTTTTCTGCTTTCCATCGTAATTAAAAAAATGTGGTAAAAGATGGGGACTTGCAAGCAGTTTCCTGATTTTTTGTTCGATTTTTGATGAAAATTAAAGAGTGAGCATAAAAAAAATTATAATTATGAAAATGTTGTTGAAAAAATAAAAAAAAACACGTTAAAATATGTGCGCCATTATAAAATTTAATGCTACGATTTTTTTAGGAAATTCTTTTAATTAAAAAATATTATTTTAGTCGAAGTAACTTTTTTATTCTTGTTAATATTTATACCAAATTTTGCAAGTGTATTCATAATACTACTATTTAATAATGATAAAATTGTTGTCAGAAAATTCCAATGGAAACATGGAAAAATTTTTTGGCCGGGGCGAGAAGGACGCGCGCGGCCCGGAAAAAAGTCATTTCAAGGTCAACATTGTTTTTTTAAATGCAAACCTATATTTTTTCTAAAAGAAATTTACAGCTCTTCAAAAAATAAGCAACTTTTATCTAAATCATTTTTTTATACCATTTTTAGTTTTAAAGTTATACCGAGTTTAACATTTTGGATCGTAAATTTTTATCCCATTGAAATCAAGTGCACTTTACCTTAAAATGTAATTATTTGATGACGTCATCATTTTGAAATAGCAACGACATTTTTTCTGCTTCTTAAAGGATGTTAAAAAAGCATTTTAATACTAATAAAAACTGAACTAAATACAGTTAATAAAAAAATAATGTAATTCATATCAAACCCATAATTCTATTAAATCAGATGTTCAAATTGCCATCCACCGGCCTCTTGACAATAGGCAAACCGATGACCACATTCTTCTTGAACATTGCGAATGACTTCGGGACTTATTCTACGAATTTCGTACCTAAGTCGATCTTTTAAATCCTCTAGATTTTGTGGCTTGTTTAGATAGACTTTGGATTTTAAATATCCCCACAAGAAAAAATCAAGGGCTGTTAGGTCAGGGGACCTTGGGGGCCATTCCATCGGTCCTCGTCTGCCAATCCACCTCCCAGGAAAGTAGGTGTCTAAAAACTCCCGTACTGGACGTGCAAAGTGTGGAGGTGCACCATCTTGTTGAAACCAGATGTTAGGATTTGGTAAGTCAGGATCATTTTCATTCGGAAATATGTTTGCTAGGGCAGGTACAAGATCATTTCTTAAAAACTCTAGATACCTCTGCCCCGTGAGTGATTCTTCAAAGAAAAAAGGGCCAATTATTCGATTGTCAACTATGCCTGCCCAAACGATAAGTTTTTGAGGGTATTGAGTATGATCCTCACTCATCCAATGAGGATTCTCTCTGCCCCAATACCGGCAATTTTGTTTATTCACTACGCCATTTAAGGAAAAAGTGGCTTCGTCCGAAAAAACGATTTGGCGAAGGAATTGTGGATTGCGGTTACATAAATCCTGCATATTTTCACAAAATTGCATCCGGCGATCGGGATCATCTTCATTGAGCTCCTGGACTAGTTGTATTTTATAAGGATGGTACTTTTCTCGTTTTAAAAAACGTAATACAGATCGCTGACTGATTTCATTATCTGCTGCAACTTGTCGAGAACTACTATGAGGATTCTCCTCAATACTTAACAAAATATCAATTTTAACATTTTCCCTAAGTTTAGCAGGACGCCCGGCATTTGGAATATGTTTAACATGTAACATGTCCAGTTTCTCTAAATTTTTTCTCGATTTTACTAACCGTGGATTGGCTGATAGGTCTATCTGGATACTTTGCATTAAACATAGTGCATACCTCTTGCTGAGTTCTGGTCTTATCTCCGCATCCAACGAGAATCAAAATTTTAATCCGTTGAGTTTCATTTATGGGGTCATTCTGAACAAACGCTGTAAACTTAACGTCGATGTTATTAACATTTCACTGTTATGTGACATAACTAATGTCAAAACTAACAGCGGTGTTAAAAATCGTATTCTGAACGATTTAATTTTACAGCGCAAACTAACTTGATTTTTATATTTATTTAACGTCAGTTCGGTAGATTTAAAAATAATTTATTAAGAAGATAGTCGGCGAAATGTTTGAAAAGCGTACTTTTCGCTAGTAAAAATTGATTTTTGGGCATTTGTAATCAAAAATTTAACAAAAACGATGCCTAGTTCCATTCAAATTGAATTTAGTTTTTATATAGAATTTTTGTTTTTCATGTAGAGTCCATAGACTGATAAAAAAATGCGTTTTTATAATTTATAATTGTTCAAACAGTACGCCCCTATCATAGACTCTACATGAAAAACAAAAATTCTATATGAAAACTAAATTCAATTTGAATGGCACTAGGTATCGATTTTGTTAAATTTTTTATTACAAATGCCCAAAAATCAATTTTTACTAGCGAAAAGTACGCTTTTCAGACATTTCGCCGACTATCTTCTTAAGAACTTACAAAACGTCAAATATTTTGATCGACGTTATTTTAACAGCGAAAATGTTATTTTACATCGCTGTTAAACTAGAGTAAAGTGTACAGAATAGCATTTTTTTAACATCGGGGTGACATTCGAAAATAACATCGACGTTACGGCTAACATTTTTGTTCAGAATTACCCCATTAAGCGAGCCATTATTTTATTTGCTTACGTTATTGCAAGGCGATTAATAAAAATGATATTATTAAATTTAAGCAAACGCTGGTCGAGCCAAAAATCATGCCTTTTGTAAAATCAATCAATTTAATACGATTGAAATTCATTATACAACATTCAAAAAATTTCAAAAGTGTATTATCTGTTTATTGTTTGTAATGCTAATGTAGATTCTTTCACATTTTAGGTCCCACTTGGCTTTAATCGGACAAAATAGTTATGTTTTAAGACATTTACGATCTAAAATGCTAAATTCAAATAAACGTTGTTGCTATTTCAAAATGATGACGTCATCACATAATTACAATTTAAGGTAAAGTACACTTGATTTCAATGGGATAAAAGTTTACGATCCAAAATGTTAAACTCGGTATAGAATGGTATAAAAAAATGATTTAGATAAAAGTTGTTTATTTTTTGAAGAGCTGTAAATTTCTTTTAGAAAAAATATAGGTTTGCATTTAAAAAAACAATGTTGACCTTGAAATGACCTTGAAAACAAATTTTAAATAAAAAATAAAAATATGTTTAGTGATTATACCTTTAAACCAAACAACTTTTATTCGAAACTTTTTTTTGAAAAACCTCTGGTTTCAGTTTTATTGAATTTATTCCATAATTTTGCCGTTCACTGTATATGCAATCAGGACTACCTCTGCAAATATATCTTCTGAGGCTGCAGGCATGGCATATTTCGCAGAGTTTATTCTTCAGAAGGAGGCCGTTAGAAATTTGACAGGTGCGAGCCAAAAGGAATCCTGTAAACCGCTTTTCCTATGAATATTATGGAATGCCTAAAACATGTATACCATGAAAATTACCCTCAAAACAAAGATGACCACAACTACAAGAACCGGGGGAGAAACCAGTTGATGACACCATACTACAGACTAACAACCTGACAGCAATTCTTTCACTACTGGTAAATAAAATTATATAACAAGTTAGACTCAAACATATGCAGACTTCCTTATGAAAAATTTAAGAAAGAAGCTGCTGATGGATAAAGTATTATACGACTTTCGTGACTTCTTGAAATAATTTAGATTGAAATGATATTAATGAAACTTTATTGTTTATTGTTTTATTTATGTATGTATACTTGTATCTGTACTGTATTTTAACATGTTAGTTGGACAAGTGTAAAATGTTTAACATATGGCACAAATAAATATTCATATTCTTATTTTAACTTGTAATAATTTAATTTTGTTATGTTTGTAACCAAATGGGAAATAAAGATATTATTATTATACAGGGTGAGTTAGACCACCCGTAACAGCCTTTTATTTCGAAAACAGTTTGTCGCACATGGATAGAATAAAAATTTTAATTACCAAAGTAAACCCAAAGAATCCATTGGTGCACTTATTATTTTCCGGAACAATCCGAAAGTGCCCGCAATAGGAAGTTACTTTGAAATTTCTAATAGCAACGTGGGTCGATTAACGTTTGAAAGGCCTTTTAAAAAGAAACAACTTTTATTATAATATTTTTTTAATATCTTTCATAATTAACAAATTAAACAAAAAAACAAAAGCAAACAAGTGACAAATGATTTCTTAAATTATGGAAAAATTAAAACACTACTATCATCCTCAATGGGTAAGGGTAGAGGCAATTATGATTTTTTAAATCGAAACTTGTATTTTTTGCATTTTTTGCTTCGCTTGTTAAAAATAATCAACTTTTTAGATTATGTATTTTCCTTAATTCAAAAAAGTTGATTATTTTTAACGAATAAACCGATAAATGCAAAAAAGAGTCTCTATTTAAAAAAACTCTCTCTTGCCCATTTGCAGATGATGGTAACGATTTAATTTTTCCATAATTTAAGAAACCAATGGTCACTTTTTTGGTGTTGTTTTTTCATTTAATTTGTTAATTATGCAAGATATTACAAAAAAAAATTTTTATAAAAGTTGTTTCTTTTTAAAAAACCTTTCAAACGATACCATACTCGACCTATGTTGCCATTTGAAATTTCAAAATAACTTCCGATTTCAGGCACTTCCGGATTGTTCCGGAAAATAATAAGTGCACCAATGGATTCTTTGGGTTCACTTTGGTAATTAAAATTTACGGGTAGTCTGACTCACCCTGTATATTTTTAAAAAAATTACAAAAAATATAAACTAAAAACAATATACCGGGTGGAAATGAAACTAGGGCCACCCCTGGCATTTCTTTATTTATGAAAATAAAAAATTAGAATTTTAGTATCTTATATGACCAAGAATGTCATTTGGGGTTAAGTTTTAATTCCCTGTGTGAATAGGGTCTTACAGGCCTTGAAAAAACAGAGAGGGAATGGTCTCACATGCCCATCTCTCTCTGGGTTGCCAACCCCAAAAAAATAAATAAATAATAAGAAAATATTGCTTATTTCTGTATTTCAAACATACTAAAAATAATTAAATAAATTATTAAACAATTTCTTATTGTTTTACAAATTTTATTTGCTTTAAATATTATTTTCGTATCACGTAAAATTTCTAAGTTCCGTAAATCAAAACAACAAACACAAACGCATAACCATGAATCATACTGGAATTAAATAAAATTTGTAAAACAATAATAAATTGTTTAATAATTTATTTAATTATTTTTAGTATGTTTGAAATACAGAAATAAGCAATATTTTCTTATTATTTAAATATTTTTTTGGGGTTGGCAACGCAGAGAGAGATGGGCATGTGAGACCATTCCCTCTCTGTTTTTTCGAGGCCTGTAAGATCCCATTGAGCATTCCCAATTTTTTTTAATTTAAGAAATATAAGGGGTCGTTTTGTTTAAATCATTTCAGAATATTTCTCACGCTCCCAGGGTGAGAACGCGTTTTTATTACTTTTAGAAAAATTAAGTTAAGGGATTTGATGTTCTAAAATCCACATATGTTAACTATAATATTTGTATTTTATTGAGTCTAGACATCGGTTGAGGGGGTGTCCTTGTACGCGTTATAAGGAATGTTCTCACGCGTTGTTTATACAATGATTTAAAATTATTTTGTTTAGTTAAAATATGAATTATAATTTAAACAAAACGACTTCATAATATTGTTATTTTATTTTTAATTTACTTAAATTTATTACTATATATTGGTTAACACCCCTTTTGGAAGGTTTTACAATTGTAATTTGTAATAAAATTAATTATATTTGAAACGTCAGTAGACTGTTCTTTAATTTTATTTTAATTCACGCCGTGATTTTAACACGTTGTTAAGTTATAAAGTAGTTTTGTTTTATTTTCAATATTTCGATGTTCTTATGATAATAATTTGTTTCTGATTTACTCTAATTTTTCTGTGTAGTTTTTTTTTAATTTTAATTTTTAATTATATATATATTTTTTTTATATATTTAATTGAATATAGTATATTATGCAACGAGCTAGAAAGTGACGAATTTTGTGCAAGTGTGAAAATAGCTGAACGAGGTGCGAGCCGAGTGAGGATATTATACGAGCAACGAAATTCACTTTCTGCGAGTTGTGTACGCTATTTTCCCAATGACCTCGGAGATTTTGCGACCATTATTAATATTTTGTAGTAACAGCATAACATAACATTTTAAAGATCTACCTCAAACTAAATTTAAACACGATTTAAGAGAAATGTTAATTGATAAGTCCTTCTATTCTATTGATGAATATTTTACTTGTAAATTTTAATTGTCAAAGATGCTGTGGCCTTATATAAATTGTGTAACATTTGACTTGTCCTATACTGTATGTCTTGTAGTCTAAAGGATGTTAATAAATATTATTATTATTATTATAACCTATGTTAACAGCAGCTGACATTGAAGTTATCGATAATTTTTAGTTAAATGTAAATAATTGTAGGTGGCGCTGTTTTGACGGAAGCAACTTCGAAACGAATAAAAAATGTTCCCATTTTATTTAAAATTTACAGAAAAGTGAATTATACAGAGTGCATCTCGATTTATGAGACGATTCACGGCGTTTCAATTTTGCGCATACGCCTCTTTCGTAAAAATTATAATTTATTGTCCCACCAAGTTGCTTACAAAAAGCCAATCCACCAATCCCGAGCCATTGCGCTCACAATTCAATTGTATCAAATGCAAATTTAAAAAATGCAAATACGATTGGTGTTTACGCGACGCGGTGATAAGATGAATAAGCGCCGCGCGCCGGCTCCAAGCGCATGAGAATCTCACTGTCTCATTTGCTTGACGCAGCAATGTATTTAAACTGGCTAAAAAGCTAAGATACGTACTCCTAATTTTCACATCAAAGATCTGTGTTTTTCGTCCGATTTTCAAAAAAAAAATTGCTTTGTAAAGGAGAATGTTCATTTTAACACCCATCCTAATTTTATTTATTTTGGGGAACGCTAACACCTTTAAAAAAAATTCCTAAAACGTTCAATTTGTTGTACTGTTTTACCGATTGTTGAGTCGCCGGCGTCAATTTAAAAAAATTGTAGCGCCGTTGGGGTTTAAAGGGAAGCAACGAAATTTGGCACTGTTAATTCTTACATCCTAGAGGTTAATCTGACAAATTTTCAAGTCTCCAGGGCTACGGGAAGATTCACGGCATCTGGATAAAAAAGATGTACTTTAAAATTGTCTTTAAAAATGTGTCATATTTAATAGCGTTTTGTTAAAATTAACCCCTAATATTGCAACTCGATTTACAACATAAACTCATTTTGATGTCTCCTTTCGTTTTTGAGTTTTGACTGAAAAATCCTCCGTTTTTACAAAATTATTAATATCTCTAAAAGTATCTGATTTCAAAAACCGATCGCCGAGACAAATTTCAAAGTCCTGATCTTAAATAATTTTAAGATGATTTCAAGACCAGCCCTGCAAATAAAAGATAATGATGTTGAAAATTTAAAACTTCACAAAAACATTTCAGAATTCCTTAGTTTTTTGTATCTAATCCCTTCCAAAGTGGTTAAAGTAAAGAGAATTAATTAGTACTTATGACAAAAATAAATTTAAAAAACTTTTGTGTACTAATTTTTTTAAAGTTTGATTATTAAGCAAAATATGAATTTTCAAAAATACACATTAACAGAATCGCAAAATTTAGTTGAAGGTACCTACATTATCTACTATTTTTTATAATTTTTAAGTTGCCAAAATCCTCATCTTTCATTTGCGAGGTTAATCTTAAAATCATTCGAAATTTCTAAAGATTCTTTTAAGGCAGGGGTAATTTTTTTTCAAAAATTGGTTTTTAATTTACTGATGCAAACTATTGCAAGAGGGCGTATTTTATACTTTGTTAAAACTGGTTAGTTGCGTTTTTTTTTGTACTAATCCGGTCAGTAATACACAATATTCAACCGAAAATTACTTTTTATTCCGTCCTGGTACAGATAATACTTTTGGAGCTAAGAGCTATTAATTATTTTGTGAAAATTAAAAAAAATGTTTTTTTGTAGATGAGTACAGTCTACTTTCTACGATATTCTTCTCGTCACTTCTTTTTGAGATACACTGTAAATATTTTCAATTAACAATTTTTAAAATACAGGAAGTTCCAAGTCTTAAAAATGACGCCAGAGCTCTCCAGTACGAGCTTTTCAGGGATCCTCAGAAAAATAGTTTAAATAATCCTCTTAACCAAATGACCGAGATCTGATGAGACAACGTTGGGAAATAATTTTTTTTATTTAAAATTACCTACAATATTTACCCGTCATAATTTTCAATTTAAAAAAATAAATTGTGAATAATAGGATTAAAATTTAATTTATTACTTCACGACTAAAGAGAACCCAAACTTTTAAGGACCACTAGCGGGTTTTCATAATTCATATCAAAAAAAGTTGAATACCAGACTTTGTCTCTTCATATCTTAATTGGTCAAGAGGACCTTTTAGCTATTTTTCTGAGGATCTACCTGAAGGGTCTCCAACAACGTACTACGCTCTTGTGCCATTTTCGAGAATATCCTGAATATGTTTTCAAAATTATAAAATATTAAGATTATGTTAGGGTAACCTAGGTTTTTTTTAATTTCGGGATCCCGACAAAATCGCCCAATTTTGAATTTTCATCAATAATTTGCCCTCCCCAAGATGAAATCCTAGACCCTCCCTTACTTTGTGCTATTTTAGCGATTGTTGAGTCGACGCTGACGGAGTCAATTTTAAAAAATGCATCAGCGCCGTTAGCGTTTAAAAGGGAAACTACGAAATTAGGCACTGGCGCCTGGATACAAAGGATTTATCGGTTAATTTTTTAAAGGCTATTTCCAATTTTTACCTATAAGAGCTGTTTTTTTCGTCCGATTAAAAAACAAATTTCGTTTGAATAGAAAATGTTCATCTTGACACCCTTACTAATTTTTCTAGTACGCTAACAGTTATAAATTCTGTAGTCGCCTTCAAATAAAAAAAATAGTAAAATCGGGATTTATAGGAAAGTCACGATATTTAGCACTAGCTATTCGTAAAAGCATTTTAATAAAATTAACCTCCAATATTGGATTTGACTATGACGTATTGCACCTTCCAGGAAACGTTTTAAGGTCTTCTCTACGAGAAAAAAACAGAATCATTTTGAAATCTCTTTTCGTTTATGAGTTATGACTGAAAACACTCCGTTCTTAGAAAATAATTAATATCTCTAAAAGTATTATTTCTACTAGAACGTACGATAGCCCAAACGTCATAATTTTTTCTACATAATTGCCTTAAAAATAATTTTTGGTCATATATTGCGCCTTCCTAGATTGTATTGGGTATAAATATTTTAGCAAAATTTTGTGATTTTTTTCTTACAAATTTAATTCACCAGTTTTACTTCTTTTTTTGGAAAATATGGCTTCCTTTTAAAATTACGTAGAGACAAAATTCAAAACCGATAGCTGAGAAAATTTTCAGGACCTTGTCTTAATTAAGTCAATATCCGGCTGGCAAATGAATGATGATTTTGGTAATTTAAAACTTCATCTGGTAATGTGGGTATCTTCTAATATGGTGGAATTGAAAAAAATATTATAAAAATAGTTAACTTTTGTAAAACGATCATAATAATGTTCTCCTTTTTTGGAAGTTTGGTAGTACCTTGATTCATTTTTAATACGGTTCGAGAAAATTTTTATTTTGGTCATAAGTACTAATTTAGTTTAGCTTAACACGTTCACGCCGGCGCCGATGTTCATGTTTTTCGCTGTGAGACGGCGCTATAATTCATGCTGCGCGGCAACTGGCGGTGCACATGTTCGTGTTGCGCGTCATCTGGCGGCGCACGATTGTTGCTTGCTCACACCTGTATACGCGGAATGCTATAAAAATTTGTCCAAGAAAAAGGGCAGAGAGTATGCCACTAACAAAACTAGAAAAGTTAAGACGTATTGTGGGCAGTGCAAAGGTCAACCAGCACTTTGCTTGAAATGTTTTAACAAATTACACAAAAAACAATAAATAATGAATAATGAAGTTATAAAATAAATAATATTGAATTTTTATGTTATTTTTTATGGAATTTGAGTTATATGTATTTATAATACCGAATTATTATGTTTATGTTATTGAACAAAAGTTATGTATATTATACGTTATTAATTATGCTTAAAAATAAATGTTTTTGATGAATTTGCGTAAAATTTTCATTCTTTTAACACAATCAAATACGTACCACCGATGGTACGCACCGCCCGATGAGACAGACTAGTGCGGGCCACCGATGGTACGCGCCGCCCGATGAGACAGTCTAGTGCGGGCCACCGGTGGTACGCGCCGCCCGATGAGACAGTCTAGTGCGGGCCACCGGTGGTACGCGCCGGCGTGAACGTGTTAACCACTTTGGAAGGGTTTAGATACAAAAAAGTAAGGAATTCTGAAATGTTTTTGTGAAGTTTTAAATTTCCAACATCATTATCGTTTATTTGCGGGGCTGGTCTTGAAATCATCTTAAAATTTTTTAAGATCAGGACTTTGAAATTTGTCTCGGCGATCGGTTTTTGAAATCAGATACTTTTAGAGATATTAATAATTTTGTAAAAACGGAGGATTTTTCAGTCATATCTCAAAAACGAAAGGAGACATCAAAATGAGTTTTTGTCGTAAATCGAGTTGCAATATTAGGGGTTAATTTTAACAAAACGCTTTAAAATATGATACATTTTTAAAGACGATTTTAAAGTACATCTTTTTTTATCCAGGTGACGTGGATCTTCCCGTAGCCCTGGAGACTTGAAAATTTGTCAGGTTAACCTTTAGGATGTACGAATTAACAGTGCCAAATTTCGTTACTTCCCTTTAAACCCCGACGGCGCTACAATTTTTTAAATTGACGCCGGCGACTCAACAATCGGTAAAACAGTACAACAAATTGAACGTTTTGGGAATTTTTTTTAAAGGTGTTAGCGTACCCCTAAATAAATAAAATTAAGAAGGGTGTTAAAATGAACATTCTCCTTTACAAAGCAATTTTTTTTTTGAAAATCGGACGAAAAACGCAGATCTTTGATGTGAAAATTAGGAGTACGTATCTTAGCTTTTTAGCCAGTTTAAATACATTGCTGCGTCAAGCAAATGAGACAGTGAGATTCTCATGCGTTTGGAGCCGGCGCGCGGCGCTTATTCATCTTATCACCGCGTCGCGTAAACACCAATCGTATTTGCATTTTTTAAATTTGCATTTGATACAATTGAATTGTGAGCGCAATGGCTCGGGATTGGTGGATTGGGTTTTTGTAAGCAACTTGGTGGGACAATAAATTATAATTTTTACGAAAGAGGCGTATGCGCAAAATTGTAACGCCGTGAATCGTCTCATAAATCGAGACGCACGCTGTATATTGATTTTAATAATAAAATTAGTAATATTGGCGGGGTTAAATATAAATTTTTATTTGAACTATCCTTTTTTTTGCAAGTTCAAAAAAATCCAAGAGAGGGCTTTCGGAATTCCTTCGCAGCGCCTCTATCGAAAATTACAAGAACTATTTCAGAGTTACAAAACAGAAAGTCAAAGTCACTAGTGTTGAAATGAAAGATTTTCTAAACTACTAATATGAATGACATATACGATTTTCTCATATGGTCGTCGGAAAAATAATTTTTATTGTTCAATTTATTTTATTTTCAAGCTTCGAATTTCATATTCTAATTTTTTTTTTGTAATTATAAGAAACAAATTACCTTAGAACAGTTAATTTTAAATAAGTGACCCCATTAAAAACAGGGGAATAAGGTAGGTGAAAATCATTTTTTTTAATCTTCTAAATGAAAGAAAAATACAATTCTCAGCATTGGTCGTTTAATATATTTTTTTTGTAGTTTAAATTCAAAAGGGTCTTTAAAATTTTATTCCTTAAAATTTTTAGTTATTTGTGACGTTAACCCAACCATTTTAAAAAGAACCATTAATATTTAATAATTTTATTCGCTGGCTTATCGTTTCGTAATTTCTTTTTTTAATCATCTAGACCCAGGGTTAGCTGAGGGGTTAACGTAGTACTCACACCCGACTGCGTAAAATTTCAAACTCTTTAATTAATTAATTAGGGTGCTAAATTTGATTAACTAATGACCCAATCTTACATTATATCTATTGATTGGGATCGGGAATTTATATTTTGGTCCAAATAGCCGGCTGGTCCGTTTATCCGGTAAAAGACTATTTGGTGCGAAAATAATTTTAAAAATTTTAAACGACTAAATATCCATGGAAAGAAAGAAAAAAAGATAGGAATAATTCCTTCTGGATTTGGCTTTCCCAAAATGGAATGAAAGCCCGTTTATGGGCAGCTATTCTGTATAAATAACCTAAGCCTTTGGCTCTCATTCTATCACGAGTTGCAAAAAACAGTCACGTTGGTTATTGGTTATTGGTATAAATAAACATCCCATTATCAAAGACCATTCGTTACGTAATGCACTAATCAAGTGTTGGTTATATCCAAACTTAACTGTTCATATTTTAATTTACAAAAACATAAAATGCAATTACCTTAAGTGTAGATCGTTCCTAACACAACAAAATGAAACAAATTTCATTCTACGAACATGACCGCTTCAATGAATTGTAGAAATTTTCATTTTCAAAGACTCATTGGCAGGAAATGTGAATACAACATAGGTTCACATTTTTGTAAGTCATCCGAAGACCATCCAAAAACATCTTGTTGGGACAAGGTGCGTTTTGCTTTTTGTGCTATAAAAGAAACAAATATTAAAATCAAGCTATAAGTTAAGGATTATTGCAGGTAATGTTTATATTTGCTGTTTCCAAGAAGTGCTAAATTCGCACAACGGGAGACATTACATGGAATTTGATAGAAGCAACAAAAATGGTTGTTTGAATGAATTCATTGTTTGTAAATATCAAGCCCTTGCAATTTTAAGCGCGCCAGAAACTAAAAACTTCAACAAGGTCTTAATTTAGTACAAGTTTTGGGTAATTATAGGAATTAGGCATCATCTGTCACTTACTTTTTCGTTACATCAGTTTCGAGCCACAGTGTTATAAACTCATCCAACGTAATATATTTTGACTTGCATTAATCTAACTTGTAATAGAAATACTCATCTCATTGCAAAAACTCGTTGGGAATTAAAATTTGGAGAACTAAAATTCTTTAGCCTTCACCTATTGACAGTACGACATTCGCCGTTTTTTTTTCACAGCATTCTAAATATATATTATAATAGGCTATTTCTTTTGGGAGTGGTAAGCGGAGTAGTAAGTGAATTTGGCATACCATTCATTTACGCTTGAAGTGGTAAGTGATCGTGGTATGTCAAATCGCTAACCATCCTCTGTGTATATTAAGTGGGAATGGTATGTCAGATGATGTCAGTTACTTACTACTCACTTACTACCATACCACAATTCACTAAATATTATGCTCAAAAGAAATAGCCTATTAAATATTAAGATTTGTTAAGGTCGGTTAAGGTCAAGAGTCAATCGCGGTGCGACGTTGCCAAACTCACGGTTGTACATGTGGTTGTACATGTGCCCTGCGTTCCACTAAAGACTCACAACGCCGTCAAGTCGTTACACTTGTAGCCATCGTCGCCGAGGTCGTTTTACGTCATCAGTGACGTCACGGATTTCGACCACGCCGAGCCCACAACGACCGCGTTTAGATGTGGGTCTCCGTGGTGTACATAACAAAAATCACATAATTACACCATAAAAATAACTCTTTAATACGATTAAACACTGAAATAGTATATTAAAAAACGAGTTTCATAAGTCGCATATTGTACTATCGACTTATGAAACGAGTTTTTTATATTATTTTTTCTATTTTGCGCCTTTTTATCTATTTAAAATAAAATATTATAGTTTTCAATTTTAGTAACTTTTCTGGTAGTTGGCAACTCTAATGTCCGGTTTGTCAAATCATCAAATAACTTGTAAATCGCTTGGCAACTGCCACTTTAAAACCAATAAACTTCAGTGCTACCAACTTCGAAAAATAAAATTTACTACTCAGTAACGCACCGATAGCAGTGCGGTACTGCCTAGTAACCCACTGCTGTCAGTGTGTTACTAGCGACTAGTAACGCACCAAAATAGAAAAAATAGTTATATTTATAACGGTGCTAAATAGTAACAATAAATAATTAATTCATAAGTCATAAATAACATTTATTGATGTATGATTGATGTGAAGAAGAAAATTGTGAGGTTATGTAAATGTAAATAACCACCAGCAAAGCCAAATATCCGTTCCACTTAACATTTAGACGGTGGCGTTTGCGGCCTAGTGGAACGGTAAAAAACGCGGTCGTGGGCGTGGGCATTGTGGGTCTTTAGTGGAACGCACTGGTAGTATAAATATTACAATACCTCCACATGAGATTTACCCTCTTCATATTTATCATATACTCATACCGGTTGGAAATTTTTATATGCATCAATTTAAAGCGCACCTTTTATGCGCGCCCGTCCGACAGCAGCCGATCGTTCTAATGGAGGGAGCGCCTCCCGTCACAGCCAAATAATAAAATTGCTCACAGCGATTAATAATTCCTTTTTTTAAATATGGGACTAATTCTACCCAGACAAATACTTTTGCAGACGAAATTAACAAACGTTTAAAATGTTACGATAATTCTAATGAAATTAGTTAAATTATTATGAATTTACCTTTTGATATTAAAAAATATTAGACTTATAATTTTTCACAATCAAAATAATCAAATTTTAATTATTTAATTTTGTTTCTAAAAATTGATTTTTTTAAAAAAATGTTGAATACTGAAATTTGAATTTGGAATTGTTTGGAATGCATTGCGTGGATGTTTGGTTGCCGCGTCGCTCGTTGTGTGCTGAAAATTAACATGGGTGGAAACGCTCGTATGGGGCAGTGCTTGAATCGCAATAGCGTTCTCGCACTTGCTTAATAGTAGAAGCGGCGGCGACACTAGGTCTAGTGTGATAAATCTTTTCAAGGTGTTGCATATAATTCGTTACGTCATTGAGGGGGACCACAAAATGGCACTGCTGCCACGTGTAGACCGAACGCCACTATAAAAAATTTTTTTTCAAAATTTTAATTTCTTTTAATATCTAGTATCATAAAACTTCAGGATTCTGATTATTCCTCGCGACAGGGGAAGGTTGGGGCTATAAAAAAATGCCCCCAAACCTGACAGGAACCGAGGCATCAACCCGTAAAGTGGGAATCATTTTCAAAAATAAGCAACCACTTTTACGAGACGTCAGTAAAAGCGGTTGCCAATTTTTGAAATTCGAATTTGTGGGATCTCTTATTTTCCTGCTGCCACTGACTGACAGCACCGCATTTTTTTATACCCCTAACCCTCCCCTGTCGCGAGAATAAATCAGAATCCTGAAGTTTTCTGAGACAAGATATTAAAAAAAAATAAAAATTTTAAAACAATTTTTTTTATAGTGGCGTTCGGTCTACACGTGGCAACAGTGCCTTTTTGTGTTCCCCCCTCAATGACGTAACGAATTATATGTACAACCTTAAAAAGTTTTATCACACTAGACTAACCCCCTTATTCACTAACTCTAAACGACAAGTGAACGACTCGTTTCTGAACGATAATAATTATTTTATAGGTTTCGCTATTCTCTAAAATTTTTTTCTCGTTTATGAACGATACAAACGTTCAACTATTATCGTTCATCTATCGTTATTCAACGTCAGACAGGAAGTTATCGTTTGCTAACGTTTTGATAATTTAAATCGATGTTTTTCTATAAACAAATATAAATATAACACAATAATGGAATATGCACTTCTTTTACTAGCAGAAGAAGTACAAAGAAGGTAATATTATCTAAAAAAAATACTTTTACTATAAATAGGGAGTAATTAAAGATTAAGTTTATTTCTTTTTTGTGGCTTTACCTTAAATTAATAAAAATTAATATTTTCTTTGGAGAAGAATCTAGAAATTTGAAAAGGCAAATGAGGGATAATTCAAATCCTTTTGAATTACCAGAGAATATTTTTCGTCAACTGTAATAGACGACTCCCCAGATATCTGTGTTTTCAATTATTTAATGAGATTCAACCTTATTCACAACCAACAAAAAGAAGAACGAAAATTCCACCTGTTATAAAATTTGTTACCGCTATGCATTTTTTTGCCCATGGCAGTCCAGTTATCAAAAAAGTGTAGAAGTAGACTACCAATGTGAATTATGTCGGGGTTCAGTGACTAGATCTATATCTGAAGTAACAAATGAAATAAACAAGCACCTGGCGAATAACTATATTAAATTTCCCGCTACTTTACAAAATATTACTAGAGTGAAACAGGGATTTTTCGAAAAGTATCAGTTTTCAGGAATAATTGGGTGCATCGATGGTACTCACATTGCAATAGTTCCTCCACCAGCAATGCAATGCAAATTACCCAGGAAATTTATTTATTAATAGAAAATCGTTCTACAGTATAAACGTACAAATTATATGTGATTCTGATTTAAAAATTTTGAATATGAATCCACGATACCCTGGATCAGTTCATGATTCGGCAATTTGGATGATGAGTGAGATTAACACATTCCTCGGTAATAAAACGGAGGATTTTTCTCCAATTCATCCAAATAGAGTTCATACTGCTGATACGTTGTTTTAATACAGCGTACTGTTTTTTCGATTTTTTTCAATATTCGTTATAACTTCTATCTATGATTTTAACAGCACTTTCAACTTTTTTGCAAAAAACTCACTCGTTTTTAAGTTTATAAACAACGCTTAATCGGATTAATTTCAATAAAATAATTACGCGATTTTCAAATTATGTGCGTCCCCTGGTGGCGAAAATAGGAACCTCTAAAGCCGATAAATACCTTTTTGATTATACTCATTATAATATGTTATCGTTTTCAATTTTAGTTTGAAATAAAAAATCTCTTGATGTTTTGTTGCATATTAGGTATAAAATTGCAATTTAAACACACAATTTGGCACTGACAATTATAACTAACAGCGCCCTCTAGCTACTATTCTTATTAAAAACGTTTGAATATCGTAACCTTTCGTTTAAAGGTTGACTTACGAACGAGCGGCGATAGAGAATACAATTTTAACGATTATCGTTATACGGAACGTTAAAATTTTTCCTAACGATTATCGTTCGTGAACGACTCGTTCACTAACGTCAATTTAGTGAATAAGGGGGTTAGTGTCGCCACCGCTTAGACTATACTTTTTTCATTTTATTCGCAATCCAGATGACCGATTTGTTTCAAATTGTCAGGAAACTTTCTCCTTTCTTATACGGATCTATTTCATGAAAATATTTTTTCTTAAATGCCTATTTTATCGGAAACGTGACGATTTGTTTTAAATATTTAAAAAATTTCAATTTTGAATTTGTAACAATTGAAATTATCGAATGATATCACTACTCACCGCGTATTTTGTTTCCTTTTTAAATTATGGGAAAATTTGTTCATTTCCTATGCAAAGTATGGGTAAAATTTTCCCATAATTTAAAAAAGTTACGATTATTCTATAAAATATTTAGATTATGAATTCTTTACCTTTTGAAATTTAAAAATATTAAATTTATAATTTGCAACAATTAAAATTATGTAATTAATGTTATTTTTGCGTTTTAGTTACTCATGTAATTTATATTATTTAAAAAATCTTTAATCCTGAAATACGATTTGGAGGAAAGAAACAAACGGACGGCGAAAATTTTTTAATTATGTTTTTAAAAATTGATGTTATTAAAAAAATGTTGAATACTGAAAGGAGGTTATCGGATTTTGGGTGCTTTTTGTACGGCTATGAAACTTGTATTTATATATACACATGTGTAAATACGACAAAAATATTCAATTTTGAAAAATATTATGAGTTTTCATCGTCTGCAGCGCCCAAAAAATGCTCTTGAAATTATTCAATTTTTGCACAATTAGATAACAATGTCAGTGTCTTATGTCAAATTGTAATTTTGGTTGCCTATGTCATGTGTTTATTTTCAAATTATCTACGTTGAAACCATAAAAATGATTCAATTTAATACATATTTATGAACATTTAATTGTATATTAATTTTTCACTGCATATTTATGTCGAATAAACGGATATTTTTACAAATTATTTTTATAAATTAAACTATTATTACACAGTTGCCGTTTTTTTTTGCAATTTTTTAATTATTTTATATAAAAAACTTGTACAGTTTTCTAGAGTCTTAATACTTTTACCGTAAATTAAATAGTATTAGTATTAATAGTTGTGATAAGAATTATAATTTTCCGCGTCAAATAAAAATAAAATAATTTTTACAGGATATCGAAAGACTTTTTTGCAGTCTTGCAACATTGTATTTTTGTACCTGCTCAAACCATAGATTCTCAAACTAAACGTCAAAATTAAATACTCATTTAAAAATTAGAACGGATACTGCCACGAAAAATCATTGTTAAAGTTTATTTCCTCCCCGTTTTCGGTACGACACGCCTTCTACTACTTTGGGCGCGTTCCAGTAATGAACACTAAAGCCCGCGACGACAGCAAAATCGTTCTACATAAGACCGCGATTTTTTCTCTCGTCCATCGATGGCGACCGCAAGATGCTCACAACGACCGTATTTATTCGTGGGTTTCCGTGGTTGTTTGTTGAATGGTGACCTTTTGAGCTAGTGAAACGCGAAAATTTTGCGGTCGTGGGCTTTAGTGTTCATTACTGGAACGCGCCCTTTAAGGTCCGTTTAATTAATGTTTATCTGACAGCTGTTTGTCATACTTGTCAAAATTTGAAATTTAAATTCCGCTGTTGCCGCCTTAAAAAATATTATTTTTAATAATGTAAAATCCAATAAAACTATTAATGAGGCATATTTAAGAAATTAAGTATTTAATTGATATTGGGAATATTTCAGTTCAGTTTGGTAAGTTTACTGTTTTTTTCTTTATTTCCACCCAACACCCCATAGGAAAACGATAAGGTCCTTTGAATTTAGAGTGTATTGCGTGGATGTTTGGTTGCCGCATCGCGCGTTGTGTGCTGAAAATTAACATGGTTGGAAACGCTCGTACGCGGCAGTTCTTAAATCGCAATAGCGTTCTCGCAGTTGCTTACTTTTTTTCATTTTATTCGCAATCCAGATGACCGATTTGTTTCAAATTTTCAGGAAACTTTCTCCTTACTTATACGAATCTATTTCATAAAAAATATCTTTTCTAAAACGCTTACTTTATCGAACATTAGGTTGAAATTCACTATAGGCTGTGGGCGTGTCCACGCGCAAATCGGTTCTTGGAGACAAATATTTAGTGTCATAGATTTTAGTGTCAGCTGCTGTCACCAATTATCACCATTCGTTGAGACTCAAACAGTCACATTTAATTAAATTTGTAAAATAATAAAAATATTAAAATTATAGTCACATTTTTGTATGGGCTAGAGGAGTGTTGGTTGTTCTTTTGATGGCGTATAGCAGGTGATGGTTACTTTTAGTTTTTATAATAAATAATAATTATAACTTCAACAGGGTTATTATTCCTTTCTCCTTCATTGTTTTGAAATTTGACGGTATACACTCATTCTAAACCATGGTAACGAAAAACTTTTTTGAATAAAACACGTCCACACCCTATAGTGAATTTTTACCGAGACTTTAAATTTTTTTTATGTTTTGTTGACTCTACTAGCCTAAAAGAAGTATGCCCTTTCCAAGGGTACTAAATTTGGACGGTTGACTCGACTTATAACTCTCCTAGAAAGCCATCCCTCAATTTAAACTCTGAAAAAAGTTGAAAATTTACGATTCTCTTCGAAGCTGTCAGAGCCCTTACGATTTTTTTTATGATTTCTTGACTCTAACAGGCTAAAAAAAGTATGCCCTTTCCAAAGGTACTAAATTTGGATGCCTGACTCGACTCATAACTCCCCTAGGAACCCATTGTAAATATGCTAAATTAGGGACTATTACATTTATAATAATATTGCCGGGAATTAACATTTGGTCAGTAGCAGAAAGCTCTTACGGAGATTTGGATGATAAATAGTAAGAAAAAAAAAAGAAGTTTTTCTTACTAACATTTGGTCGTCGTAAAGCAATTTGGGTTTCTCTTTTTTTTTAGGCGTTTGCGACTTGTACAAATGAAACACCTTTGTCGGTATTTGCAATTGCTATCGGAATATTTTTTTTATCTCCAAAGTCAATACCGACCTTAGTGCAATTAGTCGGGATTGACCAAAGGTAGGAAGTTTACAACCTTATCGTTGGAACCCAAAGTCCTGCGTCCCAAACGGCAAGCGCCCTAAAGACAAAAAAAGGCCCATAATTGTTTTATTTTTAAAATAAATAATTTGTTTATGCAAAATTAAATGTTTGACCAACTCAGAAGAAGCGCCGTGACCCGCTGATAATGTAGATACTAAAATATTATTGAAAATGTAATAAATGAGGTGAACTTTTTAGAGTTTTGTGCCCCTTTCCAAAAATTCACAAAAAATCTGTTAGTATGTTTGTTTACTTTTAAGTTAGTTTAAGATTTTAGTTAGGAAAAATGCAGGAATGAAAATTGATTTGTTAATATTTTAACCCTAAATTATAGATAGTAGTGGGCAACCCTCGGTACAATTTTACCAGTAAAGAGGGTTTGCATGATATAAGGGTGATTTTCATTCCCAGCATTACCCCACCATGAAGTTAAACACCCTTAAGTACGATTTCTGATTGGTTGATTCACTCCCACTCGAGTGAATTAAACAAGAAGACTCCCACCCTTGAGAAAATTAATAAAACCCTCGGACATCACAAAAATTAGTTAATTCGTTTATCCCAGCTAGTTCCCGCTGAAGCTCAGATTTCATTCTCCGCCTTGTGTAAGTTATTTTCTATTTTCATTGTTTTTTTTAAATCTTTAATTTGAGGGGTCTAACTTCATGGTTTGGTTATTTTTGTTCAATTGTAACTTTAGAATTTTTTTTTAATAAGTTTAAGATTTCTTTATTATTATTTTAACTTTTGTTTTATATTTAATTTCTTTTATTATTCTTATTATTTTGTTTTCTTCAAGTTTTTAATATTAAAATCTTTTTTTTACTTTTTTTTCTTAAATATATTTATATTAGTAAATCATTCAAGTATTTTACTTTATCGTTTATCCCACATTGAAAGAACCAACCATAAATTTAGAACAGTTAAAAAGTGATTATTGTATCGTGATCATCAAAAGAGTGGATGGAAATTTGAGCAAAGAGAGTTCAGCAGGAATAAGTACTGACCAGCCAATACTCCAAGTAAGTGAGAACATTTAAGTTTATTCTACATTTTGGTGAATCTCAACTTCATTCACGACACTAAGTACTAAATTCAACTGGACGGCGCTTCCTTTACTCAGCAAAATTTTCCATCTTTCCGTAAAATTGGTCTATGCATTATGTAACACCGACTCTAACCCTATTTTTTCGTTTAAAAAGAACCTATTAATTAATTAACTTGTTAATTAACGCTTCTGAGTTTAACTTTTACTCTTTTAAAAATTTACTTCATTATTTTCTTTTAACTTCTTTTTGTTTAATTTCTTCTTAGTTATATTATTTTTTTTATTTTATTTGATGATCTCGTTCGTCTTCAATATAAGGTATGAAAATAAAACGGCTATCAGCGAACTTGTTTGTAGAAAATTTATTCAACAAATATTGCCGACGTTTCGACTGCCGATTGCAGTCTTTTTCAAGGCTGAAATTACATAACACACATGAGATTACATGGAACAATTACTTTGAAATAAAACTAATGACATTAACAATTTTTTTATACACAATCATATTTGGAACATACATTTTAAACTATTCAGCTCGAGTAAGTGGTGTTTTTTTTATTACTCAAAATTATTTTGTTTTGACCAATTAAGGGTTAATTGCTGAGGGGTCGGCCACGAAAGTTACACCATCACCCAATTTAAACTCTGAAAAAAATTGAAAATTTACGATTCTCTTCGATGCTGTCAGAGCCCTTATGAATTTTTTTATTTCCTTCGACTAAGAAAGGTTTCTTTTTTTTTTGAATAATTAGTCGCTCTGATAAGAGCGAATAGAAAGAAGGAATCATCTGCATGACCCATGGCAATGTCCATAGCGTTGAAAACTCCAAACATAATTATAAAAATCTTTTAAGAAAAAATATTTTTATGAAATAGATCCATATAAGAAAGGAGAAAATTTCCTGAAAATTTGAAACAAATCGGTCATCTGGATTGCGAATAAAATGAAAAAAAATAAGTAAGTGCGAGAACGTTATTGTGATTCAAGAACTGCCGCATACGAGCGTTTCCACCCATGTTAATTTTCAGCACACAACGCGCGACACGGCTACCTAACATCCACGCAATGCATTCCAAATTCAAATTTTAGTATTCAACATTTTTTTAATAACATCAATTTTAATAAACATAATTAAATAATTAAATTTGATGATTTTAATTGTGAAAAATTATAAGTCAAATATTTTTTAATATCAAAAGGTAAAGAATTTAACTAATTTCAGTAGAATTTAAAAATTTGTTAATTTCGTCTGCAAAAGTATTTGTCTGGGTAGAATTAGTCCCATATTTAAAAAGAGGAAACATTAAACGCTGTGAGCAATTTTATTATTTGGCTGTGACGGGAGGCGCTCCCTCCATTAGAACGATCGGCTGCTGTCAGACGGGCGCGCATAAAAGGTGCGCTTTAAATTGATGCATATAAAAATTTCCACCCTGTATAGTACCGTATCCATTTCCAATATAATGTTACTTATTATATTATATATATTATAGTTATTTTTGTGTTTAGTTTTAAATTCCCTTACGACTTTAATTAGATCCCCTATATTTGTTCAGTTCAGTTTAGTTTTTATCATTGATAAATTTTTTTATTTTATAATTTTTAACCTTCAAAGTAGTTTTAGATTATAATTTAATTATGTAATTAAATTTTACAAATAAGATACCTATTCTATAACCACACGAATTGAAATTTGCATGCGAAAAAAGAGTGGGAAAATGTGAATAATAAAGTGTAAGAACAAGACCACGAGAACATAAAGAACACAATTATCTCGGTCGAAAAAGTTACAAAAGAGATATCTAAATATTGTTTATTGCAAATGAATTATTTTTTCAGTGTATTATTTTTTAATAAATACTTCCTTACTATTAATAAAAATTAATTATTATTGAAAGTTATTTGTCTAAGAACGCGACTGTTAAAGCTAGCCAACTGTTGTATGCTAAGGTTTGATAGCCTGACGAACAGTCATTAATGAAAGCCTTGTATAAAATAACAAACTATTCTATAATTTAACCACCGAAGATCGGTATTTTATGAAATAGCTAGCTTGAAAATTAAAATTTCTAATAAAAAATTTTTATTTATAATAGCAGAGCTAGTTTAAATGTTGGAATTTTTAAACAAAAATTTTATTGTTGATAGCGGAGCTATCTTAAAAAATCGAATTCTTAATCGAAAATTTTATCATTAAAGGCAGAGGTAGCTTGAAACTTAGAATTTCTAATCAAAAATTTTATTATTGATAGCGGAGTTAGTTTAAAGGTTAGGTTAGGTTAGGTTAGGTTAGTTTATTATTGATAGCGGAGCTAGCTTAACACTAGAATTTTTAATCAAAAATTTTATTTTTGATAGTGGAGTTAGCTTAAAAATTAGAATTTCTAATCAAAGATTTTGTTATTCATAGCAGAGCTAGCTTAAAGGTAGAATTTTTAATCAAAAACTTTGTTATTGATAGCGGAGCTAGTTTAAAGGTTAAAATTGTTAATCAAAAATTTTATTTTTGATAGCAGAGCTAGCTTTAAAATTAAAATTTCAAATAAAAATTTTATTTTTGATAGTGGAGTTAGCTTAAAAATTAGAATTGTTAATCAAAAATTTTGTTATTGATAGCGGAGCTAGCTTAAAGGTACAATTTTTAATCAAAAATTTTATTATTGATAGCGGGGCTAGTTTAAAGGTAGAATTTTTAATCAAAAATTTTATTTTTGATAGCGCAGCTATAGCTTGAAAATTAAAATTTCTAATCTAAAATTTTGTTATTCTTAGCGGAGCTAGCTTTAAAAGTAGAATTTTTAATCAAAAATTTTATTATTGATAGCAGAGCTAGTTTAAAGGTTAGAATTTTTAATCAAAAATTTTATTTTTGATAGTGGAGTTAGCTTAAAAATTAGAATTTCTAATCAAAAATTTTGTTATTCATAGCAGAGCTAGCTTAAAGGTAGAATTTTTAATCAAAAACTTTGTTATTGATAGCGGAGCTAGTTTAAAGGTTAAAATTGTTAATCAAAAATTTTATTTTTGATAGCAGAGCTAGCTTTAAAATTAAAATTTCAAATAAAAATTTTATTTTTGATAGTGGAGTTAGCTTAAAAATTAGAATTGTTAATCAAAAATTTTATTATTGATAGCGGAGCTAGCTTAAAGGTACAATTTTTAATCAAAAATTTTATTATTGATAGCGGGGCTAGTTTAAAGGTAGAATTTTTAATCAAAAATTTTATTTTTGATAGCGCAGCTATAGCTTGAAAATTAAAATTTCTAATCTAAAATTTTGTTATTCTTAGCGGAGCTAGCTTTAAAAGTAGAATTTTTAATCAAAAATTTTATTATTGATAGCAGAGCTAGTTTAAAGGTTAGAATTTTTAATCAAAAATTTTATTTTTGATAGTGGAGTTAGCTTAAAAATTAGAATTTCTAATCAAAAATTTTGTTATTCATAGCAAAGCTAGCTTAAAGGTAGAATTTTTACTCAAAAATTTTATTATTGATAGCGGAGCTAGTTTAAAGGTTAGAATTTTTAATCAAAAATTTTATTATTGATAGCAGAGCTAGTTTAAAGGTTAAAATTTTTAACCAAAAATTTTATTATTGATGGCGGAGCTAGCTTAAAAATTAGAATTTCTAATCAAAAATTTTGTTATTGATAGCGGAGCTAGCTTAAAGGTACAATTTTTAATAAAAATTTTATTATTGATAGCGGAGCTAGTTTAAAGGTAGACTTTTTAATCAAAAATTTTATTTTTGATAGCGGAGCTATAGCGTGAAAATAAAAATTACTATTCAAAAATTTTGTTGTTCATAGCGGAACTAGCTTTAAAGGTAGAATTTTTAATCAAAGTTTGTTATTGATAGCCGAGCTAGTTTAAAGGTTAGAATTTTTAATCAAAAATTTTATTTTTGATAGTGGAGTTAGCTTAAAAATTAGAATTTCTAATCAAAAATTTTGTTATTCATAGCAAAGCTAGCTTAAAGGTAGAATTTTTACTCAAAAATTTTATTATTGATAGCGGAGCTAGTTTAAAGGTTAGAATTTTTAATCAAAAATTTTATTATTGATAGCAGAGCTAGTTTAAAGGTTAAAATTTTTAACCAAAAATTTTATTATTGATGGCGGAGCTAGCTTAAAAATTAGAATTTCTAATCAAAAATTTTGTTATTGATAGCGGAGCTAGCTTAAAGGTACAATTTTTAATAAAAATTTTATTCTTGATAGCGGAGCTAGTTTAAAGGTAGACTTTTTAATCAAAAATTTTATTTTTGATAGCGGAGCTATAGCGTGAAAATAAAAATTACTATTCAAAAATTTTGTTGTTCATAGCGGAACTAGCTTTAAAGGTAGAATTTTTAATCAAAGTTTGTTATTGATAGCCGAGCTAGTTTAAAGGTTAGAATTTTTAATCAAAAATTGTATTATTGATAGCAGAGCTAGTTTAAAGGTAGAATTTTTAATCAAAAATTTTATTTTTGATAGCGGAGCTATAGCTTGAAAATAAAAATTACTAATCAAAAATTTTGTTGTTCATAGCGGAACTAGCTTTAAAGGTAGAATTTTTAATCAAAGTTTGTTATTGATAGCGGAGCTAGTTTAAAGGTACAATTTTTAATCAAAAATTTTATTATTGATAGCAGAGCTAGTTTAAAGGTTAGAATTTTTAACCAAAAATTTTATTATTGATGGCGGAGCTGGCTTAAAAATTAGAATTTCTAATCAAAAATTTTGTTATTGATAGCGGAGCTAGCTTAAAGGTACAATTTTTAATCAAAAATTTTATTATAGATAGCGACGCTAGTTTAAAGGTAGAATTTTTAATCAAAAATTTTATTTGAGAGCGGAGCTATAGCTTGAAAGTTAAAATTTCTAATCAAAAATTTTATTATTGATAGCAGAGCTAGTTTAAAGGTTAGAATTTTTAATCAAAAATTTTATTTTTGATAGTGGAGTTAGCTTAAAAATTAGAATTTCTAATCAAAAATTTTGTTATTGATAGCGGAGCTAGCTTAAAGGTACAATTTTTAATCAAAAATTTTATTATAGATAGCGGCGCTAGTTTAAAGGTAGAATTTTTAATCAAAAATTTTATTTGAGAGCGGAGCTATAGCTTGAAAGTTAAAATTTCTAATCAAAAATTTTATTATTGATAGCAGAGCTAGTTTAAAGGTTAGAATTTTTAACCAAAAATTTTATTATTGATGGCGGAGCTGGCTTAAAAATTAGAATTTCTAATCAAAAATTTTGTTATTGATAGCGGAGCTTGCTTAAAGGTACAATTTTTAATCAAAAATTTTATTATAGATAGCGGCGCTAGTTTAAAGGTAGAATTTTTAATCAAAAATTTTATTTGAGAGCGGAGCTATAGCTTGAAAGTTAAAATTTCTAATCAAAAATTTTATTATTGATAGCAGAGCTAGTTTAAAGGTTAGAATTTTTAATCAAAAATTTTATTTTTGATAGTGGAGTTAGCTTAAAAATTAGAATTCCTAATCAAAAATTTTGTTATTCATAGCAGAGCTAGCTTAAAGGTAGAATTTTTAATCAAAAATTTTGTTATTAATAGCGGAGCTAGTTTAAAGGTTAAAATTGTTAATCAAAAATTTTATTTTTGATAGCTGATGTAGCTTGAAAATTAAAATTTCTAATCAAAAATTTTGTTATTGATAGCGGAGCTAGCTTATAGTAGAAGCGGCGGCGACACTAAGTGTGATAAAACTTTTCAAGGTGTTGCATATAATTTGTTACGTCATTGAGGGGGGAACACAAAATGGCACTGCTGCCTACACGTCCGAACGCCACTATAAAAATTTTTTTTCTCAAAATTTTAATTTTTTTTAAAGTATCATAAAACTTCAGGATTCTGATTATTCCTCTCGACAGGGGAGGGTTAAGGCTATAAAAAATGCCCCCAAACCTGACAGGAACCGAGGCAGCAACCCGTAAAGTGGGTATAATTTTCAAAAATAAGCAACCACTTTTACGGGACGTCAGTAATAAGCAACCAATTTTACGAGACGTCAGTAAAAGTGGTTGCCAATTTGTGAAAATCGAATTTGTGGGATCTCTTATTTTCCTGCTGCCACTGACTGATAGCACTGCATTTTTTTATACCCCTAACCCATCTCTGTCGCGAGAAGAAATCAGAATCCTGAAGTTTTTTATGATACTAGATATAAAAAAAATAATAAAAATTTCGAAAAAAAAAATTTTATAGTAGCGTTTGGTCTACACGTGGCAGCAGTGCCATTTTGTGTTCCCCCCTCAATGACATAACGAATTATATGTACGACCTTGAAAAGTTTTATCACACTAGACTTAGTGTCGCCCCCGCTTAGACTATTAAAGGTAGAATTTTTACTCAAAAATTTTATTATTGATAGCGGAGCTAGCTTAACATTAGAATTTTTAATCAAAAATTCTGTTATTGATAGCGGAGCTAGCTTAAAGGTACAATTTTTAATCAAAAATTTTATTATTGATAGCGGTGCTAGTTTAAAGGTAGAATTTTTAATCAAAAATTTTATTGTTGATAGCGGAGCTATAGCTTGAAAATTAAAATTTCTAATCAAAAATGTTGTTATTCTTAGCGGAGCTATCTTTAAAGGTAGAATTTTTAATCAAAAATTTTATTATTGATAGCAGAGCTAGTTTAAAGGTTAGAACTTTTAATCAAAAATTTTATTAATATAAAAAGTTCTTATCCCAAAAAAATATATAAGAAATAGATAATTCTGGCTTCTGGGAATTTATAAACACAAGAGTTTTTTAAAAAACTATTGGTCAAACTAAACAACATTTATGTAATAGAATTAAACAACATAAATATGATTGTAAAAGAGTATTACAGAATGGTGATAATAATAATTTAACAGGTTTGTCTTTACATGTTAACTCAACCAAACATGAAATAAATTTTGAATCTATTTCTATTTTAGATAAAGAAATTAATACAAAAAAACGTTTAATCAGTGAAATGATTTTCATTCATAAACATAAAGAAAATATGAATTTAAAAACTGATATTCAAAATCTTAGTAAAATCTACTACAATCTTATCTAAACATTTTCTAAATATATATATTTTTATATTCTTTTATATATACATACTACTATTTTTATTTTTTATTTGTAATTTATTTTTATTTTATTATTTTTATACTTTATACCAGATTTATAATTATTTATTTGTTTGTAAAAAATACTTCTTTTTTTTTTTTTTCACTTTTAAAATCAAAGTGCTTTTATAAACAACTATTTTATAATTTATTTGTCAAAAATAATTTACTGACAAATTATATTTTATACGTCTTCTTTTTACATTTTTTACAAACCATTTTTATTTACAACAATTTTATTAGTATATTTGCCAAGAAAATTAGAAAACACTTACTATTTAAATCTGGATTTTAAGGTAATTTAATAAAATAGAAATAAAATTCAATTTTTTACAATGTTATATGTTATATTATTATTATTTTAGCTTGAGAAAGACATAATTTATATGTCGAAACGTTGCTGTTAAATAGTTTTTTAAAAAACTCTTGTGTTTATAAATTCCCAGAAGCCAGAATTATCTATTTCTTAAAAATTTTATTTTTGATAGTGGAGAGTTAGCTTAAAAATTAGAATTTCTAATCAAAAATTTTGTTATTCATAGCAGAGCTAGCTTAAAGGTAGAATTTTTAATCAAAAATTATGTTATTGATAGCGGAGCTAGTTTAAAGGTTCAAATTGTTAATCAAAAATTTTATTTTTGATAGCAGAGCTAGCTTGAAAATTAAAATTTCTAATCAAAAATTTTGTTATTGATAGCGGAGCTAGCTTAAAGGTAGAATTTTTACTCAAAAATTTTATTATTGATAGCGGAGCTAGCTTAACATTAGAATTTTTAACCAAAAATTTTATTATTGATAGTGGAGCTAGCTTAAAAATTAGAATTTCTAATCAAAAATTTTGTTATTGATAGCGGAGCTAGCTTAAAGATTAGAATTTTTAACTACAAATTTTATTTTTGATAGCAGCGTAAACTTGAAAATTAAAATTTGTAATCAAAATTTTTATTATTGATAGCAGAGCTAGTTTCAATATTAGAATTTTTAATCAAAAATTTTATTATTGATGGCGGAGCTAGCTTAAAAATTAGAATTTCTAATCAAAAATTTTGTTATTGATAGCGGAGCTAGCTTAAAGGTAGAATTTTTAATCAAAAATTTTATTATTGATAGCGGGAGCTAGTTTAAAGGTAGAATTTTTAATCAAAAATTTTATTATTGATAGCGGAGCTGGTTTAAAGGTTAGAATTCTTGATGTTAGTAAAAACTCATTTAATGCAAACAAACTTAGATCGATCATATACGAAGAAGGAATGGTACAGAAAATAGATGAGTATACGAGAATCACAAACATAAGTAACACGATAATAGATTTAATAATAACAAGACCAAAATAACTGATATTGAGCATAGAGTACTGATAAGACCCAAAATTAGCGACCACAATATAATACAAATATTATTTGAAGGAGAAAACATTGAAGGAAAGAATAAAAAAAAATATCAAATGTACAGTAGCAAAAAAACATATGACAATACTGCAATGCAAACAAGACTAATGGAAATAGATTGGGTACTAGATAGTACGCAGAGTAATAATGTAAGTAACATGGCAAGTGACTTAATAACCAACATAGTAAATGTAATAGATGAACTATGGCCTATGAAGAGGCAATATATTGACATGAGATATGTAAATAACAAATGGTTCAATGAGGATATAGAAGAAGCTGTAAGGATGAAAACACAGGGGTCATGGCAGGAATATAAAACAGCTAGAAACGCAATGGTGACAGTCATTAGAAGTGAAAAAGAAAATGACTATAGGAACGTAATAGATGAAAATAGACATGACAATAGAAAAATGTGGAAGGCTCTGAAATCATTGTTGCCAAGTAATAAAGGTGAAAGAAAGAGGGAAAACATTAGATTTGGAAATGAAGAAATTGAATATGAAATAGAAATAGCGGATAGGTTCAATTATTACTTCCGAGATAGTGTTGTGGATATCTTAGATATATTAAATATTTCAATCAATTATGAAGATATCATAAAAGATGTAAGCTACTTTGCAAATTTCAGTGAATTTAAAAAATTGGAGATGAAAGAAGTTAGATCTGTGATAAAGAATATAACAAGGAAAACAGGAACTGACGAAGGTGTGTCAACGACGATATTAATAGACACTTTTGAAGTTATAGGCGACAAATATTTGGACCTTCTAAGTTCATCTTTGCAGGAGGGAATATTCCCTGAAAGTTGGAAAACCTCAACAGTGTTACCAGTAAATAAAGTGCAAAATTCAAACCAGTGTAATGATTATAGACCAATTAATATGGTACCTCAGTACGAAAAATTAATAGAATTAATAGTTAGTTAAAAAACAGATGATAGAATACTGTGATGAAAATAGTGTTATATTTAAAAATCAATCGGGATTTAGAAAGGACCATTCTTGCGAAAAAGTACTAATTGACATTGTTGACAAATGGTGGAAAGCACTAGATCAAGGGAAAGTGATAATAACTGTGTTCCTTGACTTCAAAAGGGCGTTCGAAACAATCAATAGAAAAATTCTAATTGCAAAGTTAAAGAAAATGGGTTGTAAGGGGTCAGTACTATAGTGGTTCGAATCATACTTGCAAGATAGGAAACAAAAAGTGAGATACAATAACGCAACATCGGAGGACATACCTACAAGCGAAGAAGTGCCCCAGGGGACAGTATTGGGACCGCTGCTGTTTATTCTATATATAAATGCTCTGGTAAAGTGCATAAAATTCTGTGAAATCCAGTTGTTTGCAGATGATACTATGGTCTATACAGGGTGTCCAGAAATTAAGCGGCCAAACTTTAGGAGGCGATTCTACAACTAATTTTAAGAAAAAAACTTCCTATAAACATGTATCCAATTTAGCTTCCTAAGGGAGCTACAGCCCTTTAACTATTGTGACTAAAACTAGGTTTTTGTCATTTATTTGAAAACGGTTTGTAATAAAAATTTGAAATTTGGTGTGAAGACTAATACGTTTAAGATACAATTTCTCAATCGTATGTTTTTTAAATGCTATTCGTCTTTTGTTTCAAAGCCGCCTTTAAATGAAAATGCTAAAACCTATTTTTTATCACCATCTTCATTGGACCCTTAGGAAGCAAAATCGGGCTTAGTTCATAGGAAGTTTTTTTGTCTAGAATTGAATAAGAAATATTAATATAAAAACAAAAATGATTTTATGTTAACCATAAAAAAATTGCCGCTGTTTATAACCCCAACCCTCCTTAAAACTACCCTTCCAGAGCTTTCAAAAATCTAAAAAAAATTGAGAAATTATATCTTAAACGTATTAGTCTTCACACCAAATTTCAAATCTTTATTACAAACTGTTTTCAAATAAATGACAAAAAACCTAGTTTTAGTCACAATAGTTAAAGGGCTGTAGCTCCGTTAGGAAGCGAAATCGGACACATGTTTATAGGAAGTTTTTTTCTTAAAATTAGTTGTAGAATCGCCTCCTAAAGTTTGGCCGCTTAATTTCTGGACACCCTGTATAGTGGGAACAGATGTTAAAACAATGACTAGACAATTAAATGAAGATCTTAAACATATAGTGGAGTGGTTAAACAATAATAGATTAGTATTAAATGTAGATAAGTCGCAATGCATGGGAATACATAATAAACAGCAAGCTTACCAATAGTATATGGCTCAATGGGGCATTTTTAAAAGTATCAAACAATGTAAAATATCTAGGAGTAATTATTGATGATAAGTTAAATTGTAATGAACATGCTAAATATGTTAAAAACAAAATGTCAAAAAAAAATATACTTATTGGGTAAACTGAGTAAATTCTTAAGTACAAATACTCTGGTCACTATACAAGGTGTCCCATATCGTTATGCAGAAATTTTGTGAGTGTAAACTAGGTTCAATTCTAAGCTAATAAACACAAAAGTTCCAGGTCTATTTTTGTTTTATTCAAAAGTTACAGCAGAATTTAATTTACAAACTCCAAAACAGAAAATAAAGTTCTTAGAAAAAAGAATATATTTTAGTTAACAAGTATTCATACTCTAGTTTAGAAAACTGGTAAGGCATTTTTAATTCAGCAAAAACTAAAACACCCAATAACCACAAAAATCGCATAAAGAATGATTTAAATTTTAAAATACCGAGATTTTAATGCCACATGTTAGTAAATTAAATTCAAATTGTAACAAAGAACATAATTTCTTTTTAAAATAAATTTTAAATCAACTATGTTTTTATTTAAATAGTCTGCAAATTGAATTTTCTGTTTTGGAATTTGTAAATTTAAAAGTGTAGTAACTTTTGAATAAAAAAAATTGACCTACAACTTTTGTGTTTATTAGTCTTAGAATTGAACCTACTTTACACTCAAAATTTCTGCATAACGATACGGGACCCGAGACGGGACCCTTTGTATACAATTCTATAATAAAACCACACATTGAATACTGCGCATCGCTATTATTTACACTGAATGAGGGATAAATACGGGGGTGGGGATAATAAACCAAATATTTTTTAGCGTATTACATCTGTAGTAAGAACATAGTAAAAAATTAAAGGCTTACATTTTTTTGTTTTGGAAATATTTTGAAAATGCTTAGAATGTTATGAGACATTTTTATCTTTTAAATTTAATCACGGGTTCGTATGGGAGTGGTGATAACCAAAAATAGTTTTTAACGTATTTGATCCTATATAAAAGATCACACAAATAAATTCAATTAATTAAATAAATTATGATCTATATATTTTTTTATTTGGGAAATATTTTTAACAAAATTTGTTAGAAGTTTTTTAAAGAAATTAAATTGAGGGAATGGGGATGTTCAATTAATTATGTTTTCTATATATTTGAGCAAGTTTAGGACCATATAGAATTTTTTTTTTTTTTTTTTTGGAAACGAATGTAAAATTGAATGCATTCGAATGTAACTTCAAGGTGTTTTATGTATTATATTTTATATTATGTATCTGGATTTAATCATATAAATGTACTTTATAAATTTATTAATTTAATTATTATAAATTATGCAAAATTTGTTAATAATTAAATTTCTTGGTATGTATACCAAATTGCTAAATTAACATTATTATTATATATTATTATTATTTATAAGAATAACAAGGATCGTTACGAATCTTTTTTATATTCACTCGTAAACGTCTTAACTTTTAACTGTAAAATTATTCATGTGTATTAGCGTATTAGCTACCAAGTTTAAGCTTATATAGTTCATTTCATTAGTAGATCACCTTTTCAGCAGTAAAAGTGGTAGAATTAAGATGCCAGCACTTAAAAATCGACCGATCATCAAGTTGTTCACCATTGGGCGATTGGGTAGGACGCGTTTAGAGGTTGAGGTGGTCGATTCGAACATATGTCAAATATCTTTGGTGCAGGTGCATTTCTTGGGCGTTATTTTGCGAAGAAATTTAAACTTAGAAAGCAAGTAGCAAATTGTTGTTTCCACTATACGTTTGCCGGTGCGCAGAGGAAACTTTTAGTGTT
Organism: Stenus bimaculatus; assembly: GCA_963971135.1. Taxonomy (NCBI): domain Eukaryota; kingdom Metazoa; phylum Arthropoda; class Insecta; order Coleoptera; family Staphylinidae; genus Stenus; species Stenus bimaculatus. The sequence goes on along the minus strand of OZ020183.1, from coordinate 32,460,628 downwards.
GTTAGATTAGACAAAGAAGTTGAAAGCACTGTCTGTATTTGAGTCGGAATTCCTGCTGAAAAGATGATCTACTAATGAAATGAACTTAGAGTGGAGTGAACCTTACCTGCGCTGCGAGCGCTTTTACCCAAGCGGTTATTATTAAAACTAAATAATGTCGATTCATACATTACAGGAATTCAGATTAATTGAGAAACCTTAATTCTAGATGACCAGTACATCATCACGTACATCAATCATAAACTAAGTTAATCTAAATATTCTTAAAAATTGATTTCTGAGCAGGGTTCTCTTCAGATGAAAACCACTCTTTAGTGTGTACTTACTTGAATATTCCAAACTTGCTTTTGACATTATTTCATCAAGGGTAACATGTTGTTTTGAAGGGTTACCATTATGTTTCACTCTTCCATCAAATTGTTTACTACCTACATGCCAAATATTTACCATTTTAAAATAATAAATAATTAAGTTATTAAACACAAGAAGTAAACATTTACCGGAATTTATTTTAAGGTTATTCGGGTGAAGGGTGAAGTCTCAGCTGTCAACTGTCAGCAGTTGTCGATCTATAAGAAGTGCGTTCCACTAAAAGGTCCACAACGCCTACTATTGCGTTCCACTAATGCGAATTTTAACTACGTATAGATGACGCTATAAATGGAAGATATTCGGTACTTGTCAGTGTCAAAAAGTGTGTTTAAAATGTATTATTTTACCTTCTAACTTTATATTTAACAAAACACAATTAGAATTATTATTTAAAGCTTCAATAAAGCTCAAAAAACATGTACCAATGCATTAAATCGAAAAAGTAAGTACCAAATGTACAGGGTGGTCACTCTTACGGTGCACACCATTGGGATCTTGTGAACCTAAAGAGTTACAAAGTTGCTTAAATTAGAAAAAAGTTGCCCCTTTTCAAACTCCTTTAGAATCTATTTAGAAATCCGAGATATCTTGCTGTTGTCCTGTAATATCATGAAAAATCTGAAATTTCGCATTTTCGTTTTCCTTCCATATTTTTGTTACCGCTTAACTTTTTCGATTGCAATTTGGCAGTTTTACATAATTTGACATTCTCTATCGATTGGCCTTAAGAAATGGATATTAGGTTAACTAGATTTCATTTATTTTAAACCAACTTTTGATTTTCTTATGGGCGCGATATTTGATTTTTAAATCATTGGATAGAGAAAAAAATACAATTTAAATGATGTAACACACATTGTTCTTTTCCTTTAATTAAAAAAATTGAAAAAAATATTTAATTTTTATTTACAAAATCAAGTTGGCATAAAATAACAAAAGAGTAATTTTATTATTTTATTTAAAAATAAACAGATGATTATTTTATGCCAACTTGATTTTGTAAATAAAAATTTAATATTTTTTTAATTTTTTTTAAATTAAATTAAAAGAACAATGTGTGTTTCATCATTTAAATTGTATTTTATTCCCTATCCAATGGTATAAAAATCAAATATCGCGCCCATATGAAAATCAAAAGTTGGTTTAAAATATTTCTAAGCGAAAATCCTTAAACGGTTGGTGTTCCATAATATCATAAAACCAACCTCAGTTTTCAGTTTGGTTTTAAGACGTTGTTTTATTACCCTATTATTGGTTTAAAATAAATGAAATCTCCGGGCGGAATACCCTGCTTAGCAACGTGTCAGCGTAATTCGGCGGCGGAAAACACCGCATACCTGTTGTAGCGAAAGCTATTTTTTAAATATTTTTATGATCTAGCTTGTTTTGAATAATTGATTGTCAGATTGATTAATAAAAACTGTGAAAACTTAAACTGCAATTTTACTTTCGTTTTATGGTAGCAGAGCGTGGTTTCTAACTTACTAACTAACTACTTTTTTTGAAAATTGAAAAGGAGAATAAAGAAAAATGTTTAATAACTACAAACTTAAAGAATATGAAATAACTAAAGGGATGTTAAATGACTTATTAAATGAGATTAAAAAGAAATTATTGGATGAATCTTTTGTTGAAGAAATGCATGTAGAAGAACAAATTAACTTACTAAAGAAATTTTCACAGAGATTTATAGAGATAAAAGAAAACTTATATTCAGATATGAAAAAACCATCAAATGATAGCTCCACAATAGATCAAGATATATACAAATACAAATTAGCTTACTTTTTAATGTTGATCTCATAAGTTCTAAACTAGAGAGTTATTTAAAACGATTAGTAAATAATTCCGTACAACTATCACAAAAAAATAGTTATGAAGAATTATCTGAACGTTTATTAACAAAAACTAATGTTAATTTACCTAAACTATTGTGAACTACCCCCGATTGTAAAAGTAAGATGTTAGTTTGAAAGGGAGACTTTAATAATTTCTGAGTTGTTAAATTCAGAAACCAAATAAAAATTATTGCATATTTTGAAGAATTTTATAAATTTATAAATTCTTTCTACAAATTCTAATGTTTTACCAACTTTAAATATCATACTTGTCCATATTTCAACAAATATCGTTATAATATGCAATAATTATTATTTACTTTTTATTAACATTTTATTTTTGTTTTTCTAATAAATTCTAAAGTATGGAAAATATTTAAAAAGAATTTTAATAAAAGTTGTTTATTTTGAAAAGACCTATCAAACCACTCGACCTATGTTGCAATTTAAAAAATCAAAGTGATATCCGGTTCCGGATAGTTCCGAGTTGTTCCTGAAAAATATAAGTAAGGTTTGATAGGTCCTTTAAGAACAAAGAGCTTTTATAAAAATATTTTTTAAATATTTTCCATAGTTTAGAATTTGAGCCCTTTGCGACCGTGCGAATCGCATGCCTACGATTTTCAAGACTTAAATTTATTTTAACTATCTTTTGCTAAAACGGCATGCAATATTAAATCGAGAAAAACACCAATTTTTTGTGAAAATGGAAATGCAATTTTCCATATGATCGAACAGCGTGCGGGGGTTTAGTACCCGCTTTTCTTTGTTCTTATAGGGTAAATATTATCTCCTCCAAAAGGCATGCTGTATTAAATCAGAGACGAAAAATGTCGCGAGCTTCCGGCCTAATTGACATTTTATTTCCAATATAATTTAAAAACTAATTAATAAAATATTTTTTTTAATTATCTTAAAAGTACATTAAACAAACTATCTTTTGTATAGATTAATTTTAACAAATACTCTTTTTATAAGGCTGTAATTTAAACATAAAAGTAGCCTATTTTTGGACGTTTTCAATATCTATTAAGTATAACAAAAATGAGAATTAGACGCGTGTCTGCGTGGTGGTTTTAATTTTTAACTTTCGCGCGCGTTTTCGTAAATAAAGTAACATAACCTACAAACTTATTTTTAATAACTAACCGTATATTTGTACCTAATGAAATGTGTTATAAATCACTTAAACCCATTTTCCAATAATGTGTTTCATTTGTATGACTTTTGTATTTTGACATGCTCGTTGTAGTGTTACCTATTAAGAGGAATTGAAATAATATATCACTTCCAACGCTAACAATAAGTTAAGGTATAAACGAAGAGTTTATATACTTGCTTTTTGTATTAAGTATATTTTTAAACTTTTTACAGAGCTCCAAAAAATTCTTAAAATTTCACTTAATTTTTGGAGCGCTGTAAAAAGTTTTATAAACTCTTCCAACGTAATATATTTTGTCTTGCATTAATATAACTTTTGTATTAGAAAAACTTATCTCATGGCAAAAACTTGTTAAGAATTAAAATTTAGAGAACTTAAACTCTTTAGCCCTCACCATGCATCACCTATTGACAGTACGACAATCGCCATTTTGTTTTTCGCAGCATTCTAAGATTTGTCAAGGTCAAGCTATATTTTAATTTAAATACTGTTTAAATACCTTTGTTTCAACTATTAATTGTTTTTATTTAAAACTGCAAACAATATTTATGAACTTAGACATAAATAAATTACAGTATCTCCAAAAAATTAAAGTGAACAATTTATTATTTGTCAATTACAGATTTAAAAAATCCATTTGCCGTTCTAAACTCAATGGTACCAGATACGCTGACGTTTTCAAGGTCACCAAAAATGTATCCCGTTTTTTGTATGAAGTGTCGCTACTGGTAGTTGCCTATACTGTGACATGGGTCTTCTCAAGGGAGCAGCGTTTCAAATTAAAATTTGAAAGTTATTAATTTTGGGTTGTAGTATATAGCAATAAGAAAATAGTATATTGTAATACAAGTGTGGATAGTGGATATGATCCGAATATCGGCCGAAGGCACAGTTTGGAGCGCGAGCCGTAGGCGAGTGCTCCAAGCGTCTGAGCATTAACAAAGTTTTGACTAACTTTGACACTGACGTTAAATAAATTTAAAAGAAACTAGATTGTTATTTTACACTATTTTTCAATATTTCCGTTTCTTATGGATAACTGTATATTTCTTACTTGCTAAGAAGTTATTTTAGGCTTTTATTCGTAATTACATTATGAATTTAAGGAAATTTATAACAGTTGACTAAACTGATTTTCATACCCACCCCAGGACGTGGATTCCTGAAATCTCACACAGTCAATGTTAAATTCACCTTTCTTCACCTTGATTCACCTGGTTCAGAGCAAGTGAATTTGGATTCGCTGATGAAATTTTGACGCATGCGCTATGAGGAAAGTGAGATTGAGATTCACTGTGTGAAAGTTCAGGAATCCACGTCCTGGACGTGGATTTTGAAGACGGTACAGAAAAAATTGAGGTATCAAAAAAGCGCTCGTTTCCTGATGAAGCGTGGTATGTAGATGGCAAATCAAAAAACCGCGATTTTTTTTTTCACCTGCCGAACTTTTAATCGAAGGCGCACAGTTTTAGCACTTTTGCCGCCCCAGAAAACACCCGGCACCGCGACGCCCCACCGTCGCGCCCGGAGACTTAAAAACGGCCACGGTCTATCCCCAGGATGTGAGAATAAAAGGGGCAAAATTTCGTCGTCCCCTTATTTAAAACCGGACGGGGGTGCGATTTTTCAAAGTTGACGCCGACGAAAACCGAAAAAAAAACATGAAAAATCAACCAATTTCGAGAATTTTTTCAGAGTGCTAGCAAGGACCTCAAAAATCGGTTAAGGCTTAATGAATACCCCATGGGTTTATTAAACTCAATTTTAAACAATTTTCAAAAAGATAATAATAACAGTAGTTATGTTTCGAAGGGTTCGATTTTAGACACTGGTGGTAAAACCAAATTGTTTTTTAAAATTCCTTTTATATACAAGGATTGTCATATCGAATTAAAAAGCTATCATCCTCTGAACAATACAGCATTTGTTTTTAAAATTTGGTGTTGAATGAAAAACTATTTGCTAAACTTAAGTCCAAATTACATAAAGATCAACAAAAAACCTAATTTATCAAATCCCTTGCAAGGGATGTGATAATATATATACAGTGCGGACATAAAGTAAATCCCCCCCCCCCTGCTAATTTTTGAACGGTTATGTTTTTGATTCTGAAAATTTGTCTACTGAGGAATCTAATTCCGAACTACTTTCTAATAAAGGTATTTTTGATTTTGTGGAACTTCCGGTAATACTGAAAGTGGATGGCAACTTTCTATTAAATTTAAACAAAATCCAAGAGATTTCCTGTAGATTTTATTAGTGTCAAGACATGGAAAGCGGTTATGTTAATCAGCAAAATTAACGAACTTACTATTAAACATAATTAATTCAGAATTAACTACGGAAGATTTTAGTTGTTAAGCTAATTTTGACGAAGAGCTTAAAGAGAAAGATTGCTTTTCGTCTGAATGTCATTTCTAAAAAGCTTCAAATAATATTGAAAATACTGCATATATCCAAAATAGTCATCTGATGTTTAAACGTACTAGTGATATAGTTTATTTATTTAGAAAACCACCTTTTTCGCAGGAGAATTGGTTGCACTAAGATGCCAGCGCTTAATAATAACGTGACCTGCCTGTTGTTCATGATTGGACGGCTGAGCGGGAGTTTGGTGGGACGCGTATGATGGAGTAGGGAATCGGGGGACGCGACCGCTGATAAGTTTGACCAAGTTGGCCAAATAAATAATAGCTGCTGAAAAGGTGGTTTTCTAAATAAATAAACTATAAGTGTGTTACCAATACTGATAATATTTTCATGGGTTTAATTCAATGAAGACGATGGTAATTTGAATAGAATTCTACTGGAAAAAATCAAAAGTATGTTGTTGTATCCATTTACAGTTTATAAACTAGGTTTTTTTTATATAATAATGCTATATTACTAGAATAAAATATTAAGAAAGCTAAAATATGTAGTTATTTAGGTTTTATTTTCACTGAAATAACGCTAAAATCAAATCACATAAACTAAGTTTTTAACTTGACAGTTCCAACTCTGTGGTTCCAACCATAGAAGTTTTACCTCCAAAAATGCATAGAGCCGACCAAATCAACATCATACATAAAATACACTTAACTAGGCAAATTACAAGTCTAATAATTCAAATAATTCAAAGCGCAACATAATAAACATATTTAAGTTTTAACTCACCAAAGAACAGTGTTACTATTAAATAATTTTATCAATCTCTTCTAAGTTCCATTTAAGCAGAATTTTTCTATGTTCCATTTAATCTGGAACTTCATCTTGGTGTTAATTCTTCTAAGTTTCACTTACAGGAATTCATCTTAATAACACAACACTGGCGATCACTTCTGGCGACAGTTGACTCGGACTGAGACTCAAATAAGAGTGTCTTTTTGTTTTCGGAGCTCCTCTTTTTATTCTTTAATTCCTTAATTTTAAGTTATGATTATGGGATTTTTTTACTACAATTTATTGCGTATTTGCCACATCTGCTTGCGCTATCCTGACTCATCTCGAAACGTGTTAAAGTACTTAGGTTTAATGTTTGCGCTAAGGACTTATTAAACATTATATTTTTAATAATCCTATTAATTTAATTCGGCAATTAACATTAACTAATAAACTTGGAAAATGCATTTAACTTGATTAATACAAATTACGCAAATAATTTAGGATGCTCACAATATGTTTGACCTTCTTTTCGTGTGAATTGTAGTACTAACTATTTACAATTTACTTTTAATCAACTAATTGTAACTAAGAACTACCTAACCAACTTTTTGTTTTCCCACCAAAAATGCAAACTTTATCCGCTGTAGTAAAATACGCTCGACGCCGAGGATAGGTCGCTATGTGGAACGAAAAAACCGCGGTCGTGAACGTGATCATTAAGTAGGACGTACTCAAAGAAGAGTGAACGATAAGACGATTACTTCACAGTAGTACGATCGGCTATCTCCGGATAACTCTTTAATAACAACTTCACATCGGTACATGTCAATTTAGAACCTAACCAATAAAAACAAAAACAACAAAAATTTTGACAAAAATACATTTTATTTAATTTATCAAGTATAGAATATACTTTCGGAATATAAATTAAAAGAAACATGTTAACTTTAAATATTTATTCCAGTATGTTATTTAAGTTATTTCCAAAATCTGGGCTTAAATGTTTTTCACGCTCATTGAGTGGAGAACGAGTAGTGCAATCCATAAAATCAGATGATGTAAAATTTGATTTATTTCAAAATCGAATTGAAAGTTGGCAATTCCATTCTTACGGAGATTTGAATGAACTACAAAAATCTTACTCAAGAATACCGTTTCTTAGGTCATCGTCTGAAGTTTTAGTTAAAGTTAAAGCAGTTTCCTTAAATCCACTTGATTTAATGATGATAAGTGGGTATGCACGTAATGTTTCCAGGTTTTTAAGTAACTATGAAATTGAATTGCCGGTTACACTGGGAAGAGATTTTTGTGGAACTATTATAAACAAGGGTCAAGATGTTTACGAACATGATTTAGGTGATGAGGTGTATGGAGTTATCCCTATTCAAAAAGAAGGAAGCCTTTCTGAAGTTATTCTCGCCGATCATTCACTGGTAACGTCGATTTCTTCTACGGATGTGACTTGCGTCTTGCTCTGAAGGCTAGCGCCTGTTGGTTTTGTGGGTAAGGGCAAGTAGTTTGTCACATCTTTGCATGAAATGTCAATTAATCACCTAATTTTATAAATAAAATCTCAATTTCAGGGCCTAAGAAAATTATCAACGCTTTCAATTTGCGCTCAATTTTAATAAATATCAATAATTTACACGATTTTAGTTAAATTAAAATTTATCAATTAAATTACGGCTCCTCGTGGGTGGGGATAAACAACCAAATATTTTTTAACATATTACATCCTAAATAAGAACATACTAAAAAATGAAAGTTTCTTGACGAAAATATCCATTAGTATGGTGAACCATAATTAAATAAGGTAGTTGTTGCCTATTATACCATACGTACTCAAAAATAATAAAATTGTTACACAATTTTAAAAAACTTTATTCTTATATATTTCGAAGTAAACCTTCATCTTCAGGGAATATATAAGTTTTAAAATCTAAAAACGTAGCACATAGTAATACAATTTCTAAAATGAAAAAATTACCTACTGGAACTATACGAATGAAAAGATCGATAACAATTTATGAAGAACCAGCCACATACGCTTTGCTCGCGAAAGGTATCATTATTACTAATAATTATTAATAATAATGATACAATATAATAACAATTTTACTATTTTTGAGTACGTATGGTATAATAGGCAACAACTACCTTATTTAATTAAAAAATGAAAGGCTTACATTTTTTGTTTTGTAAATATTTTGAAAAAACTTAAAATTTTATGAGAAATTTATCAATTAAATTAGATTATGGGGCTCCTACGGGGGTGGGGATAATCAACCAAATATTTTTTAACGTATTACATCCTAGATAAGAACATACTAAAAAATGAAAGGCTTACATTTTTTTTTTGTAAATATTTTGAAAAAACTTTAAATTTTATGAGAAATTTAACAATTAAATTAAGTTACGGGGTGGGGATAATTAGCCAAATATTTTTTAACGTATTACTTTCTAATTAAGAACATACTAAAAAATGAAAGGTTGACATTTTTTTCTTTCGTAAATACAGTCGAACTTCTATATAACGTTTCATCACGGGAGCCTTAAAAAAATTCGTTATATATAGAAAATTCGCTATATAGAAATTCAGAATTTTGATATAAAAAATTTGTTATTTACTTTATAACTCTTTATTTTAACTAAAAATGTGAAAAGGCGTTGTTTTTAATGCTCATGTTTTACAAAAACTAAATTTGCTCCAAGTCGAAGGTATAACTTATAAGTAAACCTTATAAAAAGACTCGTCAAATCTCGGAATTTACGTTCATTTCTAAAAATTCTATTTACCTACCTGTTTTTCTATTATTCTTTACACTAATCTAATATAAAATTCTCCGAAATTTTTAAAATTAGCCACCCATTGACTAAAATTTATGAAAAATTCTAATATTGACGTAAAAAAAATTCGTTATACGGAAACTTTAATTCGTTATAAAGAGTAAAAAATACATTAGAAAAGCCTTCAAGGTGAAGATTCTCAAAAAAAATTCGTTATACAGGGTGCTGGAAAATTCGCAGACCAACGCAATGGAGCGATGTTGAGGAACTCTTAGAGAACAAGGGAAAAATAATTAAAAAATTCTTTGTAGCTTTACCTCGAAAATATATGTGTTTTTTAAATCTTAAATTTGGCAACTCTGTGTTAATTTTAGTTATTTAAATTAAAATGCCACGATCAGGTGTTATTCGTTTCTATTTAATTTTTCCATAACAACCAATCGCATGCATAAATAACTAAAAACATTAAAAAAACTTACTTTAAATAATACACAAACCTGCAAACTTAAAGGATTACTAACAAAAAGTTCGAACTAATAACAAGAGAAACTATGCAATTCAAAAAATTTAAAGTATTGCTAAAGCGAACACAATAAACAAACAAAAAACAGATAATGACAATAATAAATTAAACTAAAGGAAATTACGTCCTACTGCATCTAAACAAATCTCAGCTCTTCTTACAATATTATTTTGGACTCGATCTAGCATGGCAGCATTAACTAATTGTGCAGCCTGGTAAATACGGTTAGTAAGTTCCTCCACATTGTGGACTTTAGTACGATACACGTATTTATTTACAAATGACCAGAAAAAAAAATCGAGAGGGGTCAAATCAGGACTTCTTGGAGGCCAAGCAATGGGACTTCCGCGACCAATCCATCTGCCAGGAAAATTTTGATTTACCTCACCTGTAGCGTGTAACGCGCTGGGGCACTATCTAATTGTAACCAGGTGTTACGTACTACTGCTAGTGGGATATCATCCACGAAATTATCTAATTGGTTTTCTAAAAATTGAAGGAAATTTTCTCCTCCCAATCGATCTGGTATAATGAAACGATGTTGATGTCCTCTTTCATGTGTAAGGTATGGATTGTTTGTAGCGTAATAGTGATTATTATGTTGGTTAAACATTCCATCCCTACTGAAATTTGCCTCGTCAGTCCAAATCACCCTTGACGTAAAATTTCGATCCTCATCAACTTTTCTAAGTAACCAATTACAATAAATTAGTCGGTGATTGTAATCTTGAGGTAACAATTCGTGTACCTTGCACTTGCAGTAATGATATGGATGGTACTGTTCTTGATTCAAAACGTCCCAAACTAATTTTCTATCAGCACCTAATTCGTCTGCAATTCCTCTGGTGCTTCGTGTAGGGTCTTCTTCGACGCACTGAAGAATATTGTCTTCCATTTCTGAATTTCTCACATTTTTTCCTCGACCACGATCTGTTCCTATTAATAGGAAGCTACCGGTTTCTCTTACTCTTTGTTCCAATCTTCTAAATACATTTTTATTCGGATGTCTTCTCCCAACATATCTCTCATCATATAGCCAGGTAGCTTGGTAGCTGCTGTAGCATTATTTCTACATTCGCCCAATATTAAAAACATATCAGCATATTCATTGTTACTGTACATTTTACTACTTTTTTTGACAAATTCCTTTGACCAGTCAAATCAGTTTGACACTGACAATTGTACCTATTATTAATTAAGCTACAACGTTGACATGTTTATTTATGTGCAAAATTCCAATATTTAAAATGTAAAATAGCACGTTTAACAATACCATTCTTAAGTAGGATGGACAAGGCTAAATATCTTTGCATTTCTACATAATTTACGTGTCATACCAAAGCATAAATATGGGAATATTGCAAATTAAAAGAGTAAAAAATTGAAAGTTTAACTTTCCATAACTTCGATATAAAGCAACAAAGAATTTTTTAATTATTTTTCCCTTGTTCTCTAAGAGTTCCTCAATATCGCACCATTGCATTGGTCCGCGAATTTTCCAGCACCCTGTATAGAGAAATTCGTTATATGGAAGTTCGTTATAGGGAAGTTCAACTGTATTTAAAAAAAAACTTAAAATTTTATGAGAAATTTATCAATTAAATTAAATTAGGGGGCTCCTACGGGGGTGGGGATAATCAACCAAATATTGTTTATCATATTACATCCTAAATAAGAACATACTAAAAAATGAAAGGCTTAAATTTTTTTGTTTTGTAAATATTTTGAAAAAACTTAAAATTTTATGAGAAATTTAACAATTAAATTAAATTACGGGGCTCCTACGGGGGTGGGGATAATCAATCAAATATTTTTTAACGTATTACATTCTAATTAGGAACACACTAAAAAATGAAAGGTTGACATTTTTTTGTTTCGTAAATATTTAAAAAAAACTTTGTATTTTATGAGAAATTTATCAATTAAATTAAATTATGGAGCTCCTACGGCGGTGGGGATAATCAACCAAATATTGTTTAACGTATTACATCCTAAATAAGAACATACTAAAAAATGAAAGGCTTAAATTTTTTTGTTTTGTAAATATTTTGAAAAAACTTAAAATTTTATGAGAAATTTAACAATTAAATTAAATTACGGGGCTCCTACGGGGGTGGGGATAATCAACCAAATATTTTTTAACAAATTACATTCTAATTAGGAACATACTAAATAATGAAAGGTTGACATTTTTTGTTTCGTAAATATTTAAATAAAAACTTAAAATTATATGTGAAATTTATCAATTAAATTAAATTACGGGGCTCCTACGGGGGTGGGGATAATCAACCAAATATTGTTTAACGTATTACATCCTAAATAAGAACATACTAAAAAATTAAAGGCTTTCCTTTTTTTGTTTTGTAAATATTTTGAAAAAACTTAAAATTTTATGAGAAATTTAACAATTAAATTAAATTACGGGGCTCCTACGGGGGTGGGGATAATCAACCAAATATTTTTTAACGTATTACATTCCAATTAAGAACATACTAAAAAATGAAAGGTTTACATTTTTTTGTTTTGTAAATATTTTGAAAAAAATTAAAATTTTATGAGAAATTTATCAATTAAATTTGTAAGCAGTTTTTTTTAAATTAAAGTAAATCAAGAGCCTTCTATGGGGATGGGGATGTTCAATTAATTATAGTCTTACCAATTTGAGCAAGTTTATGACAATATAAATTTTTTTTGGGACAAATGTAAAATTGAATACATTTGAATGTAACTTCAAGGTGGTTTGAATTTTCTCCCATTTTTAATGCATTACAAATTAACAACTTAAACAATTTGAGTTAAATTACGTCAGAAATATTTATTTATTTTTTTTTTAAATTTTTAGTCACTTTGAGAGCCTAAAACTTTATTAACGCCTTAAATATTTGCCCAAAATTTTATATTTTGTTGCAACATGCAATTATTTAAGAGCTATGAATACGGAAATTTTAGTTTATGAAGTGTTTTGATAGGGAAATTTTAACATATACAGGGCGCTTCTAAAATGATTGTCACGGTCTCGTGTTCTTACACTACAAGTAAAAATAAGGCAAAAAGTACGTATAATTTTTTTTCCAAAACTCAACTGTTACAGGGTGTTGAAATTTCTTTTAATTTTCACTTTTTATTTATTTTCTCTTGATTGGCTGGATGAATATTAATATTAATAAAAGTTTTAGGGCAAGTATTTCTCATCGGTAGTCATCATGGGCTTGTACTTTTGTCTTAATTTTACATTCCAGTGGCATAGAAACAGGTTGAGGTGTCCCTTTTTTTAATTTATTTGATACGCCACTGCAAAATTTTATAATTTTCTTTGGATTTTTTATACCTTCATTCAATTTACCAAAAAAGTATACTTGTAAAATTTTTATAGGAGTGTGGTATTTCAGTAATTTCAAATTTTATGGTCTAGTGACCTTGCTAAAATCAAAAAAAATTTAAATAAATTTGAATTAAATAAACAAAATTTAAATTGATAACTCCTAGTAAGGTTTTAGTTTGTGTTTTAAATAAATGAGTAACGTAGAAACACTTTATTTAAATTTAATAAAAAAAGAAATTGGGCAGCCATTTTCAACATTTTTCTAAAATTTAAAATTAGGTGTTTCTAACATGTTTTTTTTTATTGAATACACCATCAAAATGTCATACCAAGAGTTTTTAATTTTAATTTTCCTAATTTGAATTTAATTTGTTTCAAATTTTGAAAATTGGTTTGATTTTAAAAAAGGTACTAGATTATAAATCACCAAATTACTGGAATACCACTAACCCTATCAAAATTTAATAGGTATAGTTTTTTATGGTAAATTGAATGAAGATTTTAAAAATTTAAAGAAAATTGTAGAATTTTACAGTGGCGTATCAAATAAATTCAAAAAAGGGGACACCTTAATCCATTTCTACGCCACTGGAGTGTTAAATTAAGACAAAAGTTGTAGCTACAGATGACTACCTATGGGAAGTACTCAACCTATAATTTTTATCAATTTTCATTCAGCCAATCCAGAGAAAATAAATAAAAAGTAAAAATAAAAAGAAACTTTAATACCTTTATACATACTTTTTGTCTTAGTTTTACTTGTAGTATAAGCACACGAGTCTTTGACCACGATTTTAGAAACATGAAAATTTTATTACTGACCCTGTTTGTAGATATTTGGTGGGCATCGAATTATATAATTTTCAAAAAAATAACTGAATTTTTTAAATTATCAAAGTTGCAAATATGATTAATATAAAAAATTGAAATTCATGTAATTCTATTCTACTTAGATTAGAAATTTTTTTATTTTTTTTTTAACTTCGATACCTACATAAGTAGTATCTATAAATAGAGTGAAAATAAAATTTTTGTACGTCAAGATTTTTCTAACAAAACACTTCATAAACTAAACAAAATTCCGCATCCTTAAAAAAATCTCACTTTGTGGGCCTAAAAAAATTATTACCACATAAATTTTTCGCCCAATTTTACTAAATATTAATAATTTAAGCAGTTAAGTTATGCTCCTACAAATTTTTGAATCGTGAAGAAGGATGTTTATTCTAATTGGGGTTCGAATTTTATTTTTTTCCAAGCACTCTAACACTCGAAATTCTCGAAAATGGTCGGTTTTTTTTTTGACTATTTTCGAAGCGGTTCGGAAGTTATGCCTAAGTAAAATCGAAATTTTGAATTTAGGGGTTGGCGACTCCAGTCGGGCTATTTTTTAATCGATTTGCTATTTTAAATGCTCAATCGAATGTACATCTCGATCTGAAATCGCCCACGCGTAGGGTTTTTTGAATTTCGATAAAATATCGCATTTAAAAATTCCTTCGCAGCGCCTCTATCGAAAATTACAAGAACTATTTGACAGTTACAAAATGGAAAGTTAAAGTCACTAGTGTTGAAATGAACGATTTTCTAAACTACTAATATGAATGACATATACCATTTTCTCATATGGTCGTCGGAAATAGTATATTAAAAAACGAGTTCAATTTTAAAATATAGCATGTCCCAAAATGATTGGGGATGAATTTGGCAACTGTGTTTAAAAATTGCAACTGTGTATGAAAATTGCCTAGATAATTTGACATTCTGTGGTCAGGTCATTGGCGTGCCATAACCTCTTGCTTTGTTCAGTTGTGTTTTACAGAATTTCGCTTAATTCTTATTAAAAATCAACAGTTTTTTTTCAAAACTAAACGAATTTAAATATGCTTCAAAATGTTTTTGAAAATATGAAACGTAGAGTGAATATGTGAATTAATGAAAATGGTGGTCATTTTGAGCACTTACTGTAAAATTAATTTATTTATTTATCAATAAATATTCTTTCAATAATCCATAATTTTATTGTAGATAAATATACACTTTTTCCCTTTTATTCAGGCCCCCTGCCAACCTATTAAATGTGGCGACACTGAGAAAGTACATTCTGCTACATAAATTTTCATACACAGTTGCCAAATTCATCCCCAATCATTTTGGGACACCCTATACGAGTCGCGTAGCGACGAGTATTTTAATGAACAAGTGCTACTATCGACTTATGAAACGAGTTTTCTCCCGCTACTATCGTTGTCCCACCTTGCTTGCCACCTACTATCCCTTTCGGTTCTCGCTTTCGCCCTCGCCTCAAGGATCTCCTGTCTCCCCGTTCGGTCAAACTCAAAGTTTTCCCTGCGCTCTTGGGCTTGCAGGTCGATTGGCGGTAATCCCGCCAGTACCATGGCAGCCTCGGTCGAGACAGTCCTGTACGCCGCGATCGTTCTAACTGCCGCCTTCCTTTGGACTTTTAGCAGCGTCTCGCGGTTCCTCCTGAACTTGAGGCCGTTGGCCCAACCCTAACCAAACCTAACCTAACCTAACCTAAAAGTTTTCAATTTTAGTAACTTTTCTGGTAGTTGGCAACTCTAATGTCAGGTTTGTCAAAATAACCTGTAAATCGCTTGGCAACTGCCACTTTAAAATCAATAAACTTCAGTGCTACCAACTTCGAAAAATAAAATTTACTACTCAGTAACGCACCGATAGCAGTGCGGTACTGGCTAGTAACGCACTGCTGTCAGTGTGTTACTAGCGACTAGTAACGCACCAAAATAGAAAAAAATATTTTTTTTAAAACGCATTTAAAAATGTCGCAATTTTTGACGCGTTTCGGTCTAATCAACCTCTCAAAATCTATTTCACCCCCATGTTATATACCTTTTCTGAAAGCTTTCAACGTCCACTTCACGACAAAAAATAAATAACTTAAATAGCTTAAAATTCGCACCGTCACCTCCCCTAGCAAATGCCGAAAATTGTAATTTTCGGTTTAAAATTGCGTCGTCCAGGGCCGTTTTTGTACCAAAATTTTGCGAATTTTTTTCAAAAAAACAATTTAACCGATTTTAACCAAATATTTTTTAAAAGGCGTCTATCCATGGTGTTTACCTTTGGTAAAAATTTGAAATCGCTAACTTTTATAGTTTTCGATAAAAATAATAAAAATCGATTTCCATGAAAAATTGCAAGCCTTAAAAATATCTCAAAAATTTTTTTTTCGAATATTTTCATAATCGACCCTGCAAATGAAAGATAATAGAAAATGGATGAAATATAGGGGGTCACTTGCCCTCTACACTCCCCAAAAAAAATTTTACACCCCAAAAACTCAAAAAAAATCAATATTTTTTAGGTAATGTACTTTAAAAAATAATTCAATTTTAAAAAATTTAATAAGATAATATCGATAATTTTTACAAACTTATCTGTACAAATTTTTATTCCTTAATTTTAATTATTAAGCGAAATATGAATTTTTCAAAATACATATTTACTCATTTATCAGAATGTCATATTTTATATAAAAATTCATATCTTTTGAACAAAAAGTCGTAGGGCCTTGAATTTTTTTTTTATTTTTTTCTTATTTCTTTATACTACAACCTATAATTATTAACTTTCAAATTTTAATTTGAAACTGTGCACCCTTGTATTCCTTCTATTGTGAAGTCCCATCAACATCAAACAAAAAACTAATTCAAACCACACAATCTTCTCTTAGCACATACTATCAAAACGTCCGTGGTCTCAGAACAAAAACAATCTTGTTTAGTCAAGCATTAGCTATTACAAATTATGACCTTATTGTGCTATCAGAAACATGGCTAAACCCAGATATAAAAAATCTAGAACTTGGTCTAAGAGATTATGAGGTTTATCGAAAAGACAGAGACCCTAACTTAACAGGTAAAACATGTGGAGGTGGCATTTTGGTTGCAGTAAAAAAGTGTTTTAGATCAAAACTAATTCATGACAAAAATAGAAATGAAGAATTGTGGATCATCATTGAAGGTAACCAGAGTCCCGACTTGGTAGTTGGTGCAATTTATATTCCCCCAGATGTCTTATGAAACACATGCTCTAACAACAGATGAAATTTTATTAAATAATCTAAATGCTAATGTCATCATAATGGGGGATTACAATTTACCTGCCATTAACTGGACGTTGTTTGATAACGAAGTTAGTCCCCAAAATTTAGTACCAACATCTGCCTCTTCAGAAGTACTTTTTGATATGCTTGCTTACCATGATCTCTCGCAATTAAACTTTAATCCAAATATTAATGGTGTAATTTTAGACTTAGTTTTATCTAATACTCAGTGCAAAGTTATATGTGCTCCGGAAGAGCTAGTTCATCATCCTGCTCTATTTATAGAACTAACCCATAAAGCTAATACACCCTACATCGCACAGGAGGAAGTTTGTTACAATTTTAGAAAAGCAAACATTGATGCTTTATCAAATGCCCTACTTAATGTAAACTGGGATGTTATATTTTCAGACTGTGATATTAATAGTTCTATTAACTTATTTTATGATAGCTTATATTATTATATTGATATTTATGTACCTAAGCAGTTCATAAGTGACTCAGGCGCTATGAAATTTTCTAATGGTTTGATAATGATATGAAACACTTGGTTCTAGAAAAGCGCAAAGCTCATGCCATATATAAATCTAACAGATCTCATTATAATTATATGAAATTTATTAATTTAAGGTCAGAATGTAAATATTATTCAAAAATATGTTATAAAAATTATATTGTTCATATTGAATCATCAATTAAAACAAATGTAGATTTTTTTGGTCATTTGTAAAGGACAAGAATACTTACAATAGTTACCCAGCATCAATGAAAGGTATGAACGGTGATACAGAAAATAACTCCAAAGTTATTGTTAACATGTTTGCCACTTTTTTTGCCTCTTCTTACTCAACTAATAACTTTGACAATGTTGACAAAATATCAATGAATAATATTAGTATGAATGTTATTAAAGATTTCAATATTGGAATTAACACAGTTCTCGATAAATTATGTTGTCTAGAACCTAAATTCAGTTTTGGTCCTGACCGAATCCCTTCATCATCTATCTGATACTGGTTCTCCTTCTTCTTGATTTCTTTTATTAAAACGTGCTCTCTCATAAATTAAATTAACAGATTTGCTATATAATTTATCAATATCTTCAATTAAAACTTTATAAGACCTATATTCTTCTCTCTTTTTTTAAGTCGATTAAACATTTTACTGACACCTTGTCCCATATGTATCAACAAGTTCACAATTTGAGTTTCTTTATTTTCTGCTTCTAAGTTTAAAATCGATCTGTACAATTTATAGTGTTGATACCATTCTGCTCAATCTTCTTTTTGAAAAGAAAATTCTTTTATAGATGGAATAGAATTCATTAAAGTGTTTGTAGTATATTTTTTACTACTGGAATCTTGAGTATTTTGAACAATAGTTTCTCGCAATGACTCCACTAATGTCCTTAGATCCTCCAACTCTTGACATTTTCCTTATATTTTACCTGATATTTTATTTTCGGTTTTTAACCTGACACCATGTATAGTTTTATCAATTAAAAGAAATACTATTTATTTAATAGGTTTATTATAATCTTCAATATTTGTACACTATTCGTATCCACTCCATGACATCTATCTAAACAGTTCTCGTCTCCTTAACAACCGTATTTTAGTTCACTTGATTCTAGATTACCTATACCTATACAATATCTTCGAAACTATTAGAACCACCGGGATGATTAATAGCTTAAAATTCGCACCGTCACCTTCCCTACCAAATTCCGTGAAAATTTTAATTTTCGGTTTAAAATTGCGTCTTCCAGGGCCGTCTTTGTACCAAAATTTTGCCAAAACTGCGAATTTTTTTCAAAATAACTTTTTAACCGATTTTAAGCAAATATCTTCTAAAAAGCGTCTATCCACATTGTTTACCAAATGCAAGAAAATATAAAATCGATGAAATGTAGGGGGCGATTTGCCCTCAACACCCCAAAAAAAATGTACACCCCAAAACCTCCAAAAAAATTTTTAGGTTATACCGGGTGGAAATGAAAACCGGGTCACCTCTATAACTTTTTTATTTATGAATAGAAAAATTTGAAATTTGGCTATGTTCTATGGTTCAAAAAAACAAATTTTATGTGCGTTTTTTATTTTCGAAATCACTTCCGGTTTCACCGGAAACACCATGAACTTTGTTTTTTTAAATGTAACATCCCATATTTTTATTCATGGCTTAAAATACTTTTAAAAAAGAAGTATTTTTGAGACATTAGTTTTTATTTTTTTTGTAAAAAAAATTTTTTTCAAAAAAAAAAAAGAAGGTTTTCGAAGTCGGTGAAAAGTACCAAAACTAATTCTAAATAATTCAAATACCTAAATAAAATTGTAATTTGAAAAAAAATTTAAGTGGTTTTTGAACTATTAATTTTTAAACTTAGTTAATGAAGATTTTATCAAATATCTCACTTTTTTTAATTGCAATGATGCCAGGTCATTCGACTTTTTAAAAAGAGGATTTTATAACGATTATTTTGGTACCCCATGTAATGTATCTATCCGTAGTCGAAATTCCCAATAGTGAATTTTTACCTAACTTTAAATTATTAACTTTCAAATTTTTAATTTGAAACGCAGCACACTTGTTACTACCTAATGTTTTCTCCTAATATTACTTGATGTTAATAATTTTAGCAATTTTAACAAGTGCATACCGTTTCAAATTAAAAAAAAAATCAAGGTTCTACGACTTTTTGTTCTAACGTTATGAATGTTTATATAAAATATGGCATTCTGATAAATGAGTAAATGTGTATTGTTAAAAATTCATATTTTGCTTAATTTCTTAAAATTTTACTTAATTTTTGGGATGCTGTAAATAGTTTAAAAATATATTTAAAACAAAAAAACGCAACATCAAAGTCTTCGTTTATATTTTAATTTATTTCTAGCGTTGGAAAAAAAAAATTTCAATTAGTTTTTTAGAATGTTTCAAAGAGCCGCTAAGCGAACATTTCTTGTAAAGAGCCCGTTTTACTGCTGCCGTATGATTATTTGGTTTGACTTACCAAAACAAAAATAGAAGAAATTGGTAGCCACAAGACTCTTCTGTGTACCAAAAAAAGAAATTTTAAAAAAGCTCCAATGGAAAAACATATGACCAAAACCACAAATATCAAGCGAATTTCAAAATCAAGCGCTCAAATTTGCCGACTATCCTATTAATAACTAATAATTCGTTCAGATAAGTTTTTAAAAATTATCGATATTATCTTATTTAATTTTTTAAAATTTAATTATTTTTTAAGGTACATTACCTAAAAAAATTGATTTTTTTGAGTTTTTGGGTGTAAATTTTTTTTAGGGGGGTGTAGAGGGCAAATAACCTCGTAAATTTCATCAATTTTCTATTATCTTTCATTTGCGGGGTCGGTTTTGAAAAAAATTCGAAAAAAAAAAATTTTAAGATATTTTTAAGGATACGGGCTCGAAATTTTTCATGGGAATCTGTTTTTATTGTTTTTCTGAAAAACTATATACGTTAGCAATTTCAAATTTTCACCAAAGTTAAACACCGTCGGTACATGCATTCTGAAAAATATTTGGTTAAAATCGGTGAAATAGTTTTTTTATAAAAAAATCGCCCTAGACGGCGTAATTTTCAACAGAAAATTATAGACGCGTTTTAAAAAATATTTCGTTAAAATCGGTTAAATAGTTTTTTTGGAAAAAATTCTCAAAGTTTTGGCAAAATTTTGGTACAAATACGGTTCTGGACGGCGCAATTTTAAACTGAAAATTAAAACTTTCACGGAATTTGTTGGGGGAGGTGACGCTGCGAATTTTAAGCTATAGGTCCCGGTGGTGCGAATAGTTTTGAAGATATTAATTATATTGTTAAAAGTGAAAAAATTTGGCTTCGAACGGAGATTTTGCGTAATTTTACTACATTTTCAGTCATAACTCAATGGCGAAAAGAGTTAGCCAAGTGATTCTTCTTTTGACGTAAAGCGGACCTTGACAGCTTTCAGAAAAGGTGTATTACATGGAGGTGAAATAGAATTTGAGGGGTTCATTAGACCCGAAAGCGTAAAAAATTACGACTTTTTTAAATGGGATCTTAAAAAAATATTATTTCGTTATTTTGTCCAATTTCAAAAAACCCTATGCGTGGGCGGTTTTGGTTCGAGGAGCACATTCGATTGAGCTTTTAAAAATTGAAAATCCGTTAAAAAATAGTCTGACTGGAGCCACTCGCCCCTAAAATTAAAGTTTTGACTCAATTTACGCATAACTTTCCAACCCCTTCGAATTTAAAAACAAAAGATTGCCTATCCGGTGCAGAAATTATTCCTGTTAAGTTAAGGGAATTGAAGTAAAATATAAAAGAAATTAAAAACTGTGGGGCAGTGGTACAAAAGTCCGACCGCGTCGGGCGCGATTTTTGAACATTTCACGTTCGATTTTTTTCTGAAGCTCGGGGTGAAAATTTAAAAGTGTTGATTTTTTTACTTTTCAGTATTAATGTAATAAGGAAAATAAAATATATTCGACTCACATAGCCGGCACCGATCAAAAGTTAAGAGTTTTTAAATTCCGCGTGTGAAATACGTGAAAATCAAATCGCGAATTTGAGGGCGCCGAAAACAGAGAAAAAATTGAGATATCAAAAAAAAGTTTCAAAATTAAGGCAATAGGTGGTATTGGGATGAGGAATATAGAAGCCGCGATTTTTTTCCACCTTTCGATCTCGAAATATGTGGGGAACAGTTTGAGCACTTTTGTCGCCCGAAAAAACGCTAAATTTGTACACTTGGCGTGCCGGCGCCGCGACGCCACATGGATGCGCCCAGACACTTGTACCGGTTAATTCTCTGGATGTAAGAATAAAAGGGGCCAAATTTTGTCACTTCCCTTTAAAACCGGAAGGGAGTGCGATTTTTCAAAGTTGACGCTGACGAAAACCGGAAAAAAGCAAGAAAAATCGACCGACTTTGGAATTTTTTTTCAGAGTGTTAGGATGCTTTGAAAAATTTGAAATTTGAACCTCGCTTAGAAACGACATCCCTCTTCATAATGCAACCGGAATTATTAAATATAACAAAAAAATTTCCCTTTTCGCGAATCCGCACAAAAACCGTCCGATTTCCGGGTAAAAACCGCCGTCTTCACCCGTAACATACTGAAATTTGGTGCGATTCGGGGTGAATTTCGGACTCTCGGGGGATGAACTCGATTTTTCGTTTGGGGTGGAATTACTTTTTTCGGTGCGGCTCGATCGAAAAGGGGCTTGAAAATTTTCTCATCCGTACACCTGCAAAATTTCAACTCTCCACGAGAGAAAACGCCTTCCCCGTTTCTTACGGTTTTAGTATTATAGACAAGTGTGGTGCGTTTCAAATTTACAATTTGAAAGTTAATAATTTTGGGTTGTAGTATAAAGAAATAAGAAAAAAATAAAAAAAAATTCAAGGCTCTACGACTTTTTGTTCAAAAGATATGAATTTTTATATAAAATATGGTATTCTGATAAATTAGTAAATATGTATTTTGAAAAATTCATATTTCGCTTAATAATTAAAATTAAGAAATAAAAATTCGTACAGATATGTTCGTAAAACTTGTCGATATTATCTTATTAAATTT
Source organism: Stenus bimaculatus (assembly GCA_963971135.1). Lineage (NCBI taxonomy): Eukaryota > Metazoa > Arthropoda > Insecta > Coleoptera > Staphylinidae > Stenus > Stenus bimaculatus. Next base: position 32,437,799 of record OZ020183.1, on the reverse strand, counting down.
TTTAAAATTTAATTATTTTTTAAAGTACATTACCTAGAAAAGTTTTGATTTTTTTGAGTTTTTGGGGTGTAAATTTTTTTTGAGGGGCGTAGAGGGCAAGTGACCCCTACATTTCATCCATTTTCTATTATCTTTCATTTGCGGGGTCGATTTTGAAAATATTGTAAAAAAAAATTTTGGAGATATTTTTAAGGCTACGGGCTTGAAATTTTTCACGGAAATCGATTTTTATTGTTTTTCTCAAAAACTGTAAAAGTTAGCGATTTTAAATTTTTACCAAAGGTAAACACCATGGATAGACGCATTTTAAAAAATATTTGGTTAAAATCGGCTAAACAGTTTTTTTGGAAAAAATTCGCAAAGTTTTCGCAAAATTTTGGAACAAAGACGGCCACGGACGACGCAATTTTAAACCGAAAATTAAAACTTTTACGGCATTTGGCTGGGGAGGTGTCGCTGCAAATTTTAAGCTATCAATCGTCTGGGTGGTGGTAATAGTTTCGAAGATATTAATTATTTTCTGAAAAGTGAAAAAATTCAGGCCGCAATTTTGGCTCCAAACGGAAATTTTGCATGTTTTAGCAACATTTTCGGCCATAACTCGATAACGAAAAGAGATAACGAAGTGATTCTTTTTTTGTCGTAAAATGAACATTGAAAGCTTTCAGAAAATATACATTACGCTGGGGTTGAATAGACCGAAACGCGTCAAAAATTACGACTTTTTTAAATGCGATCTTAAAAAAAATAATTTTTCGTTATGTTTTGGAAATTCAAAAAACCCTGTGCGTGGGCGATTTTAGCTCGGGAGGTAGATTTAAATGAACCTTTAAAATCGAAAATCGGTTAAAAAATGGCCCGACGGGAGCCACTCGCCTCAAAATTCAAAATTTCCAGTTGATTTAGGCATAACTTCCGAACCCCTTCGAAAATAAAAATTTCCTACGCGCTACCCGTTGTAGAAATTATTCTTTTATAAGGCAGTGTAGAAAAATTTTATGATTTTTGGAAACTGTGGGCTACAGTGGTAGTACCAATCGGCCGCGTTTAGCGCAATTTTTTGAACATTTTACGTTCGATTTTTTTCTGAAACAAAAGGTTAAAATTTTGCGGAGTGGATTTTTCTGCTTATAAATATGAATGTAATAAGCAAAATAAAAAATATTCGTCCTTAATAGCCGACCCTATCAAAAGTTACGAATTTTCAAAGTCCGCGTCGAAAAAGCCTGAAAAACGATGCGCGACTTGGAGTGCGCCAAAACTACATAAAAAAATAAGATATGAAAACGGACACCCGGCTATGCAACAATAAATGGAATACCGATCACTAATCAAAAAACCGCGATTTTTTCGCATCGGTGGAACTCGAGATGAGACTCGTATAGTTGTGGTACTTTCGCCGCCCGAAAAAACGCTAAATCTGTACACTCGGCGTGCGGGCGCCGCGACGCCACACGGTTGCGCCTGGAGACCTAAAAATGGCCACGAAATTTTTTTGAAATTTTCTCGATTTTTTTTTTGAAAATTTTGTAAAGGTTATGAAAATTACGAAAATTTTCCGATTTTTTTGAGTTTTTGGGGTGTAAACATTTTTTTGGGGGTGTAGGGGGCAACTGACCCCCTATATTTCATGTATTTTCAATTGTCTATCATTTGAGGGATCAATCTTGAAAAAATTGGAAAAAAAAATTTTCCGATATTTTTAAGGCTGTGGGCTTGAAATTTTTCATGCGAATCGGTTTTTATTTTTTTTCTCGAAAACTACGAAAGTTGGCGATTTCAAATTTTGACCAAAGTTAAACGGCGTCGACAGACGCATTTTAAAAAATACTCGGTTAAAATCGGTTAAATAGTTTTTTCGGAAAAAATTCCCAAAGATTTGGCAAAATTTTGATACAAATACGGTCCTGGACGGCGCAATTTTCAACCGAAAATCTACATTTTTACGGAATGTGGTATAAGAGGTGACGGTGAGAATTTTAAGCTATTAAACGTCGCGGTGATGTTAAAACTTTCTAAAATATTAATTATTTTGTGAAAAGTGAAAAATTTCAGGCAAAAACGGAGTACTTGATAGAAAATGGTCAAAAATCGACCAATTTCGCGTGGCTCGTGCAAAGTCAGTTTTTAACCGATCGTCGTGAAATAGAATTATTCAAAATCGTCAAATTAAGCCCTTCGTCGCCACGTGTGGCGATTTTTAAGATTTTGGACGGTTTCGGAGGAGTTCGTCAATTTACGGGTCGAGGTTTTGGAAGGCGCGAAATTTAAATCTCGAATATTTAAGTCAAATTTGGGAGTTTTTGAAAAATTTTGAATGCGTTTTACTCGGCCAGCGTTTCCGAATCGATCGCGTCCTTTTACTTTTTTTGAAAGTCAAAAATGAGCGAAATATTTCGAAAAATGTCAAAAAATCAACAACAAAAACGGAAAATTTTGATTTTGCTCGTGCGACGTTAGTTTTTAAGATGCGGCCTTCGTATATACTTTATTAGCGTCACGGAACCCGAGGGCTCGTCGCCACGTGTGGCGATTTTTCGGATTTTGAGCGCCTTCGGAGGAGATGTTTGCAATATAAACGCGATTTTTCCGAAAAAAAGTCGTATTTTTTGTTTCGACCCTGAATCCGTCCCTGTTGGAATTTTCGAACGAAAAAAAATTTTTTTAAATGCGGCTCGTCCTCCTCTTTAAGAATCTGAAGAGAAAATTGAAAAATTTTACTTAGTTTTTATTTTATCGTCGAAAAACGGGCAAAAAAAGTTGCGGGGGCGGACTCGGAGGCCCATTTGACCCTTGAATCTAAAGGGTACGCTCTGGGCGCCGTATAGCTTCGAAAGAGATTTTTTCGCCGAAAACGCCGGTATGCGCCTTTATGTCGGATTTCGAGGGAACATATGTTTAATTTTCCCTCAAAGTGGAGTTTTTATCAAAAAAAATTTAATCCGGTCCCGCAAAAAAACGGCGCCCCGTAGGAAAAAAAGTTTCGTATAAAAAAGATGCGGACGGAGGAGGAGAAGAAAATAAAAAAAAAATTTCGAAAATCGCCCCGGCCGTTTTCGAGAAATTTCAAAAAAATACTTTTTTCTTCAACGCCCTGTAGATCCGTCAAAATTTTTCCGATCGAAAAATGACATTTAAACTTTTTTCTTAGAATTTTCTCCTCCGCCGGCCCGCAAATTTTCAACTCTCCCCGAAAAAAAACGCCTCCCCCATTTCTTACCGTTTTAGTATTATAGACAAGTGTGGTGCGTTTCAAATTTACAATTTGAAAGTTAATAATTTTGGGTTGTAGTATAAAGAAATAAGAAAAAAATAAAAAAAAATTCAAGGCTCTACGACTTTTTGTACAAAAGATATGAATTTTTATATAAAATATGGTATTCTGATAAATTAGTAAATATGTATTTTGAAAAATTCATATTTCGCTTAATAATTAAAATGAAGAAATAAAAATTCGTACAGATATGTTTGTAAAACTTATCGATATTATCTTATTAAATTTTTTAAAATTTAATTATTTTTTAAAGTACATTACCTAGAAAAGTTTTGATTTTTTTGAGTTTTTGGGGTGTAAATTTTTTTTGAGGGGTGTAGAGGGCAAGTGACCCCTACATTTCATCCATTTTCTATTATCTTTCATTTGCGGGGTCGATTTTGAAAATATCGTAAAAAAAAATTTTGGAGATATTTTTAAGGCTACGGGCTTGAAATTTTTCATGGAAATCGATTTTTATTGTTTTTCTCGAAAACTATGAAAGTTAGCGATTTCAAATATTTTGCAAAGGTAAACACCGTCGATAGACGCGTTTTAAAAAATATTTGGTTAAAATCGGTTAAAAAGTTTTTTTGGAAAAAATTCTCAAAGTTTTGGCAAAATTTTGGTACAAATGCGGGCCTGGACGACGCAATTTTAAACCGAAAATTAAAATTTTCACGGAATTTGGTGGGGGAGGTGACGGTGCGAATTTTAAGCTATTAAGCGTGCCGGTGGTTCCAATAGTTTTGAAGATATTAATTATTTTGTGAAAAGTGAAAAATTTCAGACCGCAATTTTGGCTCCAAACGGAGATTTTGCATATTTTTGCTACATTTTCGGCCATAACTCGATAACGAAAAGGGATAGCGAAGTAATTTACAATTTAAAAGTTAATAATTTATAAATGTAGTGTAAAGAAATTGGAAAAAAATAAAAAAAAAATTCAAGGCTCCACGACTTTTTGTTCAAAAGATATGAATTTTTATTTAAAATATGGCATTCTGATAAATGAGTAAATGTGTATTGTTATAAAATCATATTTAGCTTAATAACTGAAATTAAGAAACAAAAATTAGTACAGATAAGTTTGTAAAAACTATCGATATTATTTTATTCATTTTTTTAAATTTAATAATTTTTTAAGGTACACTACCTAAAAAAAATTTAATTTTTTTGAGTTTTTGGGGTGTAAAATCTTTTTAGGGGGTGGAGAGGGCAAGTGACCCCCTACATTTGATACATTTTCTATTATCTTTCATTTGCGGGGTCGATTTTGAAAAAATTCGAAAAAAAATTTTTTGAAATATTTTTAAGGCTACGGGCTTGAAATTTTTCATGGAAATCGATTTTTATTGTTTTTCTCAAAAACTGTAAAAGTTAGCGATTTTAAATTTTTACCAAAGGTAAACACTATGGATAGACGCATTTTAAAAAATATTTGGTTAAAATCGGCTAAACAGTTTTTTTGGAAAAAATTCGCAAAGTTTTCGCAAAATTTTGGAACAAAGACGGCCCTGGACGACGCAATTTTAAACCGAAAATTAAAACTTTTACGGCATTTGGCGGGGGAGGTGTCGCTGCAAATTTTAAGCTATCAATCGTCTGGGTGGCGGTAATAGTTTCCAAGATATTAATTATTTTCTGAAAAGTGAAAAAATTCAGGCCGCAATTTTGGCTCCAAACGGAAATTTTGCATGTTTTAGCAACATTTTCGGCCATAACTCGATAACGAAAAGAGATAACGAAGTGATTCTTTTTTTGTCGTAAAATGAACATTGAAAGCTTTCAGAAAATGTACATTACGCTGGGGCAAAATTAAATTTGAGGGGTTGAATAGACCGAAACGCGTCAAAAATTACGACTTTTTTAAATGCGATCTTAAAAAAAATAATTTTTCGTTATTTTTTTTTTGAAAATTTTGTAAAGGTTATGAAAATTACGAAAATTTTCTAATTTTTTTGAGTTTTTGGGGTGTAAACATTTTTTTGGGGGTGTAGGGGGCAACTGACCCCCTATATTTCATGCATTTTCAATTGTCTATCATTTGAGGGATCAATCTTGAAAAAATCGGAAAAAAAAATTTTCCGATATTTTTAAGGCTGTGGGCTTGAAATTTTTCATGCGAATCGGTTTTTATTTTTTTTCTCGAAAACTATGAAAGTTGGCGATTTCAAATTTTGACCAAAGTTAAACGGCGTCGACAGGCGCATTTTAAAAAATACTCGGTTAAAATCGGTTAAATAGTTTTTTCGGAAAAAATTCCCAAAGATTTGGCAAAATTTTGATACAAATGCGGTCCTGGACGGCGCAATTTTCAACCGAAAATCTACATTTTTACGGAACGTGGTGGGAGAGGTGACGGTGAGAATTTTAAGCTATTAAACGTTGCGGTGATGTTAAAACTTTCTAAAATATTAATTATTTTGTGAAAAGTGAAAAATTTCAGACCGCAATTTTGGCTCCAAACGGAGATTTTGCATATTTTTGCTACATTTTCGGCCATAACTCGATAACGAAAAGGGATAGCGAAGTAATTTACAATTTAAAAGTTAATAATTTATAAATGTAGTGTAAAGAAATTAGAAAAAAAATAAAAAAAAAATTCAAGGCTCCACGACTTTTTGTTCAAAAGATATGAATTTTTATTTAAAATATGGCATTCTGGTAAATGAGTAAATGTGTATTGTTAAAAAATCATATTTAGCTTAACAACTGAAATTAAGAAACAAAAATTAGTACAGATAAGTTTGTAAAAACTATCGATATTATTTTATTAATTTTTTTAAATTTAATAATTTTTTAAGGTACATTACCGAAAAAAAATTTAATTTTTTTGAGTTTTTGGGGTGTAAAATCTTTTTAGGGGGTGAAGAGGGCAAGTGACCCCTTACATTTGATACATTTTCTATTATCTTTCATTTGCGGGGTCGATTTTGAAAAAATTCGAAAAAAAATTTTTTGAAATATTTTTAAGGCTACGGGCTTGAAATTTTTCATGGAAATCGATTTTTATTGTTTTTCTCAAAAACTGTAAAAGTTAGCGATTTTAAATTTTTACCAAAGGTAAACACCATGGATAGACGCATTTTAAAAAATATTTGGTTAAAATCGGCTAAACAGTTTTTTTGGAAAAAATTCGCAAAGTTTTCGCAAAATTTTGGAACAAAGACGGCCCTGGACGACGCAATTTTAAACCGAAAATTAAAACTTTTACGTCATTTGGCGGGGGAGGTGTCGCTGCAAATTTTAAGCTATCAATCGTCTGGGTGGTGGTAATAGTTTCGAAGATATTAATTATTTTCTGAAAAGTGAAAAAATTCAGGCCGCAATTTTGGCTCCAAACGGAAATTTTGCATGTTTTAGCAACATTTTCGCCCATAACTCGATAACGAAAAGAGATAACGAAGTGATTCTTTTTTTGTCGTAAAATGAACATTGAAAGCTTTAAGAAAATGTACATTACGCTGGGGCAAAATTAAATTTGAGGGGTTGAATAGACCGAAACGCGTCAAAAATTACGACTTTTTTAAATGCGATCTTAAAAAAAATAATTTTTCGTTATTTTTTGGAAATTCAAAAAACCCTGTGCGTGGGCGATTTTAGCTCGGGAGGTAGATTTAAATGAACCTTTAAAATCGAAAATCGGTTAAAAAATAGCCCGACGGGAGCCACTCGCCTCAAAATTCAAAATTTCCAGTTGATTTAGGCATAACTTCCGAACCCCTTCGAAAATAAAAATTTCCTACGCGCTACCCTTTGTAGAAATTATTCTTTTATAAGGCAGTGTAGAAAAATTTAATGATTTTTAGAAACTGTGGGCTACAGTGGTAGTACCAATCGGCCGCGTTTAGCGCAATTTTTTGAACATTTTACGTTCGATTTTTTTCTGAAACAAAGGGTTCAAATTTTGCGGAGTTGATTTTTCTGCTTATAAATATGAATGTAATAAGCAAAATAAAAAATATTTGTCCTTAATAGCCGACCCTATCAAAAGTTACGAATTTTCAAAGTCCGCGTCGAAAAAGCCTGAAAAACGATGCGCGACTTGGAGTGCGCCAAAACTACATAAAAAAATAAGATATGAAAACGGACACCCGGCTATACAACAATAAATGGAAGACAAAAAAATTATGAAAATTTAGTTAATGATGAAAATTCAGAGAAAATTTAGTAAAAATTTAGTAAACATTTAGTAAAAATTTAGTATAAATTTAGTAAAAATTTGGTAAAAATTTAGTAAAAATTTAGTAAAAATATAGTAAAAACTTAGTAAAAATTTAGTAAAAATTTAGTAAAAATTTAGTAAAAATTTAGTAAAAATTCAGTAAAAATTTAGTAAAAATTATAAAAATTTCGTCAATATTTTTTAAAATTTTGGAGAATTTTTTGAAAATGTTTTGAAAATTTTTTGAACATTTTTTGAAAATTTTTTGAAAATTTTTTGAAATTTTTTTGAAATTTTTTTGATTTTTTTTTTGAAAATTTTGTAAAGGTTATGAAAATTATGAAAATTTTCCAATTTTTTTGAGTTTTTGGGGTGTAAACATTTTTTTGGGGGCGTAGGGGGCAACTGACCCCCTATATTTCATGCATTTTCAATTGTCTATCATTTGAGGGATCAATCTTGAAAAAATCGGAAAAAAAAATTTTCCGATATTTTTAAGGCTGTGGGCTTGAAATTTTTCATGCGAATCGGTTTTTATTTTTTTTCTCGAAAACTACGAAAGTTGGCGATTTCAAATTTTGACCAAAGTTAAACGGCGTCTACAGACGCATTTTAAAAAATACTCGGTTAAAATCGGTTAAATAGTTTTTTCGGAAAAAATTCCCAAAGATTTGGCAAAATTTTGATACAAATGCGGTCCTGGACGGTGCAATTTTCAACCGAAAATCTACATTTTTACGGAATGCGGTGGGAGAGGTGACGGTGAGAATTTTAAGCTATTAAACGTCGCGGTGATGTTAAAACCTTCTAAAATATTAATTATTTTGTGAAAAGTGAAAAATTTCAGGCAAAAACGGAGTACTTGATGGAAAATGGTCAAAAATCGACCAATTTCGCGTGGCTCGTGCAAAGTCAGTTTTTAACCGATCGTCCTGAAATAAAATTATTCAAAATCGTCAAATTAGGCCTTTTGTCGCCACGTGTGGCGATTTTTAAGATTTTGGACGGTTTCGGAGGAGTTCGTCAATTTACGGGTCGGGGTTTTGGAAGGCGCGAAATTTAAATCTGGAATATTTAAGTCAAATTTGGGAGTTTTTGAAAAATTTTGAATGCGTTTTACTCGGCGAGCGTTTCCGAATCGATGGCGTCCTTTTACTTTTTTGAAAAGTCAAAAATGAGCGAAATATTTCGAAAAATGTCAAAAAATCAACAACAAAAACGGAAAATTTTGATTTTGCTCTTGGGACGTTAGTTTTTAAGATGCGGCCTTCGTATATACTTTATTAGCGTCACGGAACCCGAGGGCTCGTCGCCACGTGTGGCGATTTTTCGGATTTTGAGCGCCTTCGGAGGAGATGTTTGCAATATAAACGCGATTTTTCCGAAAAAAAGTCGTATTTTTTGTTTCGACCCTGAATCCGTCCCTGTCGGAATTTTCGAACGAAAAAAAATTTTTTTAAATGCGGCTCGTCCTCCTCTTTAAGAATCCGAAGAGAAAATTGAAAAATTTTACTTAGTTTTTATTTTATCGTCGAAAAACGGGCAAAAAAAGTTGCGGGGGCGGACTCGGAGGCCCGTTTGACCCTTGAATCTAAAGGGTACGCTCTGGGCGCCGTATAGCTTCGAAAGAGATTTTTTCGCCGAAAACGCCGGTATGCGCCTTTATGTCGGATTTCGAGGGAACATATGTTTAATTTTCCCTCAAAGTCGAGTTTTTATGAAAAAATCTTTAATCCGGTCCTGCAAAAAAACGGCGCCCCGCAGAAAAAAAAGTTTCGCATAAAAAAGATGCGGACGGAGGAGGAGAAGAAAACAAAAAAAAAATTTCGAAAATTGCCCCCGCCGTTTTCGAGAAATGGCAAAAAAACACTTTTTTCTTCAACGCCCTGTAGATCCGTCAAAATTTTTCCGATCGAAAAATGTCATTTAAACTTTTTTCTTAGAATTTTCTCCTCCGCCGGCGCGCAAATTTTCAACACTCCCCGAAAAAAAACACCTCCCCCTTTTCTTACCGTTTTAGTATTATAGACAAGTATGCGGGTTTCAAATTAAAAATTTGAAAGTTAATAATTTATATTTAAAATATAAAGAAAGTAGAAAAAAATAAATCAAAATTCAAGTCTCTACGATGTTTTGTTCAAAAGTTATGAATTTTTATATAAAATATGGCATTCTGGTAAATAAGTAAAGGTGTATTTTGAAAAATTAATATTTCCCTAACTAAACTTAAGAAATAAAAATTCATACAGATATGTTTGTAAAACTTATCGATCGCCGTATAGCTTCGAAAGAGATTTTTTCGCCGAAAACGCCGGTATGCGCCTTTATGTCGGATTTCGAGGGAACATATGTTTAATTTTCCCTCAAAGTGGAGTTTTTATAAAAAAATCTTTAATCCGGTCCTGCAAAAAAACGGCGCCCCGTAGAAAAAAAAGTTTAATATAAAAAAGATGCGGACGGACGAGGAGAAGAAAATATAAAAAAAAATTCGAAAATCGCCCCGGCCGTTTTCGAGAAATTTCAAAAAAACACTTTTTTCTTCGACACCCTGTAGATCGGCGGAATTTTTTCCGATCGAAAAATGTCATTTAAACTTTTTTCTTAGAATTTTCTTCTCCGCAAGCACGCAAATTTACAACCCTCCCCGAAAAAAAAACACCTCCCCCTTTTCTTACCGTTTTAGTATTATAGACAAGTATGCGGGTTTCAAATTTACAATTTGAAAGTTAATAATTTTGGGTTGTAGTATAAAGAAATAAGAAAAAAATAAAAAAAAATTCAAGGCTCTACGACTTTTTGTTCAAAAGATATGAATTTTTATATAAAATATGGTATTCTGATAAATTAGTAAATATGTATTTTGAAAAATTCATATTTCGCTTAATAATTAAAATTAAGAAATAAAAATTCGTACAGATATGTTTGTAAAACTTATCGATATTATCTTATTAAATTTTTTAAAATTTAATTATTTTTTAAAGTACATTACCTAGAAAAGTTTTGATTTTTTTGAGTTTTTGGGGTGTAAATTTTTTTTGAGGGGTGTAGAGGGCACATTTCATCCATTTTCTATTATCTTTCATTTGCGGGGTCGATTTTGAAAATATTGTAAAAAAAAATTTTGGAGATATTTTTAAGGCTAGGGGCTTGAAATTTTTCATGGAAATCGATTTTTATTGTTTTTCTCGAAAACTATGAAAGTTAGCGATTTCAAATATTTTCCAAAGGTAAACACCGTCGATAGACGCGTTTTAAAAAATATTTGGTTAAAATCGGTTAAAAAGTTTTTTTGGAAAAAATTCGCAATGTTTTGGCAAAATTTTGGTACAAATGCGGGCCTGGACGACGCAATTTTAAACCGAAAATTAAAATTTTCACGGAATTTGGTGGGGGAGGTGACGGTGCGAATTTTAAGCTATTAAGCGTGCCGGTGGTTCCAATAGTTTTGAAGATATTAATTATTTTGTGAAAAGTGAAAAATTTCAGACCGCAATTTTGGCTCCAAACGGAGATTTTGCATATTTTTGCTACATTTTCGGCCATAAATCGATAACGAAAAGGGATAGCGAAGTAATTTACAATTTAAAAGTTAATAATTTATAAATGTAGTGTAAAGAAATTAGAAAAAAATAAAAAAAAAATTCAAGGCTCCACGACTTTTTGTTCAAAAGATATGAATTTTTAATTTAAAATATGGCATTCTGATAAATGAGTAAATGTGTATTGTTAAAAAATCATATTTAGCTTAATAACTGAAATTAAGAAACAAAAATTAGTACAGATAAGTTTGTAAAAACTATCGATATTATTTTATAAATTTTTTTAAATTTAATAATTTTTTAAGGTACATTACCTAAAAAAAATTTAATTTTTTTGAGATTTTGGGGTGTAAAATCTTTTTAGGGGGTGAAAAGGGCAAGTGACCCCCTACATTTGATACATTTTCTATTATCTTTCATTTGCGGGGTCGATTTTGAAAAAATTCGAAAAAAATTTTTTTGAAATATTTTTAAGGCTACGGGCTTGAAATTTTTCATGGAAATCGATTTTTATTGTTTTTCTCAAAAACTGCAAAAGTTAGCGATTTTAAATTTTTACCAAAGGTAAACACCATGGATAGACGCATTTTAAAAAATATTTGGTTAAAATCGGCTAAACAGTTTTTTTGGAAAAAATTCGCAAAGTTTTCGCAAAATTTTGGAACAAAGACGGCCCCGGACGACGCAATTTTAAACCGAAAATTAAAACTTTTACGGCATTTGGCGGGGGAGGTGTCGCTGCAAATTTTAAGCTATCAATCGTCTGGGTGGTGGTAATAGTTTCGAAGATATTAATTATTTTCTGAAAAGTGAAAAAATTCAGGCCGCAATTTTGGCTCCAAACGGAAATTTTGCATGTTTTAGCAACATTTTCGGCCATAACTCAATAACGAAAAGAGATAACGAAGTGATTCTTTTTTTGTCGTAAAATGAACATTGAAAGCTTTTAGAAAATGTACATTACGCTGGGGTTGAATAGACCGAAACGCGTCAAAAATTACGACTTTTTTAAATGCGATCTTAAAAAAAATAATTTTTCGTTATTTTTTGGAAATTCAAAAAACCCTGTGCGTGGGCGATTTTAGCTCGGGAGGTAGATTTAAATGAACCTTTAAAATCGAAAATCGGTTAAAAAATGGCCCGACGGGAGCCACTCGCCTCAAAATTCAAAATTTCCAGTTGATTTAGGCATAACTTCCGAACCCCTTCGAAAATAAAAATTTCCTACGCGCTACCCGTTGTAGAAATTGTTCTTTTATAAGGCAGTGTAGAAAAATTTAATGATTTTTGGAAACTGTGGGCTACAGTGGTAGTACCAATCGGCCGCGTTTAGCGCAATTTTTTGAACATTTTACGTTCGATTTTTTTCTGAAACAAAGGGTTCAAATTTTGCGGAGTTGATTTTTCTGCTTATAAATATGAATGTAATAAGCAAAATAAAAAATATTCGTCCTTAATAGCCGACCCTATCAAAAGTTACGAATTTTCAAAGTCCGCGTCGAAAAAGCCTGAAAAACGATGCGCGACTTGGAGTGCGCCAAAACTACATAAAAAAATAAGATATGAAAACGGACACCCGGCTATGCAACAATAAATGGAATACCGATCACTAATCAAAAAACCGCGATTTTTTCGCATCGGTGGAACTCGAGATGAGACTCGTATAGTTGTGGTACTTTCGCCGCCCGAAAAAACGCTAAATCTGTACACTCGGCGTGCGGGCGCCGCGACGCCACACGGTTGCGCCTGGAGACCTAAAAATGGCCACGAAATTTTTTTGAAATTTTTCGATTTTTTTTTTGAAAATTTTGTAAAGGTTATGAAAATTACGAAAATTTTCCAATTTTTTTGAGTTTTTGGGGTGTAAACATTTTTTTGGGGGTGTAGGGGGCAACTGACCCCCTATATCTCATGCATTTTCAATTGTCTATCATTTGAGGGATCAATCTTGAAAAAATTGGAAAAAAAAATTTTCCGATATTTTTAAGGCTGTGGGCTTGAAATTTTTCATGCGAATCGGTTTTTATTTTTTTTCTCGAAAACTACGAAAGTTGGCGATTTCAAATTTTGACCAAAGTTAAACGGCGTCGACAGACGCATTTTAAAAAATACTCGGTTAAAATCGGTTAAATAGTTTTTTCGGAAAAAATTCCCAAAGATTTGGCAAAATTTTGATACAAATGCGGTCCTGGACGGCGCAATTTTCAACCGAAAATCTACATTTTTACGGAACGTGGTGGGAGAGGTGACGGTGAGAATTTTAAGCTATTAAACGTCGCGGTGATGTTAAAACTTTCTAAAATATTAATTATTTTGTGAAAAGTGAAAAATTTCAGGCAAAAACGGAGTACTCGATAGAAAATGGTCAAAAATCGACCAATTTCGCGTGGCTCGTGCAAAGTCAGTTTTTAACCGATCGTCATGAAATAAAATTATTCAAAATCGTCAAATTAGGCCCTTTGTCGCCACGTGTGGCGATTTTAAGATTTTGGACGGTTTCGGAGGAGTTCGTCAATTTACGGGTCAAGGTTTTGGAAGGCGCGAAATTTAAATCTTGAATGTTTAAGTCAAATTTGGGAGTTTTTGAAAAATTTTGAATGCGTTTTATTCGGGAAGCCATTTCAAATCGATTGCGTCCTTTTTCTTTTTTGAAAACCAAAAAATAAGGAAAATATTCCGAAAAATTACAAAAAAACAGCAAAAAGACGGAAAATTTTGATTTGGCTCGTGTGACGTTAATTTTTAAGATATCTTCATCGTATATAGATACTCACCGTCTCCGAACATGGTCCCTCGTCGTCACGTGCAGCGATTTTTGAGGTTTAGAGCGCCTTCGGAGGAGTACTTTAAAATAGGAGTGCGTTTTTTCCCGTAAAAAATCGTGTTTTTTGTTTTGACCCTGAATCCGTCCCTGGTGGTATTTTTGAACGAAAAAAAATTCTATTCGGTGCGGCTCGACCTTCTCTTTGAGAATCCGAAGAGAAAATTGAAAAATGTTACTTAGTTTTTATTTTATCGTCGAAAAACGGGGAAAAAAAGTTGCGGGGGCGGACTCGGAGGCCCGTTTGACCCATTAATCTAAAGGGTACGCTCTGGGCGCCGTATAGCTTCGAAAGAGATTTTTTCGCCGAAAACGCCGGTATGCGCCTTTATGTCGGATTTCGAGGGAACATATGTTTAATTTTCCCTCAAAGTGGATTTTTTATAAAAAAAAATTTTTGTTTTGACCCTGAATCCGTCCCTGTTGGAAGTTTTGAACGAAAAAATTTTTTTGTATATGCGACTCGTCCTCCTCTTTAAGAATCCGAAGAGAAAATTGAAAAATTTTGCTTAGTTTTTATTTTATCGTCGAAAAACGGGAAAAAAAATTTTGCGGGGGCGGACTCGGGAGCCCGTTTGACCCTTTAATCTAAAGGGTACGCTCTGGGCGCCGTATAGCTTCGAAAGAGATTTTTTCGCCGAAAACGCCGGTATGCGCCTTTCTGTCGGATTCCGACATAACATATGTTTAATTTTCCCTCAAAGTGGAGTTTTTATAAAAAAAAATTTAATCCGGTCGTGCAAAAAAACGGCGCCCCGTAGAAAAAAAAGTTTAATATAAAAAAGATGCGGACGGATGAGGAGAAGAAAATAAAAAAAAATTTCGAAAATCGCCCCGGCCGTTTTCGAGAAATTTCAAAAAAACACTTTTTTCTTCAACGCCCTGTAGATCCGTCAAAATTTTTCCGATCGAAAAATGACATTTAACTTTTCGTCTTGAAATGTTTTCCCCCTTCCGCTTGCAAATTTTCAACTCTCCCCGAAAAAAAACAACTCCCCCTTTTCTTACCGTTTTAGTATTATAGACAAGTGTGGTGCGTTTCAAATTTACAATTTGAAAGTTAATAATTTTGGGTTGTAGTATAAAGAAATAAGAAAAAAATAAAAAAAAATTCAAGGCTCTACGACATTTTGTTCAAAAGATATGAATTTTTATATAAAATATGGTATTCTGATAAATTAGTAAATATGTATTTTGAAAAATTCATATTTCGCTTAATAATTAAAATTAAGAAATAAAAATTCGTACAGATATGTTTGTAAAACTTATCGATATTATCTTATTAAATTTTTTAAAATTTATTTATTTTTTAAAGTACATTACCTAGAAAAGTTTTGATTTTTTTGAGTTTTTGGGGTGTAAATTTTTTTTGAGGGGTGTAGAGGGCAAGTGACCCCTACATTTCATCCATTTTCTATTATCTTTCATTTGCGGGGTCGATTTTGAAAATATTGTAAAAAAAAATTTTGGAGATATTTTTAAGGCTACGGGCTTGAAATTTTTCGTGGAAATCGATTTTTATTGTTTTTCTCGAAAACTACGAAAGTTAGCGATTTCAAATATTTTCCAAAGGTAAACACCGTCGATAGACGCGTTTTAAAAAATATTTGGTTAAAATCGGTTAAAAAGTTTTTTTGGAAAAAATTCGCAAAGTTTTGGCAAAATTTTGGTACAAATGCGGGCCTGGACGACGCAATTTTAAACCGAAAATTAAAATTTTCACGGAATTTGGTGGGGGAGGTGACGGTGCGAATTTTAAGCTATTGAGCGTGCCGGTGGTTCCAATAGTTTTGAAGATATTAATTATTTTGTGAAAAGTGAAAAATTTCAGACCGCAATTTTGGCTCCAAACGGAGATTTTGCATATTTTTGCTACATTTTCGGCCGTAACTCGATAACGAAAAGGGATGGCGAAGTAATTTACAATTTAAAAGTTGATAATTTATAAATGTAGTGTAAAGAAATTAGAAAAAAATAAAAAAAAATTCATGGCTCCACGACTTTTTGTTCAAAAGATATGAATTTTTATTTAAAATATGGCATTCTGATAAATGAGTAAATGTGTATTCTTAAAAAATCATATTTAGCTTAATAAATGAAATTAAGAAACAAAAATTAGTACAGATAAGTTTGTAAAAACTATCGATATTATTTTATTATTTTTTTTAAATTTAATAATTTTTTAAGGTACATTACCTAAAAAAAAATTTAATTTTTTTGAGTTTTTGGGGTGTAAACATTTTTTTGGGGGTGTAGGGGGCAACTGACCCCCTATATTTCATGCATTTTCAATTGTCTATCATTTGAGGGATCAATCTTGAAAAAATCGGAAAAAAAAATTTTCCGATATTTTTAAGGCTGTGGGCTTGAAATTTTTCACGCGAATCGGTTTTTATTTTTTTTCTCGAAAACTATGAAAGTTGGCGATTTCAAATTTTGACCAAAGTTAAACGGCGTCGACAGACGCATTTTAAAAAATACTCGGTTAAAATCGGTTAAATAGTTTTTTCGGAAAAAATTCCCAAAGATTTGGCAAAATTTTGATACAAATAAGGTCCTGGACGGCGCAATTTTCAACCGAAAATCTACATTTTTACGGAAGGCGGTGGGAGAGGTGACGGTGAGAATTTTAAGCTATTAAACGTCGCGGTGATGTTAAAACTTTCTAAAATATTAATTATTTTGTGAAAAGTGAAAAATTTCAGGCAAAAACGGAGTACTTGATAGAAAATGGTCAAAAATCGACCAATTTCGCGTGGCTCGTGCAAAGTCAGTTTTTAACCGATCGTCGTAAAATAAAATTATTCAAAATCGTCAAATTAGGCCCTTTGTCGCCACGTGTGGCGATTTTTAAGATTTTGGACGGTTTCGGAGGAGTTCGTCAATTTACGGGTCGAGGTTTTGGAAGGCGCGAAATTTAAATCTCGAATATTTAAGTCAAATTTGGGAGTTTTTGAAAAATTTTGAATGCGTTTTACTCGGCGAGCGTTTCCGAATCGATCGCGTCCTTTTACTTTTTTTGAAAAGTCAAAAATGAGCGAAATATTTCGAAAAATGTCAAAAAATCAACAACAAAAACAGAAAATTTTGATTTTGCTCGTGCGACGTTAGTTTTTAAGATGCGGCCTTCGTATATACTTTATTAGCGTCACGGAACCCGAGGGCTCGTCGCCACGTGTGGCGATTTTTCGGATTTTGAGCGCCTTCGGAGGAGATGTTTGCAATATAAACGCGATTTTTCCGAAAAAAAGTCGTATTTTTTGTTTCGACCCTGAATCCGTCCCTGTTGGAATTTTCGAACGAAAAAAAATTTTTTTAAATGCGGCTCGTCCTCCTCTTTAAGAATCCGAAGAGAAAATTGAAAAATTTTACTTAGTTTTTATTTTATCGTCGAAAAACGGGCAAAAAAAGTTGCGGGGGCGGACTCGGAGGCCCGTTTGACCCATTAATCCAAAGGGTACGCTCTGGGCACCGTATAGCTTCGAAAGAGATTTTTTCGCCGAAAACGCCGGTATGCGCCTTTATGTCGGATTTCGAGGGAACATATGTTTAATTTTCCCTCAAAGTGGATTTTTTATAAAAAAAAATTTTTGTTTTGACCCTGAATCCGTCCCTGTTGGAACTTTTGAACGAAAAAAATTTTTTGTATATGCGGCTCGTCCTCCTCTTTAAGAATTTGAAGAGAAAATTGAAAAATTTTACTTAGTTTTTATTTTATCGTCGAAAAACGGGGAAATAAATTTTGCGGGGGCGGACTCGGGAGCCCGTTTGACCCTTTAATCTAAAGGGTACGCTCTGGGCGCCGTACAGCTTCGAAAGAGATTTTTTCGCCGAAAACGCCGGTACGCGCCTTTATGTCGGATTTCGAGGGAACATATGTTTAATTTTCCCTCAAAGTGGAGTTTTATCAAAAAAAATTTAATCCGGTCCCGCAAAAAAACGGCGCCCCGCAGAAAAAAAAGTTTCGTATAAAAAAGATGCGGACGGATGAGGAGAAGAAAATAAAAAAAAATTTCGAAAATCGCCCCGGCCGTTTTCGAGAAATTTCAAAAAAACACTTTTTTCTTCAACGCCCTGTAGATCCGTCAAAATTTTTCCGATCGAAAAATGACATTTAAACTTTTTTCTTAGAATTTTCTCCTCCGCAAGCACGCAAATTTTCAACCCTCCCCGAAAAAAAACACCTCCCCCTTTTCTTACCGTTTTAGTATTGGAAGGCGCGAAATTTAAATCTTGAATATTTAAGTCAAATTTGGGAGTTTTTGAAAAATTTTGAATGCGTTTTACTCGGCGAGCGTTTCTGAATCGATCGCGTCCTTTTACTTTTTTTGAAAAGTCAAAAATGAGCGAAATATTTCGAAAAATGTCAAAAAATCAACAACAAAAACGGAAAATTTTGATTTTGCTCGTGTGACGTTAGTTTTTAAGATGTGGCCTTCGTATATACTTTATTAGCGTCACGGAACCCGAGGGCTCGTCGCCACGTGTGGCGATTTTTCGGATTTTGAGCGCCTTCGGAGGAGATGTTTGCAATATAAACGCGATTTTTCCGAAAAAAAGTCGTATTTTTTGTTTCGACCCTGAATCCGTCCCTGTTGGAATTTTCGAACGAAAAAAAATTTTTTTAAATGCGGCTCGTCCTCCTCTTTAAGAATCCGAAGAGAAAATTGAAAAATTTTACTTAGTTTTTATTTTATCGTCGAAAAACGGGGAAATAAATTTTGCGGGGGCGGACTCGGGAGCCCGTTTGACCCTTTAATCCAAAGGGTACGCTCTGGGCGCCGTATAGCTTCGAAAGAGATTTTTTCGCCGAAAACGCCGGTATGCGGCCTTATGTCGGATTTCGAGGGAACATATGTTTAATTTTCCCTCAAAGTCGAGTTTTTATGAAAAAATCTTTAATCCGGTCCTGCAAAAAAACGGCGCCCCGTAGAAAAAAAAGTTTCGTATAAAAAAGATGCGGACGGACGAGGAGAAGAAAATAAAAAAAAAATTTCGAAAATCGCCCCGGCCGTTTTCGAGAAATTTCAAAAAAACACTTTTTTTTTCAACACCCTGTAGATCGGTGGAATTTTTTCCGATCGAAAAATGTCATTTAAACTTTTTTCTTAGAATTTTCTCCCCCTTCCGCCCGCAAATTTTCAACTCTCCCCGAAAAAAAACACCTCCCACTTTTCTTACCGTTTTAGTATTATAGACAAGTGTGGTGCGTTTCAAATTTACAATTTGAAAGTTAATAATTTTGGGTTGTAGTATAAAGAAATAAGAAAAAAATAAAAAAAAATTCAAGGCTCTACGACTTTTTGTTCAAAAGATATGAATTTTTATATAAAATATGGTATTCTGATAAATTAGTAAATATGTATTTTGAAAAATTCATATTTCGCTTAATAATTAAAATTAAGAAATAAAAATTCGTACAGATATGTTCGTAAAACTTGTCGATATTATCTTATTAAATTTTTTAAAATTTAATTATTTTTTAAAGTACATTACCTAGAAAAGTTTTGATTTTTTTGAGTTTTTGGGGTGTAAATTTTTTTTGAGGGGCGTAGAGGGCAAGTGACCCCTACATTTCATCCATTTTCTATTATCTTTCATTTGCGGGGTCGATTTTGAAAATATTGTAAAAAAAAATTTTGGAGATATTTTTAAGGCTACGGGCTTGAAATTTTTCACGGAAATCGATTTTTATTGTTTTTCTCAAAAACTGTAAAAGTTAGCGATTTTAAATTTTTACCAAAGGTAAACACCATGGATAGACGCATTTTAAAAAATATTTGGTTAAAATCGGCTAAACAGTTTTTTTGGAAAAAATTCGCAAAGTTTTCGCAAAATTTTGGAACAAAGACGGCCACGGACGACGCAATTTTAAACCGAAAATTAAAACTTTTACGGCATTTGGCTGGGGAGGTGTCGCTGCAAATTTTAAGCTATCAATCGTCTGGGTGGTGGTAATAGTTTCGAAGATATTAATTATTTTCTGAAAAGTGAAAAAATTCAGGCCGCAATTTTGGCTCCAAACGGAAATTTTGCATGTTTTAGCAACATTTTCGGCCATAACTCGATAACGAAAAGAGATAACGAAGTGATTCTTTTTTTGTCGTAAAATGAACATTGAAAGCTTTCAGAAAATATACATTACGCTGGGGTTGAATAGACCGAAACGCGTCAAAAATTACGACTTTTTTAAATGCGATCTTAAAAAAAATAATTTTTCGTTATGTTTTGGAAATTCAAAAAACCCTGTGCGTGGGCGATTTTAGCTCGGGAGGTAGATTTAAATGAACCTTTAAAATCGAAAATCGGTTAAAAAATGGCCCGACGGGAGCCACTCGCCTCAAAATTCAAAATTTCCAGTTGATTTAGGCATAACTTCCGAACCCCTTCGAAAATAAAAATTTCCTACGCGCTACCCGTTGTAGAAATTATTCTTTTATAAGGCAGTGTAGAAAAATTTTATGATTTTTGGAAACTGTGGGCTACAGTGGTAGTACCAATCGGCCGCGTTTAGCGCAATTTTTTGAACATTTTACGTTCGATTTTTTTCTGAAACAAAAGGTTAAAATTTTGCGGAGTGGATTTTTCTGCTTATAAATATGAATGTAATAAGCAAAATAAAAAATATTCGTCCTTAATAGCCGACCCTATCAAAAGTTACGAATTTTCAAAGTCCGCGTCGAAAAAGCCTGAAAAACGATGCGCGACTTGGAGTGCGCCAAAACTACATAAAAAAATAAGATATGAAAACGGACACCCGGCTATGCAACAATAAATGGAATACCGATCACTAATCAAAAAACCGCGATTTTTTCGCATCGGTGGAACTCGAGATGAGACTCGTATAGTTGTGGTACTTTCGCCGCCCGAAAAAACGCTAAATCTGTACACTCGGCGTGCGGGCGCCGCGACGCCACACGGTTGCGCCTGGAGACCTAAAAATGGCCACGAAATTTTTTTGAAATTTTCTCGATTTTTTTTTTGAAAATTTTGTAAAGGTTATGAAAATTACGAAAATTTTCCGATTTTTTTGAGTTTTTGGGGTGTAAACATTTTTTTGGGGGTGTAGGGGGCAACTGACCCCCTATATTTCATGTATTTTCAATTGTCTATCATTTGAGGGATCAATCTTGAAAAAATTGGAAAAAAAAATTTTCCGATATTTTTAAGGCTGTGGGCTTGAAATTTTTCATGCGAATCGGTTTTTATTTTTTTTCTCGAAAACTACGAAAGTTGGCGATTTCAAATTTTGACCAAAGTTAAACGGCGTCGACAGACGCATTTTAAAAAATACTCGGTTAAAATCGGTTAAATAGTTTTTTCGGAAAAAATTCCCAAAGATTTGGCAAAATTTTGATACAAATACGGTCCTGGACGGCGCAATTTTCAACCGAAAATCTACATTTTTACGGAATGTGGTATAAGAGGTGACGGTGAGAATTTTAAGCTATTAAACGTCGCGGTGATGTTAAAACTTTCTAAAATATTAATTATTTTGTGAAAAGTGAAAAATTTCAGGCAAAAACGGAGTACTTGATAGAAAATGGTCAAAAATCGACCAATTTCGCGTGGCTCGTGCAAAGTCAGTTTTTAACCGATCGTCGTGAAATAGAATTATTCAAAATCGTCAAATTAAGCCCTTCGTCGCCACGTGTGGCGATTTTTAAGATTTTGGACGGTTTCGGAGGAGTTCGTCAATTTACGGGTCGAGGTTTTGGAAGGCGCGAAATTTAAATCTCGAATGTTTAAGTCAAAGGACCTTATCGTTCTCTGGGTGGATCGTTAAGCAACGTTGATATTCATACCTCATGTATAGAAAGGTAAAATATTTAATTTTGTAAAATATTGGGTCATGAAAGTTTGCGCGGGCTTCAGAAAAGGTTTTTGAAGTTGAGAATTTTTAACACCATTTTGCACAATTAGGCAACGTTGCCGATATTTTTTGAACACCTATGCAATGTTAGTTGCCGACATCATCTAAATATTCTAATTTTATAACGTTAATAATGTATTAATTATGTAGTTGTTTATATATTTATAAATATTTTATTTTATTTATATTATTTGGCATATAGTTTTGTCATATAAATAAGTATATACACAATTAATTTTTAAAATTATTTAATTATTGCAAAGTTGCCGTTTTTTCAATTTTTTTACAAAATCTTGAATAAAACATCAGAGCAATCGCATAACATTATGATATTTGTATTACGTGATAAAATGGTATTAGTATTATAGTTTACCAAAGTTTTATCGGTTTCCATTCACTAGAACATCGTGAAATAAAGGTATTAAGATTTTTACAGTATGTTTCGGGTTTTCAAAAACATTGGCAACATTGGACTACTTTTTCACCTGCGTGTCACAAATAAATCCATTAATTTCCAAACGTTTTATTTTATTGTAAACAATACAAACAAAACAACATGCTTGCCAAATACCATTTATAATTACTAAGATTATTAAAATAAGATAGAGACATTTTAGATGGCTTCGGATCTGCATATAACAAATTGTAAAAGATTTATAGTTTAGAATTACCGTAACTTGTTAAATTCTGTTTAGGAAAAAATAAAAAGAAACATCTAAATAATAGCTAAACTTGATTTAATATAAGTAACAAAAGTATTATTAATTAAATCACAAACAAATAAAATTCCATTTTTTATTTCTTACAAATAAATACAATAATTAAAAAAAAGTTTGCATGACAAGGTACAATTCGTTTAATATTGGATATTTTTATTATGTATATGTAATTCATACACAAGTTCACGGTCTTGTTTGTGGCATTAATTTACCTACACAGATATGTTTTATCGGTCATTCTTAATACGTACAAAATCAAGACCGTAAAAAACTGACAAAAAGTATGTGTTAGCTTGGCTAATTAAGGCCCAAGTACAAGCAAGACCGCGTATATGTTCATGGTCTTAGTCGGCGTTCTTCACAGTGTGTCTATAGGGGGGCACAATATCGCTTATAAGTTCCGATGACTATCAAAAATGCTCTTTCCCGCTCTTTGGCATTCATTCCTAATTGCACTTAGTAGCAAACACCGGGTTAGAATAATTCTTTTGAGTCCTCGGAACGTATGAGCGATATGGTACCGCCAGTATTAGCATTACCCAATGCGCACCACGAGGAGGTTACTGGACGGAATTTGCGCATCATGTGTAATGTATGTGGTATGTGTTAGTGAATAGAGAGAGGTGAGTGTTTGTGTTTTAATGTAAATAATTTTTTATAGCGAAAACTATGGCGAAAACCAGTAATTGTTCGAAAGTTTTCTTAAACCCCATAAGTTCTACAAAAAGAAAAAGAAAAATTATTTAAAAATTATTACTGTAAACTTTTCACATACACCGTATACATTAGCTTTAATTTTCTGCTACGTTAATTAGATTTTCAGCAATGTCTTTTGAAGGGTATTTTATGTTTTCTTGATGCCGAGCATATCCCAAAAACCAAATAACGGAGGCAACATGGCCACACATACCTAAAACCCTGGCACCCGATTTACAAAGGCAAGCCCAACCAGTTATGGCGTCTGTCCCATTTAGTTCGGTACTGTATGAAACAAAACATCGTCTTTCCTCCCTGCCTTGAAACCTGGATTTAATAGGTCACGTCAAAAATATCTTTAAATACATATTGCAAAAATATAACCTTGAAGGAATTGATGCTCTAATTAACTTTTCACCATCATTTTGATTTGCAGGATCTTGATGCAACCTTATTAGATAACGACCATGATCTAAATGAGAGGAAGTGTATGCATATGCCAACTTTAATTGATATGTTCCCAAAGTGATATCTTGAATTTGGTTTTCACTCAAAACAGGAAAATCTTGAAGCCCTTCCAATGCGTTTACAATTGGCCAATTTAAGCGCACCCTTGTCAGATTTTCCTCCAATACTTTTTCTAAAAGAGTATTTGGACGATTTAATCGTTCCAATACTACATCGCAAAATCTATCATCTTCGGGACCGTTTGAACTTATAGGTGAAAAAAATGCATTCGAAATTGCACACAAAACCTTGTAAAAATTAGCGAAAGGTGGTAATTTAGGAGTCATATTTTATTTATTAATCTACCTTGTAAATATTGCCCAGCGCTTCTGCACTATAGGAATTTGGAACAACATTTCTTAGAAATCTGAATTTGTTCTGAAGTCGACCAAAAACAGCTTCAATTACCCATCGCAACATTGTAACAATTCTATTATAAGAAACAATAAATTAAAATAATGATCATAACATTTAAAATAATACATATCTTGGGGAGTTTTTGATTATTGTATAGCACTAGAAAGAATTCCTTTATCCCATTTATTTTAAATATGACGAATAAAGTAATTCTGTCTATTTACTTCATAAAATATTTAAACACTCTTGAAATTCTACCTAGACTCATTCGAATGTTGACATGTAAGCTGACGCTGTCCTGGTGGTAAAAAATGGGGCATAAAAACTTGCAATCCAAATTGATTACATATTTCCCTTGAGTCGCGATAGCCTCGGTCTAAGACAATAATGTCATCTTCTCTATAGAAGTTGAAAAATCCATCCTATTATAAATAAATATCTATCTTTTCTAAATAATCTAAGTTATTTTATTATTTACCTCTTCTACTGCCATGGCATTGAATATATTTGAGTCATTATTTTTACCGTCGGTAGCATGTGGACCTGTAACCGCTACAATGTAACCATCAGGAGCAGTCACAACTGAAAATTTTACCAGGTTACTTTTCTTGGGAGTAGAATAGGTTAATCTTTGGGAATTGTGGTCTCTAGACCTTTGAATAAATAGGTAAGTAGCATCTACTAGAGCAACCAAAGAATTAGCATTTGCTCTGCAAAGACGGTTTGATACAGTATTACTATGAACAGTACGTAATTGATCTCTGGTCATGTGATCAAACCCAAGAAAACGAGGAACCAAGTTTCGGTTTAATGCATCCAGAACCTAAGGAAAATGTTGCCTGCATTTTTGTTTATTTCTAAACCAAAAAATATAAGACTTACTTGATGAATAATTTCACTTATCCGCGGCTGTTGATTTGCCCTCATTCCAAAGATCATGGCTAATAAAGATTGCGGTGGATCAGACCTCATTTTAACTAAAAAAACTCCAACACAGTTTCTTTTGGACAATAACGTACTAGTTGTATTATCACAATAATCGACTATTGTATTAAACTCTTCCCTCTTAAGACCAGTTAAGCAAATATAGTCGGTATCGTCTAAATTGGGAGAATCAAAATCAACAGAGGACTTTTTATTTAGTTCATCCACTTGATCCGTTAATAAATCTATAAGATTTTCTTGCTCGTCGAGGTTCATTACATAAGGAATTGCAAGTTGTCGCAACTGTATTTTCGCATTTTGATTAAAAACAGTGCCTTCAAGGTGCTCTGGACATGAGCGATTGTTAATATTACAATAAATTCGGTCTCGCATCCAAAGATCTAGAATTGCAGAACGGGGAATTCTGTTTCTATTTAAAATACGACAAACACAACACAAATTCTCGCTATTTTGTAGTTTTTGTTTGTTTTGAGGGCCATTTTGATGTTGTTCTCGTAGTTGCTCTTCAGCTTCATTCACTCTCACTCTGTGTCTTTGTTGACCTTAGAATAATAGATGTACCTAATTGCATAACTTATATCTGATAGTCTAATGCTTACCTTGAAATCTATTATAGCAAGGTTTACAAATCCTAGACTCATTTGCAGGTGGAATCCACTGTACGCCCCTTTCTTCAAAAGTACGCACAAAAAAATCAAACAACTCTTGATTATTTGCTAGGCGCGATTTGTACCGATCTTTAATGTATAACCCGCAGCAAAAACAACTAATAGGTGGCATGTTTGAAATAGATCGCAAATTAAAGGTGCTAATTAGCATGCGTCTTTTTCTGACAACAGTTGTCACATTTGTCAAAATTAAAAATTTATAAACCGCAGTTGCCAGATTAAAGATATATTTTTCGCGATACAGTTTAATCATTTAAAATCGTCTTTTGTATAAAATTAAAGTAGAAAATATGTATTCAAAACATATTAGATCGTTTTGTTAAGATAGTTTTTAATTTTACTTCTACCCAAAATCCCATATGAAAACGATAAGGTCCTTTGGGAGTTTTTGAAAAATTTTGAATGCGTTTTACTTGGCGAGCGTTTCCGAATCGATCGCGTCCTTTTACTTTTTTTGAAAAGTCAAAAATGAGCGAAATATTTCGAAAAATGTCAAAAAATCAACAACAAAAACGGAAAATTTTGATTTTGCTCGTGCGACGTTAGTTTTTAAGATGCGGCCTTCGTATATACTTTATTAGCGTCACGGAACCCGAGGGCTCGTCGCCACGTGTGGCGATTTTTCGGATTTTGAGCGCCTTCGGAGGAGATGTTTGCAATATAAACGCGATTTTTCCGAAAAAAAGTCGTATTTTTTGTTTCGACCCTGAATCCGTTCCTGTTGGAATTTTCGAACGAAAAAAAATTTTTTTAAATGCGGCTCGTCCTCCTCTTTAAGAATCCGAAGAAAAAATTGAGAAATTTTTAATAGTTTCTTTTTTATCGTCGAAAAACGGAAAAAAAAATTGCGGGGGCGGACTCGGGGGCCCGTTTGACCCATTAATCTAAAGGGTACGCTCTGGGCGCCGTATAGCTTCGAAAGAGATTTTTTCGCCGAAAACGCCGGTATGCGCCTTTATGTCGGATTTCGAGGGAACATATGTTTAATTTTCCCTCAAAGTGGAGTTTTATCAAAAAAAATTTAATCCGGTCCCGCAAAAAAACGGCGCCCCGCAGAAAAAAAAGTTTCGTATAAAAAAGATGCGGACGGATGAGGAGAAGAAAATAAAAAAAAAATTTCGAAAATCGCCCCGGCCGTTTTCGAGAAATTTCAAAAAAACACTTTTTTCTTCAACGCCCTGTAGATCCGTCAAAATTTTTCCGATCGAAAAATGACATTTAAACTTTTTTCTTAGAATTTTCTCCTCCGCAAGCACGCAAATTTTCAACCCTCCCCGAAAAAAAACACCTCCCCCTTTTCTTACCGTTTTAGTATTGGAAGGCGCGAAATTTAAATCTTGAATATTTAAGTCAAATTTGGGAGTTTTTGAAAAATTTTGAATGCGTTTTACTCGGCGAGCGTTTCCGAATCGATCGCGTCCTTTTACTTTTTTTGAAAAGTCAAAAATGAGCGAAATATTTCGAAAAATGTCAAAAAATCAACAACAAAAACGGAAAATTTTGATTTTGCTCGTGTGACGTTAGTTTTTAAGATGTGGCCTTCGTATATACTTTATTAGCGTCACGGAACCCTAGGGCTCGTCGCCACGTGTGGCGATTTTTCGGATTTTGAGCGCCTTCGGAGGAGATGTTTGCAATATAAACGCGATTTTTCCGAAAAAAAGTCGTATTTTTTGTTTCGACCCTGAATCCGTCCCTGTTGGAATTTTCGAACGAAAAAAAATTTTTTTAAATGCGGCTCGTCCTCCTCTTTAAGAATCCGAAGAAAAAATTGAGAAATTTTTAACAGTTTCTTTTTTATCGTCGAAAAACGGGCAAAAAAAGTTGCGGGGGCGGACTCGGAGGCCCGTTTGACCCATTAATCCAAAGGGTACGCTCTGGGCGCCGTATAGCTTCGAAAGAGATTTTTTCGCCGAAAACGCCGGTATGCGCCTTTATGTCGGATTTCGAGGGAACATATGTTTAATTTTCCCTCAAAGTGGATTTTTTATAAAAAAAAAATTTTTGTTTTGACCCTGAATCCGTCCCTGTTGGAAGTTTTGAACGAAAAAATTTTTTTTTATATGCGGCTCGTCCTCCTCTTTCAGAATCCGAAGAGAAAATTGAAAAATTTTACTTAGTTTTTTTTTTATCGTCGAAAAACGGGGAAATAAATTTTGCGGGGGCGGACTCGGAGGCCCGTTTGACCCATTAATCTAAAGGGTACGCTCTGGGCGCCGTATAGCTTCGAAAGAGATTTTTTCGCCGAAAACGCCGGTATGCGCCTTTATGTCGGATTTCGAGGGAACATATGTTTAATTTTCCCTCAAAGTGGATTTTTTATAAAAAAAAAATTTTTGTTTTGACCCTGAATCCGTCCCTGTTGGAAGTTTTGAACGAAAAAAATTTTTTTTATATGCGGCTCGTCCTCCTCTTTCAGAATCCGAAGAGAAAATTGAAAAATTTTACTTAGTTTTTATTTTATCGTCGAAAAACGGGGAAATAAATTTTGCGGGGGCGGACTCGGGAGCCCGTTTGACCCTTTAATCTAAAGGGTACGCTCTGGGCGCCGTATAGCTTCGAAAGAGATTTTTTCGCCGAAAACGCCGGTATGCGCCTTTCTGTCGGATTCCGACATAACATATGTTTAATTTTCCCTCAAAGTGGAGTTTTTATAAAAAAAAATTTAATCCGGTCCTGCAAAAAAACGGCGCCCCGTAGAAAAAAAAGTTTAATATAAAAAAGATGCGGACGGACGAGGAGAAGAAAATAAAAAAAAAATTTCGAAAATCGCCCCGGCCGTTTTCGAGAAATTTCAAAAAAACACTTTTTTCTTCAACACCCTGTAGATCGGTGGAATTTTTTCCGATCGAAAAATGTCATTTAAACTTTTTTCTTAGAATTTTCTCCCCCTTCGGCTCGCAAATTTTCAACTCTCCCCGAAAAAAAACACCTCCCCATTTTCTTACCGTTTTAGTATTATAGAAAAAGATTAAATTATGTCCTTAAAACTGTTTTTTTTTTCTTAATTTTTTTGTTGCAATGTGCAATTATTTAAATAGAGGGTGGCCCCACTATCATGTCATTTGAAAAAATAAAGATATTTGGCAAAAGCGCATTTTAAAAATTATAAAAATTTATTTCTTAAAAACGACCAAATGAATTTCATAATCATAATTATTTTTAAACTTACAAAAGGTTTACTGCCCCCCTACTTAAGCAAATTAGTAATCTTAAATAATGATGTTCATAATTATAATATAAGAAACAAAAATAATATTTTCATCGAACATGTCAATAAGCAAAGAACAACTAAATCGTTATTACATAATGGGGTAAAGGAATTCAATAAACTAGGAAGGGAAATAAAAGAACAAAGCTCACTTTGTGGATTTAAAAGATGTGTTCGTTTACATATCAAAGAATGTATAAAAATTAATGGTTCTATATAGTTTAATTGAGTTATGTATTATATATCTTGTATTATATCTCTTGTTTTGTGAATATTTTTGAAATTTATATGTGTTAATAATGTACTTCTGTACTGAAATAAAGATTTATTTATTTATTTAAAAAAAAAAAAAAAAAAAAAAAAAAAAAAAAAAAATCCAAAATTTATTTTACGTATTTAAGTAATAAAAGTAGTTTTAATAGATTTAATTTTAAAAAAAATACTAAAAAAGTCCAACATTTTTTTTTGAAAGTTCAGAAAAAACTACAAAAAAATAGGTTGTTATATTTAAAATAAGAAAGATGATGTAATTTCCGGTGAAACTGGGAGTGAAATTGAAAATTTTGTTAGTTCAATAATTGCATTTTCTTATGCCATATAACAAATTAAAATTTCAAATTTTTATTTTCAAAAATAAAGAAATTATAGGGGTGGCCCTAGTTTCGTGGCACCCGGTATACATATACAATATTTTCTTTTTCAATTTTTAAGTCACTTTTTGTTGCAAAAAAATATTAATAATTTAAACAATTTAATTTAAGGTTTGCAAGAAACCAGAAGACTTGTCAGCTCTAGAAGCAGCATCAATACCGTATGCAGGGATGACGGCTTGGTCTGCTTTATATTTTTCAAGAAGTTTTGATTCGATAATTCCCAATAAAACGAAGATTTTAATTCTTGGTGCATCGGGTGGTGTTGGAACCTTGGCTGTTCAAATGTTAAAGGCTAAATCGGCTATTGTTGTGGCAACTTGTTCAAGCGATGCTATTTCTTTAGTTGAATCTTTGGGAGCCTCTGTTGCTTACGATTACACTGATATACATTTCAATCAAAATGTTCAAAGTATTGGGCCGTAAGTATTGTTATCATATTAATAAATAAATAAATCTACAGGGTGTCCCTGAATAACTGTGACAATTTTTTTGTGGTGATAGAGGAAGTGAATGATTTTTGACTTATAGAGTCCGGAAATCCTTCCTTAAAAAGTTATACCACTTAAAAAATTTAAAAAAATATAGTTTTTTCTCACAAGGATACACATTTTCGGCCAATAATAGTGTAAAAAATATATTCAGGGGCGTTACAACTGGGGGTCATTAACTTTTTTTGATCATATCTTTTGTTTCTTTACGTTCTTGATAATTTTAAAAGTGCTAAAATAATCCTTGATCAATGTTCTACAGAAAAGATACTCTTATTGTATGTCGGTGCTTTATTTCGGAGTTAAAGTAGATTTTATAATTTTTTGCTAAAAATATGAATTTAAAAAACAACATCAAATTATACTTTTTAATGAAAATTTCGTGATTTATGTCAAAAGCAAAGATTAAATATCAAAGTAGACGAATTACCACAATATTTATACCTTTTATATTTACTAATTAGTGTTTGATAGTTAGTCTTATTATTGCAATATTATAAATGCATAGATTTTCAAATGCGGAATTAGTAGACATGCATTTTGCATATGGAGCAGCCCACATATTTAGTACATGATATTTTAAGTAAATTAGCCTACTTTGAAGATGTTTTTTAAATTCATATTAATAGCTAAAAATTATAAAATCTGCTTTTACTCCGAAATGAAGCACCGGAGCGACATAAAATAAGAGTACCTTTTCTGTAGAACATTCAAGGATTATTTTAGTACTTTTAAAATTATCGAAAACGTGAAGAAACAAAAGATATGATCAAAAAAAGTTGATGACCCCCTACATGTAACGCCCCTGAAAATATTTTTTAAACTTTTATTGGCCGAAAATGTGTATCCTTATGTGAAAAAAGTGTGGCCAAAATTTCAAATTAATATCTCTTAATATATTTATTTTATTTACAAAAAAATATTGTTTTTGAAAATTTTTGAAGTGGTACAACTTTTTAAGGAAGCATTTACGGATAATACTTTATAAGTCAATAATGCTTTCTTTCACTTCCTCTATCACTACTAAAAATTTGTCACAGTTATTCAGGGACACCCTGTTTAAGGAGTCCCAGCGCCGCGAGGAAGTAATATTACTCTAAAATGAAAGCAGATATCAACATGCAGTTTTAGATAGAATATACAATACTTTTAGGCGTACACTTTAAAAATATTTTAATATTATACCGGGTGTCCATTCCAAATTTAAATTTGTGATAAGCTTTTATCAGGGTGCCTGATAAAACGCAAATTGACGAATTAAACGAAATTTTCAAATGAAAATTTTTTTACAAGCTTTCTATTGATATAATGCTTGTATGGTAGGTCGCATGTCAATGGTTTAGGAGATGTTAATATCCAAATAGAGAAAGAGTGAAAAATAGACAGAATTGCGCTTTTGATGACTTTTGTTGAGGATTTTTTCTCAAATTTGCCTAATATTTTTTTGTGTCTTTCTCTGTTGTTTTTTAATAATGCTGTTTTATTATAATAAGAGTTTTTGTTGTTTTACAGCACAAATAAAATCGAGTCTCAGTATTCACTATGCTTTGAAATTTAACTTTTAGGTCATTATTTTTTTCTACATTTTCTACTTTTTATTTATAACTAAGTGCCATTTAAAATGTTTGATAAAAAAAATTATATAAAAATAACAATTTAGAATGCTTTTGTAAGGCAATTCATTTTTTTTAGGTATGAGGTGATTTTAGATTGTGCCAAATTTGGGCATAATAATATACCACCAGAGTGGAGCTACAAAAACTACATAGCATTGAATGGTCCGCTTGTTTCTAATACCGATAAATATGGGATGGTAGGAGGTTTGGCGTGGAGTGCAAGCAATTTATTTTTAGAAAACATTACAAAATGTTCACAAGGAAGTACAATCAAATGGGGATTCTTTACACCTTGTCCGAGTGGTCTTCAATTTATTGACAATTTGGTTAGACGAAAACAGGTATCTACTTTTAGTATATTAAGAGGATAGTCCGCAAAATGTTTGAAATGCGTACTCCTCGCTAGTAAAAATTGATTTTTTGGTGTTTGTAATAAAAAATTTAACAAAAACGCTCTTGTTTTGCCTTGAAATTGAATTTATTTATCATATAGAATTTTTTTTTGATGTACATATATAGTCTGTTATAAGGGAGTAATTTTGAAAAAATGATAAAAATATAATAAATATCATTTTTTCAAAATTACTCCCTTATAACAGACTATATACATCAAAAAAAAATTCTATATGATAAATAAATTCAGTTTCAAGGCAAAACAAGAGCGTTTGTGTTAAATTTTTTATTACAAACACCAAAAAATCAATTTTTACTAGCGAGGAGTACGCATTTTAAACATTTTGCGGACTATCCTCTTAAATAAGGGTGTGCGCCTAAATTAACCCTCGTTCGTAGGAAAGCGGGTCATAAGTACTTTTAAAATGTATAAATAATTTCGTAATTTTTCAAATTATGACTTTAGGGTTTTATGTATTCCTCGAAAATGTTATGAAGATGCTTTAGAATAAATTTCGTAAAAAAATAAATTCCGAATTTATTGTAGGTAGTATTATCTGAAGTGGCACTGCACTGAAACTCGAAATTGCGGCTTTGCGTTTCCTTGTTCCTGATAGGCCGGGCGCTTATATTACTCATTTTAACTTCAGATTTGTTGTAAAAATAAAAACTTGTGTATTTTCAATCAGGTGCGGATGAGGGCATCTGGAAATTTCCAAAGGCGCCAGTACCTAAAGACTCCGCTCCCTAATTAATAAAAATAATTAATTTCGAATTTTTGCAGAATTTTGATGACTTGTATCTTGTATATTTGATTTCCATTAATATTTAAAGCCTAAGTCCCATGTTCAGCAATTTTTTTAATAATAATTGTGTTATCAACGTATATTAAGTTGGAAATACATTTATAGCAACCTGCAAAAAAATGGTGGGGGAATTTTTTACTTATTTGTTGCTATTTTGTTACAATAAAAAAAAATTTGTACCTCAAAATTTTTTTGAGTTATCTCCAAACAGCTGACTTAAATTTAAAGTTAGCAGTCATCGCTATAACTTGGTGACTATTCACATGAGGACAATCATTAGAGCATCCAAATTTGTTACTTTTAAAGTACTTCAAGATGCACTGTTTTTTTTGAAAAAAAATTTTTTCGTCAAAAAAAAAGTAAAATGTAATAAGTTCATAAATAAAAAAGCAACTTTATCGCTAAATTAAACTTGTACCAAGTACATCCCACCTAAATTTAATTTGTTACGTTGATAAAAATCATTTTTAAAGGAAAACGATAGTATGGGGTCATATTTCCTAGAACACGATTTACGCCTCTCTCTGCCTAACACAAGTTTTGATGTTTAGGGAAACAGATATACAAAAAAATTGGTAACAAAATACGAACTGACTTAAAAATCATCAGCAATGCCAAATCAAGTTAAAAAAAATAAAAAATGTTGCTGGCAGTTAAAGTTACAAAATAAAAACAAAGTAAGACAACGTCATTTTCTGATATTTTCATAAATTGTCGATACCACACTGGCAGTGAAAAACAAAGACCTGGAGGAACTACAATCAAACACTGACGATATCATCAAAACAACTTCTGAATGGTTCATTGCTAATAGGCTAGCCCTCAACAAAAGTAAGACACAACAACAATTCTTCACTTCCAGCAGAAGAAACAGAGAACTTCATGGTGGCATCACGAAATTCCTAGGGGTGTACTTCGATTCACTTCTAACTTGGCAACCTCATATAAGCGAACTATGTATGACTCTTTCAACAGCAATTTATGCAATCAGAAGAACCAGAGACATTGCAGGTCTAGATGCAGCCAAGACGTCTTATTTTGCACTATTCTACTCCAGGATTAAATACAGCATTAGATTGTGGGGTCTCAGCAGTCACGCCGTCAAAGTCCTGATATTGCAAAAGAAAGCCTTTCGAGCCTTGGATAAGGTGGATCAACGAACCTCATGCCGCCCCCTTTTTAAAAAATTCGGACTGCCAACTCTTCCGTTAATTTTCCTGTTAGAAGTTCTATGTGAAGTAAAAACAAACCTTAACTCGTTCCTGAAAAAGTCAGATGTCCACACCCACAACATAAGAAACAGAGAACAAATCTACATTCCTCATCATAGATTGAAAACAAACGAGATTTGGGACATTGGACTGAAGGCATTCAACAAGCTGCCAAACAAGTGGAGAGATCTACCTCTACCAAGGTTCAAAACAACATTAAAGACGCATTTCCAGCCAAATGTATTTTATTCCATCCAAGAGTTCTTTGACAGCAATCTGTGATATATATTTTAGTCTACCTTCTTATATGTATATTTCAAATTTTCTTCTGTTTTGTCATTTTATACTGTAAATATCCTCATCAAATTGTTTTATTAAGCTTATTGACAAGTGCTTATAATTACATTATCATTTTTTTTGATACTTGATACTATTTTTTGCTAATTATGGGATACATAAACTGAAAAAAATAGTAACAAACTACGAGCTGGCCTCAGTTTATGATCAGCAATGCCAAACCAAGTTAAAAGAAATAAAAAAATGTTGCTTGCAGCGAAAGTTACAAAATAAAAACAAAGTAAGTCAACGTTATTTTGTGATATTTTTATAAATTGTCGTATGTTTTGCTAATTATGGGATACATAAACTAAAAAAAATAGTAACAAATTACGAGCTGACTTGAGAATGATCAGCAATGCCAAATCAAATATCAGAAAATGACGTTGACTTACTTTGTTTTTATTTTGTAACTTTAACTACCAGCTACATTTTTTATTTTTTTAACTTTATTTGGCATTGCTAATCATTCTCAAGTCAGCTCGTAATTTGTTACTATTTTTTTTTCAGTTTATGTATCCCATAATTAGCAAAACATACGACAATTTATAAAAATATCACAAAATGTCGCTGACTTACTTTGTTTTTATTTTGTAACTTTAGCTGCCAGCAACATTTTCTTATTTTTTTAACTTGATTTGGCATTGCTGATCATTCTCAAGTCAGGTCGTATTTTGTTACTATTTTTTTTGTGTATCGGTTTCCCTAAACATCAAAACTTGTGTTAGGCAGAGAGAGGCGTAAATCGCGTTCTAGGAAATCTGACCCCATACTATCGTTTTCCTTTAAAAATGATTTTTATCAACGTAACAAATTAAATTTAGGTGGGATATACTCAGTACAAGTTTAATTTAGCGATAAAGTTGCTTTTTTATTTATGAACTTATTACATTTTACTTTTTTTTTGACGAAAAAAATTTTTTTCAAAAAAAAACAGTGCATCTTGAAGTACTTTAAAAGTAACAAATTTGGATGCCCTAATGATTGTCCTCATGTGAATAGTGACCAAGTTATCGCGGTGACTGCTAACTTTAAATTTAAGTCAGCTGTTTGGAGATAACTCAAAAAAATTTTGAGGTACAAATTTTTTTTATTGTAACAAAATAGCAACAAACAAATAAGTAACAAATTCCCCCACTATTTTTTTTGCAGGTTGCTAAAATTGTATTTCCAACTTAATATATGTGTGTTATCAACTACTTCTCATTTTCAAATCACAGTTTTAAGGGGTTATACCTACTCAGTTGGACCATAAGAA
Organism: Stenus bimaculatus; assembly: GCA_963971135.1. Classification (NCBI taxonomy): domain Eukaryota; kingdom Metazoa; phylum Arthropoda; class Insecta; order Coleoptera; family Staphylinidae; genus Stenus; species Stenus bimaculatus. Next base: position 32,402,281 of record OZ020183.1, on the reverse strand, counting down.
TCCATTTTTGGATTTTTACATTTTCTTTTAGTATAATATCTAAAGAATGTTTTCTGCAAGTTACAAAAGAATCGGAGAAAAATTAGCTGATGAAATCGGGTTCCGGAGTATTTATGCTTGATGCATTTGTATAACCATCATAAAATTAAAACGCGTTTTTCTCGAAACTAATTTTTCTTGAAAACCGCTTGGCGGTGATCAAGATATCTTAAGAACCACTGAATCGATGTTGCTGAAATTTGGTACGTATCTATATCTAGGTCTTGTCTTTAACCGAAGGAATTTAGATTTGGTTGTGAACTCTATTTTTAATTAGCAAAACTATAAAAAGTGGGAACGTATTTTTTTCACTTTTTCATTTTTAAATCAACTCCATTAACTGAATTTTTTTTAGAAATCCCTCGGTTAAGGACAAAATTTAATCTTGAGTAAACTAATTTTATAGGAAATTTTGATTTTAAATCATCCAGCGTCAAGTAATCGTGATCACCTCGAAGGTCCTTAAAAAAAACGGGTCGTAGGAAAAATGGTGGATCGCCGCCATTTTTTTTGTTATGTATAAAAAAACGTACTAATTATAGCTAAAAGTATGTACAATCATATGATGTAAAAATTAATTTTTTCTATTTTGGTGCGTTACTAGTCGCTAGTAACACACTGACAGTACTAGCCAGTACCGCACTGCTATCGGTGCGTTACTGAGTAGTAAATTTTATTTTTCGAAGTTGGTAGCACTGAAGTTTATTGATTTTAAAGTGGCAGTTGTCAAGCGATTTACAGGTTATTTGATGATTTGACAACCCTGACACTAGAGTTGCCAACTAACAGAAAACTTACTAAAATTGATAACTATAAAATTTTATTTTAAATAGATAAAAAGGCGCAAAATAGAAAAAATAGTATAAAAAACTCGTTTCATAAGTCGATAGTAGCACTTGTTCATTAAAATACTCGTCGCTATGCGACTCGTATTTTAAAATTGAACTCGTGCTACAATATGCGACTTATGAAACTCGTTTTTTAATATACTATTATATCATGTACAATTATGCTAAAAAGAATTCACAAAAAATCATTTTTTCGTCTCCATGAGTAGGTATAAGTGAACGACGAGGTTAAATATCTCTCGGTAAAATTTAGCATCTTATTAGTTTAAAGATATACAAAATCCAAAGCATACTTGATTTAAATAAAAATAAAATGAAATGTATACAGGGTGTACAGTTTTTTTCTGTAAAGACCTACAGATTTACCCAGAATTGCAATAGTTCATAGGAAAATTTTTGATAATGACATTTACTATCTAAAAAAATTTTTGCTTGAAAAAAAGTAGGACAGCCTGTATACAACTATAACGCACCGCTTACTCTACTCAAGGTGGTGTGGAAATTAGTTTTTTGGCCAAAACGGGTGTTGCGGCGCTCGTACGCAAAAACTATTGATTTTACGAAAAATAAATAAATTGTAGGAAATTTTCTCTAGTTTGATTTTCAATATACATGTTTTTATTGTAAAATCGGAAAGGAGATATTGTCAAAAAACTGATAACTAACTTCAGTTGCCCCCCGCACCCCCAAAAAAATTTTTTCATCCCAAAAATTAAAAAAATTATGCAAAAATCGACCATTTTGATGTGGCTCGTGTAAAGTCAAAATTTAAGTTACCGTCATGAAATACAGTTATTCCGCGTCGCTAAAGTTGCCCCTTGCCGTCAAGCGTAGAGATTTTTTAGATTTTTTTAGAGCGGCTTCGGAGGAGTTCTTTAATTTGTAAGTGAAGGTTTTGGAAAGCGCATCATTTTAGTGGAAAGTTGTAGAAACTTAAATTTTCGATTTTTAAGCCAGACGTACCAATTTTTGAAAAAATATTAATTGTGTTGAATCAAGAACGTTTTCCTGTATCCGTTCCATCCTTTTTATTTTTCTAAAATGAAAAATAAATGAAATATTCCGGAAAAACTAAAAAAATCCGAAAATTTTGATTTGGCTCGCGTTTCGTCAATTTTTGAGATATCGTCATCGTATATAGTTATTCCCCGTCTCGAAACTTGGGCACTCGTCGTTACGTGTAGCAATTTTTAGGATTTGGAGCGCTTTCGGAGGGGTTCTTTAATTTATGAGCGGGACTTGTCCGAAATAAATCGATTTTTTTTGTTTTAACCCTGAATCCGTCCCTGAAGGATTTTTTGAGCGAAAAAAATCTGTTCGGTCCTATCTAAGAACCCGAAGAGAAAATTGAAAAATTTTGAAAGACTTTTTATTGACGAAAATTGTAAAAAAAAGTTACAGGGTTGGACTCGGGGCCCCGTTTGACCCCTGAATCCTTGTGGGCCGCTGATGGCGCCATATAGGTTCGAAAGAGATTTTTCCGTGAAGACGCCGGTATAAGTCGAAATGTCAATATCTGAGGGCACCTATTTTTCATTTTTCCTCAAAATTTATGTAAAAATGTGAAAATTCAGGTCCGAAGCGAAAACATTTTTTTTCCGATTTTTTTTAAATCAAAAAGGCGGCCTCCGGGAGTTATTTCGTACCAAATTTCGTAAAAATCCGTCGATCCGTTTTCGAGAAAAGTGCAAAAAAGTGAAGGGGTGATAATAATAATAATAATAATTTATTTATATAATAATATATATTTCTGAAATAAATACAAAGTATTTTACATACGTCAAGAAGGGTACAATAATAAAAAGCAATAGACATTACAAGATTTAAAATTCGAGTAGTTACTTTACAATACATACACTATACATTTAGAATAGAATGCTTTAAAATAATTTAAGATCACAGAAATATAGAACATTCTAGGACTTAGTAGTTTTAACATATTGCAAAAATTCATCATTCGAATAAAATGCTTTATTCATAAGTAAAGCTTTTATATTATTTTTGAAAGCGCTAACTTTGAGTTTTTTAAGACTATCTGGGAGAGCATTGTAGAATTTTATGCCAAGGTTATTAATACCGGTCATATTTTTGCTTAGTCTAGTAAATTGTGGTTCGAGAAGGTGATTAGATCTTGTTTCATAGGGATGGTCAGTCTTTTTTTCAGTATAGCTTGCTAGATTAGACTTCACGTGTAATAAACATTCCATTATATATAGACATGGGAGTGTAAGGATTTTAAGGTTTAAAAAAGCTTCCCTACAATCTTCCTTGTAGCCTAGTCCTGCAAGAATTCGGACAGCTCTGCGTTGTAAAGCAAACATTTTAGTTTTTATAGTAGAGTGGCCCCAAATGAGAAGGCCATATTGCAGTTGAGATTGGAAGAGACCATGATATGCATTGGTTAATACAAAAGTGGAGACTTCGTTTTTTAAGTTTCTTAGAAGGAAGATTGTGGAGTTTAATTTTTTTTGGAGATGCTCTCCGTGCACATTCCATGTTAGTTTTGGATCAATATAGAAACCCAGGAATTTTGTGAATATAGTATCTTGGTTTATGTGTCTTAAGCTTAAAGTTATATTTACAGTTTTATCTTTATTTAAGAGCAGACCATTGCTATTGAACCATTCATGGGCCATCGATAGCGATTCTCGTTTGAGTATTTCTACTTCATTAATTGAGGAACCCTTGCTACTTAGCGTTGTGTCGTCAGCATATTGTATTACTCTAGCAGCAACCGCGGCTGGTAAATCATTAGTGTAGACTAGAAATAGAAGTGGCCCGAGTATTGAACCCTGGGGCACCCCATGTTTATTGGTAATAGCTGTGAGTTGCGACCCCTAAGTCTCACCAGTTGATTTCTGTGTGTCAGATATGATGACAACATACGACAACTTGATGGTAATAGGTTATATATATATAGTTTTCTTAGTAGGGTTTGATGAGAAACGCAGTCGAATGCCTTGGATAAGTCTATGAATGATGCATTAAGATACAAACCATTCTCGAACGCAAGCATGCAGTCCTCAACAAAATCCAAGACAGCATGTTTTGTTGATCTGGAGGGTCTAAAACCATATTGGTTGTTACATAATAATCCATTTGTTTCAAAATAGTTTGAGAGTTGTTCATGTAGGACTTTCTCGAGTATTTTTGATGCAATGGGAAGCAGGGATATAGGTCGAAAATTGTCAACATTATTTTTGTCACCCTTTTTATGGATGGGAACCACTTTAGCAATTTTAAATATCTTGGGGAATGTTGAGGACTCAATGCATTGATTGATAAGTTTTGTTAGGGGTAAGAGTATTATCTCCCTTATAGACTTAAGCATGTCAGTAGATATATTAAAAACATCTAAACTTTTACTTGGCTTCAAGCTTTTTATTATATCTCTTATTTTGGCGCATGATACAGGTTCATAGTTAAAAGTTAAGCAGTTTTTTTGTGTATTAGAATCTAGCGCGTATGTTATGGGGTCCTTATTGCTAAGGGGCAAGTTGGTAGTAACTTGTAGCGCAACACTTGTGAAAAATTGATTAAAATCGTCCGGACTAAGATCACTTACGCACTCACCACCGATTTTGTTGGTTCTATGATTGTTTATTAGCCTCCACATTGCCTTAGGGTGGTTGTTTGATGATGCCAGGAAATCTTCGTTTGCTTGGATCTTGGCCTCCTTGATTTTCATGCGATATGTTGAGCGCAACTGATTTCTATTAGTTCTTAGGTTATCATTATCTGGATACCTGTGCATCATTTCGTTTAGGAGTTGTAACTGTTCACGAATTATTTTAAGTTCACTGTTAAACCACTTAACTGTTTTGTTTTTAGAATTAGTGTTACACCTTTTTTCAGGAAAAGCACTTTCCACACTAGTTTGTATAAGCTTTATAAAATTTTCCGCTTTTTCTTCGATGCCAAATAGGTTTTCATCTATAAAGCCAAAATCACAATGCAGAAGATTTTGATGTAGGTGGTAGTAGCCTATCTTAGTGATAGGTCTGACGATATGATGCTTTATATGTGGCTTCGCACTGTCGATTTTAATTTTAACTTCACATTTAATCCCCATGTGGTCGGATAGCCCAATATTAAGAATGGAGATGCGAGTATTTTCATCCGAGACATTTGTCAATAAGTTGTCCAAGCATCTATTTGATCGAGTATTAAAATTCACCTTTTTATTAAGTCCAAAACTGCTCAATAATCCACACAATCTATCCGCTTTGGGATCGTTGCTATTGAAATGAACGTTAAAATCACCACCCAATAGGACGGTTTTGTCTGGAGTGTTTAACGTTTCTAGGCAGTTATTTAGGGTTTCTAAAAATTGGTCAAAGTCTCCCTGAGGTGGCCTATAAATGTTTATTAGGATTATCTTTCCTTCATTTATGTGAGTGGAAGAGACCTCACAAACATTTTCTGCTGATGATTGACTAAAGTTAATAATAATAATAAATGCCTTTATTTCAACTTTTTTTTCTCCATCATACAAAAGAAACACCTATTACCTAATAATAATTCGTATACAAGATATTAACTGTAACTTAACTAATGTACTTAAAAAAAACTAAAGTTGAAATCTCTAGGCGAAGTTCAGACTTTGTCTGCTTTTCAACTTAGCCTAGATATTCGAAAAAAAAATATTATACACATATATTATTTCATAATACACAATAGGTATAATTGTGAGAAATAAACAATTTCTTATAATGCAAAAAAAAAAAAAAAAAATATTCGAATTTGTAAAAATGCATCCTTGTTTCCTATTATTTTAAGAGCAAATAATTTCCCAAATAAAATAAAATTTTCTATTGTAACGAGAAACGTACAAGTAGTAAAAAGAATTATTGCTCACTTAAAAGTTTTTGCTTATATTTAGATTTGAACTGAGTTGTTAGGCTTTGTCTCGCAGTTTTTATGTTTAAGGATTAAGGATCCCCCATATGGTCTGGATCGGCAAAAAAAGTCAGCTGCAATATAATCCCCAACGTGTAAGGCGTTAGCTTCGTGTTCTAGTAGCCAGTGTTCTGATATAGCTAATGCTGTTGGTTTTGTAGTTTGTAGGAAAAGTTCTATCTCATTCAGTTTGTTTCGAAGAGATTGCACATTTAGAAATAAGATTTGTAATGTGTTTTCTTGGCTCGAGGGGTTAGGTTGATGCGTGGAAACATCGGGCTCACTGGGTTGATCAGTGGATTTCGGTGAGGTGGACTCCAACGAGGTTTTTTTTCATAAGTCTATTTGTTATGTTTTGGATTTCCTTATATTCACCAGCCTCCATAAAAAATTGTTTATGCAGGTGTGTTTGGGCCAGATAGATCCATCTTTGATTTTATTGAGATCATCCATTGGGACGGAAACCTTGAAAGAAGAGTATTCCTCTGGATGTTTAGATGTAAGCTTATCACATTTCACTGAGTCAAAGCCTTTTGTACTAAGGTAGGTAGATAATTGATCTCCTGTTAAACTAGGATCTAATCTACACACGTGAATTGCCCCAAATTTCACAGCTCCTTTGATAGCGCTGTCATCGCAGGTACCATGTATGGAGTTGTTACCCTTATGGTTTTTGCGCCTGTTTACGGTTTTCCATTCATTAGATGATTTTTCAATGTCAAGTTTATTTTCATTCGTATTTTTATTTGGGATATCGGTCATTGTACTCTTTTTGATTTGCATATCTGAATTTAAATCTGCAACTGCTGATGTACCAGCTGTGTTGCTCGGCTTGTTGTTGTCATACTCGCGCTCGTTATTTGAAGAGTTCCCAGTGTGTGTCTGGTGTTTGTTTTTATTTTTTCCCCTTTTATATTTGGGTACATCCGTAGCCGTTGGCTCGTTATTAAGTGAGCTGGTGAATTTCATCCCCTGTTCGTTTGGATTTTGGAGATTTGAGTTTCCTGCGTCTGTTTTATTGGGTATGTCCGATGGCGTTTGCTTTTTTAGTGAGGGTGAGCTCTGCTCTGTTATATCATTGGGATTTGAATTTCCCGCGTTTGTTATGTTGTGCAAGTTGTGCATACATTTTTCGGTAGATGGCGTAGTAATACTTAATTTACTTAGTAATTCATTGTGTGCTAATAAAACGTTGATAGTTATTTGCATGTTTTTAATTACTTTTTCATTTTCTCTTATGGTTCTTTTTAAGTAAAATATTTCCGTATTAATCACGTCATTAGTTATCTCTAGGTCGTCATAGTTAGCGCTAGTGAAGGATAGGTCATGATTCTCATCACTTTCTATTGTTTGGCATTTTTCACTACACACAAACACATTTCCACTCAGGGTTATCATCCCCTTTCTTTTGTTGTTCTTTAGGCATCCATTGTGGATTGTTTTCGTACATTTACGACATTTAGTACGCGTACTAACATCAATAATAATTTTCTTACAAATCATACATTCATCACCGTCCGCCATTACGATGAGCTAAGGGGTGAAATTTGATAAAATCTTCCCGTCTGACAATGGCGAGTTGGATGATTTTCTGATTTTTCCCAGTTTCCCCCAATTTGCATATCCGTGTTTTCAAGAAAATTTTCGATCCGCTCCTGTAAAATTTGGGTGCCCCGGAGCGAAAAAGGTAAAGATTAAAAAACGATGCATATAGGTTAGGAGAAAAGAATAGAAAAATAATTTTGAAAATCAATCGAGCCGTTTTCGAAAAATTACCGAAAAACACTTTTTTTCAATACCCTGTATATCGGTCAAATTTATACCTAGCATTTCAAAAAAAAATTCAAAAAATCTACTTTTTCGTTCCGAACAATGTGGCAAAATTTCAATTCGCTGAGGTTATCGGAAAAGTAAAATCTAAAACACCCTCTTTTGGTATTTGGTGCCTATCTCTCTTTTTTAAGTTGCCTTATGTCTGCCCATAATAATAATTAAGAATACACTTGCCACTAAACAGAACTGGACCACGTTAAATTTGGTAACGAAGATAAATGCAAGGAAATACCAATTCTAAAATCGAATCACGAATATAGAATGGTGCGATGTGGTAGAAAGTAGGAAGACGGGCTTTGTTTTCTGCACGCGATGTACGAGCGAAAGGTAAAATTGCGGAAGAGAGATGCAGACAGACCAACACTTGGAATCCTTGGAATTACTCCTGTTTATAATTTCATTGTATTCCTCACATGTTAAAGTCGAATTATTAAAATTGATTTTTTTAAATTATCTTAAAAGTACATTAAACAAACTACCTTTTCCCATTTTTAATTTATAAAAATACTGTTATTATAAGGCTAAGGCTGAAATTTGAACCTATGCCTATTTTCTGACGTTTTGAACAGCTATTAAGTATAACAAAAAATGAAACTTACAAAAAAAAAACAAATGAGAAAAGATGCAATAAGAAATTCTTAAACAATGCAAAAAAGAATGATTCGATTTCAATTAACCGTTTGTCTTTTTGTGAACTACCCCCGATTGTAAAAGTAAGATGTTAGTTTGAAAGGGAGACTTTAATAATTTCTGAATTGTTAAATTCAGAAACCAACCGAGGATAATACGACATACTTAAATTGAGTGGGTTCGTTGGGATTACGGTTATTGATACAAATTCAAAACTTCATTTAAACATAACACTTAAAACTATTTATTTACAAAAATAAACATACAAGAAATAAAAACATTTTGGACTTACCCAAAATGAACACAAACACCACTAACATTAACAAACACTGTAGAAAATCGAACGAATTGCTCTGACTCTTCAATTATCTTCTCATTCTTCTGATTGCCCTGATTGACTTAAAATTCAGCCCTTTTATTACTTAAACCCAACCCAAAAACGCGTCATACCCCTAGGAGTTTTACTTAAGTATTTCTAACAACCAATGACAACAAAACTTAAGAATATTATAATCTCCCTTTTCTAACTGAATTAGAACGACCCTCGCAAGGTTTAAAATTTATTAGTTTTACTCTGCATGTTTTAATGCACCCATAATGTTATCCACATGTTCCAAAATTTTACTAATTTATTACTACTCTTTAAGCAACACTATTTTAGAATTAAGTGTATTTGAGTTCTTTATTACTTCCAAAAATATTGAATTACTGAAAATAAATATCTCCCGGTCAGATTTAATATTAAGAACTTGCGAGAACCTTTCTACTAACTTACAATCTTCAACGAAATTAATTTACTAAATAAACATTGATTAAATTTTGAAAAAACCCCAAATAATTACAAGTCGCAAATCTAAGGATGCTCACATTTTCTTTGAAAACTACGAAATCGAAATTTACATTGGATAGTCCTACACCTAATTTCACCGACTATCTTCTTAAAAGTGTGTTTTGTTAACGACGGAAATTTTCCGTCGCGGACGACGAAATCGTCGTTGCTTAGCAACGTGCAGCAAAGTAGCAGCGTAAAATACGTTGCTAAGCAAAGGATTCCGCTCGACGATTTCATTGTCCGCGACCGAAAATTTCCGCTGCTAGCAAAACACACCATTAACTTGAATTCATTCTACTTATAAACATTATAGACATTTTACAATATTTTATACAGGGTCCGCCAAAAAAAAAAGAAAACACCTAAATATTTTTTGAACTATTGAATTTAAAAAGAAAGTTTAGACAACAGTTTATTCAATTTAATCAACCTACCATTTAAACATATTTTTAATATACAGGGTGTTATCTAACCCAATTTTCGTTTTTTAAACACCCTGTATATTTTTAGATTCTACGATTAATTTGAGTAAACTTTTGCAATTAGTAGGGTTCAAATGGAATTTGAGGAGTTAATTACATCGAAACGCGTCAAAAATTGCTACTTTAAAATGCGAATATTTTTTATTGTTTTTTTTCAAAATTCAAAAAACACTATGCGTGGGCGGTTTTGGTTCTAAGAGTAGATTCAGCAGAGTTTTTAAAAATGAAAATCCGTTAAAAAGTTACCGGACGGGAACCGCCCACCCTTAAATTCAAAAATTCTGCTTTATTTTCTCAACCCCTTCGAATATAAAAAGAAAAAATAGCCTATACACTGTAGAAATTACTCCTTATGAGGGAAATGAAGGTAAATTTGAAATTTTTTAAAAACTGTGGGCGCCGGTAGTAAGAACATACGGCCGCGTTTGGCGCGATTTTTTGAACATTTTAGGTTAGATTTTTTTCTGAAGCTCAGGGTGAAAATTTAGCAGTGTTGACTTTTTTTCTCATAAATATTAATGCAATACGCAAAATAAAAAATATTCGACCGTTATAGTCGACGCCTATCAACTATCAACAGTTACGAATTTTTAAAGTACGCGTCAAAAAAGTATGAAAACCGATATGCGATTTGGAGAGCGCCAAAAGTACATAAAAAAATGAAATATCAAGAAAAGCGATCGTTTAAACACAATAGATGGAATGCGGATTACGAATAAAAAAACCGCGATTTTTTTGCACCGGTGGATCTTGAGAAAAAAGCGGTACCAATTTGTTATTTTTGCCGCCCGAAAAATGCTAAATTTCCTCACTTAAAAGGCCAGTTACACAGTTGAAGCTTAAGCTTGAAGCGACACTTAAACTAAAAAATTGACAGATTTCCTATTGCATTTCTGTCATATGTTTAGTTTAAGTGTCACTTGAAGCTTAAGTTTGAACTGTGCAAACCTGGCGTTAGTTTCGGCGCTGTGACTTCACACCGTTACGCCTGGAGACTTAAAAATAGTACCGTTTAATCCCCAGGATGTGAGAATTTCGCCGCTTCCCTTTAAAACCGGACGGGGTTGCGATTTTTCAAAGTTGACGCCGACGTGAACCCGAAAAAAACCAAAAAATCGACCGACTTTGGAAAGTTTTTTCAGAGTGTTAGGGTGCTTTGAAATATTTTATTTCGTGAGTAATGGCTATCATTACTCGCTCGTTGAATAATATACTATTATTACTTGAAAATACAATATACTTTTTAAAAAATTAGTTGAAATACTATCGAACTTTGCGTACGAGGATTAATTAATAATTTTATTAAAGCCAAATAAAACGCTTTTTAAATAATCCAAATCGTATTAAAAATACAACAGTTGTAGACTTGGTTTTTTTTTAAGGAAAAGCATATTATTGGCAACTCAATTTAATTTTTCCCTCCAAAAGTATCGTCAGAAGTAGGTCAGTGTAAAGCGCGTAACATCAGTGACAACTGAAAGTTATGTGGCAACCATGGCAATATGATAGCAACTAACCTACTTCTGACGTTATACCATTAGTTCCGCATTAATAATTAATAATCCAACACTTTTGGCCAATTTATGTTTTCGCAATTATTTGTATTTTATTGTTTTTGTAGGTTCGACCGGTAATTCATAAGATTTTTAAGTTTGATGAAGTTCCCCAGGCATTCGAAACTCTAAAGAGAGGACACACGAGAGGAAAAATTGTGATAGATTTTAAATAAATAATAAATTTGTGATTATGTTTATAGTTTATAAAAAGTTATATTTTTTATTAAAATAAAATTAAACCAATTTAGTTATTTCAAATTCTCCTAAATTAACACAACCAAATTATTTAAATAATGAATTATTTTCCAATTGTATTTCAGAAATCATGCTTTTTATGAGTAACTTTTGTGATTTCACCAAATTGCATTTTGATTTTGATTTTAATTTTTTTTTATAATTAATTAAATTGCTATGTCCTAAAAATCGGAATTCGTGCATAACTTTTGTATCTCAACCGATTATCATTATTTTTGTTTTATTTTGTATTTCAAATACTTCCATTTCTCATGTGATAAACTAATAAAATAATGTTCAATTTTATTGTAATTTCGATTTTTTGTAATTTTGAAAATTTAAAGCTTTATAGGCAGATTCTGGTCAAAATTAAAGACCTTTAATTAGATACCAACAATGTAACCATGGAAATTGTCCATTACAACCCATATAACAAATTTAAATTTAAAGGCCTTTAAACTTAAATGATTTGACCAGAATCTAGGTATAAATCCAGATAATAGTTTATAAAATATTTTAATTGCAGTACAAACATCAAATTATGTAATTTCGAATTTTTTTAAACTGCATTGTGATTTTAGACCACTTTTTTTATTAAAAAGTAAAGAATGTTTGTCCTCAAAATCGAAATTCACGCATAACTTTTTTCTTTATGAACCGATTTTTATAATCATTGTTTAATTTTGTGCATAAAATATTTTATTTTCTATTTTGGTTCTTTACTACGACTAGTAAAGAAATAAAAGCGGTGCTATAATATTTATTTAAAATTGGAATTACTCAAATTTCAATCAAAAATGACTAGTCAAATGCATAATAAATCTTTAATAAGTGTTTGCAAACCTCAAAAATTAAGTTAAATTAATTATTTCTTTGAATTGTAAATGTTTAAAGTTACTTTAGATGGATTTTGAGCACTTAGGCTAACTTCAAAGTTAAATTTAAATTTGCCATAGAATAATGACATTAACGTCAGTGATGATCAACGTGCACCAACTAATCAAAAATTTCCCAACATTTAACATTTTAATTTAATTTAAAATTGATGCATAATGTGCAAAATAAATATAGAACAAAAATAGTATAAACTTGTCCTAAATGTGAAAAACCGTGCCACCCTTCATGTATATCAAAGAGTAAACATATTTGCTCTTCATCTATTGATAAGCCATACACTAATTCCGATAATAATGTATTAGATGCCGTATGCATAGAACGCATTTTTGAGAAAATGTTTGATAAGTATTTTACCCAATTCTCTGAAAAAATTGACTCGTCGCTGGAGACAATTCAAGGTTCAATGACTGCTCTCGAAAACCGAATATCTACCATAGAAGACAAACAAGGAGACTTGCAGCATCAATTTGACCAGCTAAGCAAGAGGATTAGTGACTTGGACCTTCCACCTGCTGGAAACACTGCAGGAAAGATGGATATTTTGGATGAACTTGAAGATCGTGAAAGACGTAAAAACAATGTCTTATTATTCAATGTACCTGAATCTAGCTCGGAAGTTGGAGCTGATCGTAAAAAATATGATTTTACTCATTTGCAAACTACTTTGAATGGTATTTGTGTTGTTGATAATATAAAAATTTTTATGCGCCTTGGAAAAAGATCTGCAAATCCAAGACCTATAAAAGTGATCTTCAATGATGTGGCCAATGTTCATAAAATGTTTAAGAATAAAAGTAAACTTCAGAATAATATTAAAGTGCAACCAGATAAAACGTATTTGCAACGGGAGGAATTTAAGACCTGTATAACTGAGCTTAATATGAGAAGAGAAAAAGGAGAAACTGATCTAGTTTTTCGATACGTTAACAATCGTCCAAAGATTATTAAAGGATTTACTAATCAAAAAAACTAAGTTATTACCAACAGTCTATTTCAGAAGAAAATTCTTTGTTAAATGTTAATATAAACGATAATCAAAATATTTTATCTATCTATTATCAGAATGTACGTGGCCTGGGAAGTAAAACTACTCACTTCTTTAATAACAATATTACCTCAGACTATGACATCCTGATAATCACTGAAACATGGTTACATGATGGTATCTACGACAGTGAATTGTTTAGCTCTGATTATGTTGTCTTCAGATCAGATAGACTCTATAAAAAAGGAGGTGGTGCATTAATAGCTCTAAAGAACAAATTTAACTGTGAACTTGTGCAATTGGATTTTAATATAAAAGAAATTGATTTAGTGTGTGTTAAGCTTAATTATGGATCAAATTTCTACTATATATTAAGTATTTACATACCTCCCTCGCTCCATACTGATATCTACTCTGCGTTGTTTGATTATTTAGAATTTAAATTTTATTTGGAGCCATATGTCTGCATAGGAGGAGACTTTAATATACCGAAGTTTTGTAATCCTAACATAAATACGGACGTTAGAGATGAGAAGTCACATCGATTGCTTGAGTTTCTAAATTTTTGCAATATGAAGCAAACTAATAATGTTCCTAACACATATAATCGTACTTTAGATTTGTTAATACTATCTAACAAGCTAGAAATCCAGGTTTCACGTGATACAAATCCAATCGTAATTGAAGACGACTACCACCCTGCATTATCTTGTCTACTAAACATGCATCATTTTAAATATGCAAATTTTATGGGTGGTAATGACCTGAATTATAACTTTAAGAAAGCAAACCTATACAATTTATATACTGAACTGGCCGGTGTTGAATGGTCTGAACTTCTAAGTTCTTCTAATGTTGAAGATGGATGTATTATTCTTTACGATACTCTTCTAAGAATATTTGATACGCATGTTCCAAAAACAAAGCCACCTGTTAATGTACATAAATACCCTCCATGGTTCAATAATGATATAATTAAGAAGATAAAATAAAAGGATAAACACAGAAAATTATTTCTTAAAGGTACAAGTATTAACAAAGAAAGGCACAAAACTGAGTTCGAAAGGATACGCAAGTTACTCAAAACCCAAATTAAGGAAGCCCATAAAAACTATGTTGAAGATACTGATAACCAAATTTATAGGGATCCAAATAAATTTTGGTCATACGTAACATCTTTAAAAAAATCTACAAGGTTGCCAGGTTCCATGATGTACAATAATGATTCACTAACATCTCCACTAGATGTAATAAATGGATTTGCGATGCACTTTAAAAGTGTTTACCTCCCGCCTTCGATTGATATGGATAACTCAATTCGTACAAATAAACTTGGTGACTTTCGTATTCCTGAAAGCAAAGTTTTAGAGCATTTAAAAAAACTAAAACCATCACTCACTATGGGGCTGGACAATATTCCTGCATTTATTCTGAAGGACTGTTCATCAAGCCTAGCAAAACCCCTGGCTTACCTATTTAATCTCATATTGGAGGGTGGTCAGTTCCCAAAGCAGTGGAAGCAAGTTAGGGTTACACCGGTATTTAAGTCAGGGCAAAAGAATGATGTACAAAACTATCGCCCTATCTCCATTCTTTCAAATTTTTCCAAAGTATTCGAGTCCATATTGTCTCAACATATCAACTTTATAGTGCACGATAGAATCTCTAGCCATCAACACGGTTTCATGAACCGTCGATCTACTACAACAAATCTCACATATTATACGCAATTCTTATCAAAGAAGATGGATGGAAAGAGTCAGTCGGATGTAGTATATACCGATTTCTCCAAAGCGTTTGATCGCCTTAATCACCGGATTTTGTTGGAGAAACTGAAGTCCTATGCCATAGCTGATAATATTATTGATGTAATACAATCTTATCTATATAAACGTGAGCAGGTCGTTAAATACAATGGATTCTCTTCTGTAAAGTATTATGCCACTAGTGGGGTCCCGCAAGGGTCCAATCTTGGACCACTACTATTTTTATTATTTATTAATGGAATATCTGATAATATGGTGTCGTCTGTACTCCTATATGCGGATGATCTGAAGATCTATCGTGAAATAAAGACCATTAGGGACTGTGAGTTACTACAAAAAGATTTGGATACGTTACAAGAGTGGTGTAATTCAAATGATTTACACCTTAATATAAAAAAGTGTTTTGCAATATCATATACGCGTAAATCAAACAACATAGCATACTCCTATAAATTAAATGGTGTTACTCTCGATAGGCCCTCCTCGTTTAAAGACCTAGGTGTGATTTTTGATGCTAAATTGACTTTTAAATACCATATTGCTCAGTTATGTGCAGATAGCATTAAGTGTCTGGGTTTTATTATACGTCATGGTAAATTGTTGTCCACTAGAACTCTAACATTACTGTACAGTAGTTATATATTAAGCAAACTAAACTATTGTTGTATTATATGGTCGCCATATTATAAAAAATACATTGATAAGATAGAGCGAGTGCAAAAGCGCTTTCTTAAGTATTTATATTTTAGAAAATATAGTATCTATCCGGACAGACGTTGTATTACCTATAGGATGCTATTAAATGAATTTAATTTTATGTCAATTAAAAACAACCATAAAGCTATATCAGTTTGTTATATTTATAAGCTTATCAATAATTTAGTGGATGACGCTGATACTCTTTCACTTTTAAACATTTTAGTACCTAGAATGGCATCAAGGAATTCTGTAACCTTTTCATGTTCTACTGCTCACACTCTTCACTACGCTAATTCTCCTGTTAATAACTTATGTAATTATTATAATTTATGTGCTGGAAATGCTGATATATTTTGTTTAGGATTTAATTCATTTAAGATCAGTGTTTATAATGCTGTAAGCTAAACTGCTTGCATGCAGGAATTTGTTCTTCTATTATTTATTTTTATATTATATTTAGTTGCTTTCTTATATATTATATTATATGATATTTATATTTTCCATATTTTTGTTTAAGTATTATTAAGTTAATATGTAATTGAATTATGTTACCGTTTTGGCCAATAGGCTGTTGGTAATAAAGTTATTTATTTATTTATAAAGAAATCGTTTCATAAGGCTTATTTCTAACTCGTCGACTAAAACGCGTTTTAAATTTCGACTCGTTAGAAAAAAACCCACCTTATGAAACTCGTTCTTTAATATATTATGCTTTTACAAATTTAACCAGTTCTATTGAAAACATACGTTGCAGTATTAACAGCATCTGCCCACAATTTCAAATTTATACCTTTTGCATGTAATAAATGTCGAGCAGCTTCCACTATATTGTTCTCATATCTCGTTCAATTGATTCATTTTGTTCAGGAGTATAAGTTGTTGATGTTTGATGACAGATACCTTCGTTTATCCAAATATTTTTACATTCAGAATTTATAAATTCAGTTCCGTTCAAAATTTAAAAAAAAATTAAAATATTTCTCACAAACATAAAATTTTTATAAAATAATTTCATATTATGAACAAAAAAGTGGGTGTTACCTTTAAAAAAATAAAACCACAAGTCACATTGAAAAATTTTTTAGTACCTAAAATGTGTTTTCTTAAATCCTACAACATAGTCAAATTTCAAATTTTTATCTTCATAAATAAAGAAGTTATAGAGGTGACCCGTGTTTCGTTTCCACACGGTATATTATTTAAGTTTTTGAGTTTTTTTGTTGCTGCGCTTAAATTGGGCACTTTTACGGGAAAACAACGTTTTGTACTTTCTGTTAATATTTTTTAATTCTTTCAACTTAATTTGGTCATTATATATTTTTAAAAGCTACCAAAATTTGGTACAAAAATATTAAAAGTATTTAGGAATTTGAAAGGAATGTTCTCATTAGGACTAATTAAAGGCTAATTAATTCCTAAATAAGTATTAAGGACGTAAACCTCATTCTAATTAAAAGTATTAGTTTATGAGTTACACATACCGGGTGTCCTCGGAACTAGGGCCACCCCTGTAACAAAGAAAACGAATTTATTGAACTAGAAAACATTCAATTTCATTTCCGGTTTTATCGAAAATGACATCAACTTTTTTTAAATGTAACACCCTATTTTTGGTACTTATTATTAAATACTGTTAACTTCTAAGTATGTTTTCGACAAACAATTTTTTTTTTAACTTTCAAGCTTTTGGATTTTATTTTAATTGTTTTTAATAAAACTACGCTAAAATAATTTAAAAAGGTAAAATAAATTGTAAATTATGAAATTCATTCAGCCGTTTTTGAGAAAATATTTTTTATAATTTAAAAAATGCGTTTTTAGCAAATATCTTTATTTTTTTATGTGTAAAATAAAAAAGTTGGTGTCATTTCCGGTGAAACCTGAAGTGAAATTGAAAGTTTTTTTAGTTCAATAAATGCGTTACAGGTTTCGCTTCGTGGACACCTGGTGCACTAACTAAAAAATATCAATAATAATTTATAGTGTAGATGTGTAAATGGTAAAGTCTTATTAAAACCAAACGTTGAACAATAATAATACTTTACCTTTACATAAGGTTGCGATCCATCCGAATTTCATGTGTTCGGGCAAGGTCCGGGAGGAATTTTTGGAGTGTTTCGAGTTTTTCAAACTAGTTTTAACTGGTTAATACGCGATCTAACTAACTATATTTGTAAAAACCCGATTAAATTGAATCTTCAACATTATTTCGGGTTTTAACTGAGAGTTTCAGTCAAAACTAGTTTTACCTGATCGTTGATTTGTAAGAACTAGTTTTGACGTAAGAAACCAGTAAAAACCCGAAATTCAGAATATTATTTCAAGCCAAAACATAATCTAAAATTTTATTTGTGTAGTAAACATTGTGTGTTCTGATGAATAATAATATTATGGCAACTTGGAAACAAGAATTTACCAATCAGTTGCTTGCGTAAAGGAATCAAAATAAGGAAAATCATCATTCAGTGATGAGATTCGTAAATTCTTGTTTCCAAGTTGCCATAATATTATTATTTATCAGAGCACACAATGTTTACTACACAAATAAAATTTTAGATTATGTTTTGGCTTGAAATAATATTCTGAATTTCGGGTTTTTACTGGTTTCTTACGTCAAAACTAGTTCTAACAAATCAACTATCAGGTAAAACTAATTTTGACTGAAACTCTCAGTTATATCCCGAAATAATATTGAAGATTCAATTTATTCGGTCTTTTAAAAATGTAGTTTGTTAGATCGCGTTTTAACTAGTTAAAACTAGTTTCAACAAACGTCTTTAGTTACTTCTAGTTTTGACTAGTTAAAACTAGTTTTTACTGATTTCGGGTTTTAACGGTAACATAAAATCATAAAAAAAGGAACATTTAATTATACTTCATGCGTCATTATTATATTAATTATTGCTTTTTTTTTTCGCTTCTTAGCTATACTTTCTGCTTTGTTTTGGTTGTAGCTTTGTGAGATATCTTCGATAATCTTTTTTAAATCATCATTCTTGCGTACTAATAATTTTACATCTGCCACCGTAATCTTCTTTCGCTTCGCATGATTTCGAAATGCTTCCAAATCATTTCCATATGAAACCAACTTATTCCACACTAGTTCACTTATTAGGTCTACAGAATCCTGCTCAAATGTCACATTGGTATTATTACCAACGTCTTCACAAATTTTTATCGCATCTTGATTGATTAATGTTCGAAGTATTTTATCCAGAGTCATTACCTATAAAAATAATGAATTACATTTGATATTTTATGTATAGCCTATGTACAAAGTTTAATTCGTTTTAAAAAATCAGTTTGTTAAAATTCACAGTTGTTTTTAGAACATGACCTAAATTCAAATCTAAAGGCCTATTTATAACTTTACCAAAATAACCCAGGACACAGAACCTGAAATTTGAGGTCAACATAAGGAATTTTTATCATTGGCGGTTTTATTACGGCACAGTCGGCAAAGTGTCGGCATCGATTGGAAGATTAGGGCCTTCGGTGGCTCTCAACATGTTGCCCGGCAAGGTAACCCAGCTAACACAGTAACATCGGTCGATTGGCGGTTTTATGTCGGTAAAGCATCGGCGTTGATTACAAGCTAAGGGCCATAAGTGGCCCGACACTAGGCTTAGATACATATTTTATTTTCATTCGAGCTTTGCAAATATTGCATTGGCAACTTGATGGGCCTTAACATGATTTCTGACATTAAATTTATTTCCTTCAGTTTTTTTTTCGACTAGTTTCGAGTGTTTCCGAAATGTATTCCGCCAATCTAAAATGCTCCAAAGTCAATTATTTGCTTATTTTTAAAAGATAGATATGCCTATTTCTTTTTGAGTTTCTTAGAATATTTTATTTTCATAAGTTTTCGTTTGATTATGTAATAGAAATATGAACTTTTATCTTTTATTTTTTTTAAGATTAAAGATTATTTATTTAAAATTTTGAATTTTTTTAATATTTATTTTTGGCGTATAGGAAACAAATGCATTATGAATTGTATTAAAGCCTAGTTTAGATTGGTCGAGTGACTGGGCCCAGTCAACAGACCCCAGTAACTCGGCCGAGTACTCGACTCGCCCATTGTTTTTGTTAGCTGTTTACACGACATTTAATATTGAGGCAAGTGCACTCGAAAAAATTGCAAGAAAAGATAGTAAAATAAAAACCCTTCCAAAATAGCTGCAAATCGACGCCTCAGGGTTAAAATGTGTATGAGAAGAATTTACGGTGTTTTATTGGATGAAGCTAATAACATAATTGAAGAGGAAAAAAAGGTTATGGGTGCGTGATTGGATAAGTAGAAGAGATATGTTGGGAGCATCATCGCGTCTTCTAAGGGAACTTGCCGTCGAAGACATAAATGAGTATAAAATGTGTTTACGAATGGCCCCAAATAAATTTGAAGCTCTTTTAAATATGATTACTCCTGCTATTCAAAAAGAAAACAATCAGATGAGAGATGCAATACCATCTCGAGTTATGTTGGAAGTTACAATTTTTTGTTTCACTTCGGCGGTCTGAAACCCCTCTCGTCCCATAGCTTCAGAAATTTCTTCGATACCACGCTGGCGCATATTTTTATTTCTATAATTTGGAGTGCTTAAATTCCAAAGACACTCATTTTCACAATAAAGTTCTACAAATTTTGAAGTATCTTCTTCTTTATTGGGTATTTTTAATATATAACCACTAAAATATAAAGTTTTGACAGTTTATAATGTAAAAGTGGAAATTCTAGTGTGCTGGCGTAATAAAAATTGATGGCGGGGGAAGGCGAGTGGGTGAGCTACTATCCTGGCCGCTCGACCACTCGACTCGCCCATTTACTCTACCACTCGACTCGCCTTTTTTACTCGCCCAACTGTTTACATTAGTCGAGTTTATCTTACTTTTTTGAACTCGCCTACTAACTCTCCCGTTTACTCGACCAATGTAAAAAACTAGGCTTAATCATTATCATAATATACTAAATATTATAACATTATTTTTTTTACAACCCAATCTGAAGTGTAGTGAAGAGAGGCAATGTGCAGGCCCATTGCTGGCAATGCGCCGCGGCGGTATGAAAGCAAAATGATGTTGGTACATAATAGGGCCGTCGCGGAAAATCCATTTCATCGCAGCGGTAGCCGTGCGTTCGGCCGCCTTTCGGCCGGAGTGACCTATTGAAATTGGCCCATCAACTTTTGCCAGTGAAGGCCCGTTGTACCCAGTATGGGAGACGTATATTCGGCCGAATGTCCGCCGACTTAATTTTGTTAGCTGAGTTATAACGTTACCTAAAACCCAGTAGCAATATATTAGTGTCAACTGTCATTTTCTTAATAATAAGTTTGATTATTTTCTAACCAAAATTAATAATAATACACCCCTTGGTTCTTGGTTCTTTATAATCAAATGAATAGATTTATTTTACATCCTTACCACATCACTCCTAATCAATCTCTACAAAATGGAGATGTTCAACTGGGCTTAGAATTTTGGTTATGGTTTCTTGGACAGGCTGAGAATAACGGGAATTTTTAAAATGTCTGATTATTATTCATAATTAAAACTGTATGTAAAAATGCTGATTAGTTTTTTTATCTGTGTTTAGTTATGGTTATAAATTGTCATGTTATTTTTAAGCTTCGTATCGTCGTGCGCGGTAAAAATTATTTCTGGCGTGCTCGAAGTGCGCACCGAGCGCGAATCCTGCGAAGCATTCGGTTCGCGCGCATAAAGCGCGCCCGGAACCACACGAAACGCGCCTTTATATCCCAATTGACATAGGAGGTATTCGAACGCTCCACAAAAACACGGCTTCCTGTCGCAACTTGTGCAACGCATCCCTTTGCGTGCGCGCCTAAAAACCGACAAAAAAACGGTTCGCGGCGCAAACCCGTATCCACTCGCGTTTTGTGTTGCATTCAGTTGCATTACATGTTGCAAACCTTGCGCGTTCGCGGCAACCAACGTGATTATCGCTAATCATGATTTCACTAGTTATATTATACATATATGACTATAAGTCTCAGAAAAACGGCAGGCTGGGATGGGATTCGAACCCGCGTTCTCGGATTGAAAGACTGGCGCCTTAGCACTCTGGACAACCACTGACCTTGTCACACTAGACACAATTCATAAATAAAAACTTATGATCTTTATTCTTATTTTCTTATCATTCTTTGTATAATGTAAGAAATGCAACTCGTAAAATCGTGATTAAATAATAATCACGATTTCAATCGTTGTATTACATATGAAAATTAACAATTTTAAAAAATAAACTGCGTTAAATAAAAATAGGTAAATATTAAAAAAATACAAAATTTTAAATAAATAATCTTTAATCTTAAAAAAAATAAAAGTACATATTTCTATTACATAATCAAACGAAAACTTATTAAAATAAAATATTCTAAGAAACTCAAAAAGATATAGGTAAATCTATCTTACTAAAAATAAGCAATTATTTGACTTTGGAGCATTTTAGATTGCCGGAATATATTTCGGAAACACTCGAAACTAGTCGAAAAAAACCGAAGGAAATAAATTTAATGTGAGAAATCGTGTTAAGGCCCATCAAGTTGCCAATGCAATATTTGCAAAGCTCGAATGAAAATAAAATATGTATCTAAGCCTAGTGTCGAGCAACTTATGGCCCTTAGCTTGTATTCAACGCCGATGCTTTGCCGACATAAAACCGCCAATCGGCCAATATTACTGTGTTAGCTGGGTTACCTTGCCGGGCAACATGTTGAGAGCCACCGAAGGCCCTAATCTTCCAATCGATGCCGACACTTTGCCGACTGTGCCGTAATAAAACCGCCAATCGGCCGATGTTACTGTGTTAGCTGGGTTGTATACTCATTCATCTGTTTTATCACAATGCCAAACGTGAAACTATAACCCAAGCAGAAACCAAAGTTATGAAAATATTGTTATAATATTATAATACAATTTTAAAAGATTGTGATAAGGTTGTGTACAATATTGTGGAATCGGCAAATGTTGATCGGCGTTAATATTGTGTTGATATTGTGCTGGGACATTACCACAAGTTGTGATACGTGCCTGTGACAATATCCTAACACGTCAAAAAATAGAGATGGGACGGCGGTTTGATCCCTGGACCTTTAGACTTCGGGCGCGTTCCAGTAATGAACACTAAAGCCCACGACCACGACCGCAACATTTTCCCGTTCCACTAGCTCAAAAGGTCACCATTCATCAAACAACCACAGAAACCCACGAAAAAATACGGTCGTTGTGAGCTTCTTCCGGTCGCCATCGATGCACGAAAGAAAAACTCGCGGTCTTATGTAGAACGATTTTGCGGTCGTCGTGGGCTTTAGTGTTCATTACTGGAACGCGCCCTTCTAAGCATGTACACTATCATTACACCACCGTATCTACCTACTTCTGAAAGGTTGTTTTAGATATTAGTATGATATTTTTTCTCTAATTGTATCTAAAATAGATCACCTCACAATTCTAGAAATATAGTAATCTTATTTATTCAAATTATCTACCTAATTTCAAAAATCCATTTTTTATTTTAAATAAAGGAACTTATGACTACCAATCAAATAGTTGACAATTTAATCGACTTAAATCGACCAGATGACCGGACCAGATTCACATTAAATTATTGATGCATTTGTCAATATTAAAAAATGTCGATAGTGCTTTTTTACTTGAAAATTGTGCACATAATAAAACATAATATTGTATTATATTGTGTTCAGAATGTTTGCTCAACATTATGTACACATTAAAAGTATGTATTTCATACAATATTGTAATGAAATATGAACACAATATTTTGACTACAATCATTTCAGAATCTTTAACCCACATTACTAGAACAATATTTAAACTACAACATTGTCAGAATTTTACCACAATATTTTCCAAACAATTCCATACGATCTAAAATATTTAAATGTCCCTATAATATTACCACGTTCCAACTACAATTTTTGTGTCTACTTGGGTAAATGAATTAAATTCAATAAAAATTAATATAAAAATTTTTCTGTAACTTTAGATGAGTGGACTAGCAAAAGAAATACCGGCGAGATGTTTGCGATACGTTTGCCAGCGATGAGTTTTTTATACAGTTAAAGTTCTTTATCCTCACCCTGTATGTAATTCTCCATAAGAGGTTTTTTGGGAATAACTTCTGTTCTAATTAACTTACATCAAGAATAAAATACCATATTAAAGCTCAATAAAAGACCCCTAAACTGGTACTAACCGCTTTGGTTGTCCGTTTAAAATAAATATTTTATAGCATTTAAATCAAAACTCCATCACGAGTTTACAAATTTTTAATTATCATCGTACAAAGACATATGATATGTCAAAATATAGCATTTGATATGTAGATAGCAATAGTATTAGTCACTATGCTTGTCAGACTCAATTGAGCGAGTAATTGATAATACAAGTGTTTTTTTCAACCTTTTTCAACTTTAAACGCGAATTACTCTTTACAGGTAACTTGCATAAAAAAGATGTTAAGATCATTAAATACAGCATCAAATTTTGATTAAAATGACATACGACATGTATCTTGTCCGTTAGAAATTAATTAACCAGAAGCCAGCGACAACTTAAAAAACGGCGCTTCACCAAGTTTGCGGCATAAGTCAGAAATTCTTTCCCCTAATCAACTCACAGCAACAATTGAGATTGCAAAAGACAGCATTCACGATGTAAATGTAAAATAGGATAGTATGGCTCAACATGCTTGTCCGACCCAATTGCTCGAGTAATTAGCAAAAAAATACGTTTCAAATGACTTTTTCAATGTTTAACAGCTAATTCCTTCTGACAGGGGGAATGGATAAAAAAG
Organism: Stenus bimaculatus; assembly: GCA_963971135.1. Classification (NCBI taxonomy): domain Eukaryota; kingdom Metazoa; phylum Arthropoda; class Insecta; order Coleoptera; family Staphylinidae; genus Stenus; species Stenus bimaculatus. Next base: position 32,377,736 of record OZ020183.1, on the reverse strand, counting down.
TTATTGAAACCAGTAAATAGCAAATTTATTTGTGATTACAGCGATATGTGACATGTAGCTTGTCCGCTAAAAACAAAGCCTATAAGTTTCGGAGCGTTTACACCCACGTAAAAATACCGTGCGGACATAAAGTAAATCCCCCCTGCTAACTTTTCAACAGTTATGTTTTTGATTCTGAAAATTTGTCTACCTAGGAATCTAATTGTGAACTTTCTAATAAAGGTATTTTTGATTTTGTGGAACTTCCGGTTATAGCAGAAGTGGATGGCAGCTTTCTTATTTTAAATGGAACACCCAGAATATTTTTGCATTTTCGCGTTCTCCATAAAAATACCATTAAATTGGCCTAGCATAGTGTGCTCTACGATTAATACTTTCGGAATTACGCCCATTTGAAAATCGTATTTTTATGCAACTTCATTTACACCGAAAGTTGGATTAATCGTAGACCACACTATGCTAAGTCAATTTAATGGTATTTTTATGGAGAACACGAAAATGCAAAAATATACTGGGTGTTCCATTTAAAATAAGAAAGATGCCATCCACTTTTGGTATAACCGGAAGTTCCACAAAATCAAAAATACCTTTATTAGAAAGTTCGCAATAAGATTCCTCAGTAGACAAATTTTCAGAATCAAAAACATAACCGTTCAAAAGTTAGCAGTGGTGGGGGGATTTACTTTACGTCCGCACTGTATAAACAATGATATCTTTTGTTCTAATTAACTCTAAAACTTGGAAGACCTCGTAGGACAGCATTTTTATTGTAGAATACGACGGTGTAGAACGCTGTGCTTGTCCGGCCTAATTGGTCATGTAATTAGCAAAAAAATACGTTTTTAATGACTTTTTCAATGATTAATCGCTAATTCCTTTTGACGGGGGCAATGCATAAAAAAGTTATTGAAACCAGTAAATAGCAAATTTATTTAAGATTACGGCGATATGTGACATGTAGCTTGTCCGTTAAAAACAAAGCCGCTATGCCCAACTATAAGTTTCGGAGCGTTTACACCCAAGCAAAAATATGAACAATGATATTTTTTGTTCTAATTAACTCAGTAAAACTTTAAAGGCCTCGTAGGACAGCATTTTTATTGTGTAGAATTGGTCACGTAATTAGCAAAAAATACGTTTTTAATGACTTTTTCAATGTTTAATCGCTAATTCCTTTTGACAGGAGTAGTAGTAGCTATGGGAGTTCTACACTTATTTTTTTTTCTAAGTCCGTGACCTTGGGAGATAGTTGTCGAATTGCGCGAGTATGTATGGCCTTGAATAGATAAGGTTGGGTGTGTGATGTCTGCTCGTGGATCTTGCGGTTTTGTCTGCAGACTGACACGTGGTGTCCTTGTGTTGATAAGAGTCTCATCTTGTGGTTTTTAGTAAGTTTTTCGAGGTTAAAAACGGCCATCTTGTTTTTGCGGTTTTATCCAAGTCAAGTGAATTTTGTGGAATAATTAGATAAGAGGTGATAAGGGTTTCGGTTCACACGCATCTGCAGCATACTGTTTCCTACATCTTTTAACAAGTTTTGCGCGGTCATGCATAATATTTTTTAATTGTTTACAATTATGCGGCGCTGAAAGTATTGATATACATTGTGGTAGGTCTGCTTTTCGCGTAATAAACTGATATGAGTCATCCGATGTCTGCAGCTGTATTTTGGCTGTGCGAATTAATCGTCTTTGTTAAGAGCGCATGTGATAAGACACCTTTGAGGTAAAAGTGAAGGATGTTTATAAGAGAAACATATAAATAATAACAAAATATAAAAAAATATACACTATGTAGGCAATTAATAATACATTGAAGTAGGTTTGTACAACGACGTTTACGAGTTCTTCGTGGAAGCTCGCAAACTACTTATTCCTTGAGCGTCTGCATCGTGACTATGTTGCTTATTAAATTCGTCTTCCAAATGAGTGATTTTTTGGGAGTAAAAACCAAAATTATCCTTCGGAGTTTTGGAGACATCGATTGCTAAATCAGAAATCTTAGAATCAACGTACTTCTTAAAAGATATTGCCCACTGATTTATGTTATCATCGACGTATGTCTTATTATCAGTGGAGAGCTTACCTACTTTCTCATCAACATAAGCCTTATTGGAGGCGTCTAAACTAGTCAAAGGATCGCCGAATTTAGTAAGACGTTTTCTTTCAATATCAAAGTTTTGTCCGTCTTCAGCCAATTGGAAGCCGATACCTGGAGGTCCTCGGGAACCCCGTTTAGATATTTTTGAAGAACCAAACTTGCTGATTGACATTTTGTAAATGATTGTACTAAGCTAGTGCAACCTATATTTATAGGGAGAGGCGAATTCATCCCGTATTATGTATGCAACTAGAATAAGAGGCAATGATTTTATAGGAAAACAGTGAAAATACAATTAAAAATTTATTTAAATAAATATACACATTTATTACAAGAAAAAATAACTAATTTACAAGATTGCGTACTATTCCCGAAAGAGGCGTTTATTCCACTACAGCATCACCAATGATAAGACAGTAGGCTGTTATATCTTCACTAAATGCAACTATTGCTTCCATTTCAATTTTTAGATCAACTGATGATGTTTTTATGCTCTCGTTTTGTTTTGAACAATCAAAAACATGAAGCATGTGTCCCTTGTACTTGATATAGTCAAAGAGTGGCTCATTTATCTTTCTTCCATAATAACTTGATTGAAATAGACTATAGTTATAGTAGGCAACTGCATAATTGTCCAATAAAATATTTAAATTCATGTTGTCGTAGGGATAGCACTCGGAGCATTTAAATCTGTTCTTGAGCGATTTAGAGTTATATGCAGTTTTTAAAAGTAAAACATTAGTAAAAAAATCAAAATTATTTTTTGTTTTTACATTTTATTGATAAACAGATAAACATGAAAGTAAACCATGAACTAAATAAAATATATAAAGAAATAAAAAAACAAAATATGTCTCGGATATATACATATATGCCTAATATGTATAACAAACTTAGGAAATAACACTTATAAAAATAAAGGAACAAACTTAGGAACTTGCGATCATTATATATAGTACATAAGTATTTTTAAAATAATATCTTCCCCAAAGACGGATGTCTTTTACCTATTTCATCTATAATACCATCTGTATTTAACGTATTTAATAATTGCTTCTCTATTGACATTATCATAAACGCTTCCAAATGGTCCTGAGTCAAAGAGTTTCTTATTTTATTTAAAACAATACTGAGTTGGGAAAATGACCTCTCACAAGCAACCTGAGTACTTGATAAAGTAAGTATAAACTTATACGCTTCATATAAATGATCGTAAGCCAAACTGTACAAGTTATACTTTATCAGAACCTCTAAGCAACAAATGGCACAATTTTGACATCGTTTGCAATTGCTATTAGTTTGGACAATAGTATCATTATTTCCTTCATCAGACTCATAATCTTCTTCAGCTATCACTTCACTCAAGTCATCATTTGCAGTATATTTATATTCATGATATTCATCGATTACAGATGATTTTATAGTGTCCCATTTTTGAGCAAAGCTCTTTAGTTGATCTTGGAGATCATTTTTGGTAATGTTTGTTATCCGTCTTGATAGTAGACTGGTTAGGTTAATCAAACAATTTTCAGGCATATTATTTGCTACATTAAAATTGATTGGGTTCAACATTGATATGTCAGCAATCAAATGTCGAGTGCAATCAAATCGTTTCTGAAGCGTTGAAACAATTTTGTCCATTGTTATATTATAAACATCTACCTCAAACTTTTTTGTTTGATCAGATAATGCCTCATCTTTTCCATCATCAAAAAACATTTTTTTTGACCTTACCCTTTTTAATGGAAAGTTTTGTTCAATTTCAACATCTATCCCGAATTCTTCAATTTTTTCTTTAGCACCTGTAATAAAATTTTCTGTATGATGAAAAATTTCTTTAAATTCTCGAGATTTTGCCTTTAAAGTTTCCTGGGTTTTTTCAACAATTTTATAACTTTGCAATAAATCTAAATTTGAAGTTTGAAGATATAAAGTTAATGGTGTAATATCTTTAAATATACTTAAAAACATTTGGGCTGTTAATAATAATTCAAATTTGCAAAGTGACTGCGTAAGTGATTTTGCCTTAAATCTAACTTCGGCATTAAAATTTTCACTGCATGATATTTCATTTAGTGTGGCTAGAATTTCTGCATACATTCCGGAATTAACAATCCCATATTTTCCAAATACTTTTGTAAGCGCTTTATCCTTAGCCCACCATCTAGTTTCACCAATAACTGATAAAAATTTCATATTTGAATTATTTTTTCTCCAAACAGTCATTCTTTTAAAAGATTCTCTAACAAACACAGCAATGGAATTTAAAGTTCCAAATAGATTTATAGCTTGAATTGTAACTTTTGTTACGTCTGTGACAACTAAATTTAAGGAGTGTGCATAACACCATATATGAACTTGTCCTGGTGATTTTTCGTTTAACCACTTTTTGAATCCATTATATTGACCCTGCATATTTGCCGCCCCATCTGTAGAGCAACCAATACATTTGGATATGTTTATTTTTAAACATTTCAAAAAATGTTCTACCATAGTAAATAACGCCTTTCCAGTTGTAGAAGAACAATCTTTAACTCCAATCAATCTCTCGTAAATTATACCATTTAGAACGTATCTTATTATAATCGAACATTGATCTTTAGTATTTATATCCTGTGTTGTATCAATTTGGACCGAAAAAATTTTAGCTTGTTGAATTTCGATGCGATTTTTTCCTGAATCAGTTGACTAATTGTCATGACTACTTTGTTTACAGTAGTTTTAGAAAGCATTGACACAAAATTTCCACGACCCCTACTACTAGTATATTTAGAATTGTGGAGATTCTTAGATTGTAACTCACACTCTTCTAAATGCTGCTTTAAAACTGCATCATATTTGCCTATTAGTAATACAATTTCCAAAAAATTTCCATGATCCATATTTTTGTCAAATACATTGTAGAGTGATTCGTTATTTTGCCTTCCTTGTCCACGATATGACATTCCTCTCTTACTGATTAATTTTACAATGCCAATTATTCTTTCCATAATTTGTCTATTTTTAAGTACAAGTTTACTATGATTTAGTTGTTGGTGTTTATTTAAACGAGATATAATATTTAATTTTGAACTTTTCATTAAATATGCATCAGTACACAAAATATGAAACCTACTGTTTTCATGTTCACGGATTCTTCCATATGTATGCTTGTGAGAATCGTTAGCTTCTAGCTTTAAACCTTCTATGAAAATGCTTCTGTCGGTAACCTTGCTAAATGCTAAGCATATAGAACAATATAGACAATTGTTAAATTCACTATAACTTAACCACTCGCGTTTTCTGTCGCATCTGCTATAGAAAAGTTGTCTAACATTAAATTTTTCTATGAAATTAGGCTGACATGGATGGTATTTAAAAAAAGTATCTAGGTCTTCATCAGATCGCATATTACGTGAAAAATAATGGATAAAAGTTTCTTCCTTATTATTTTCGGTTTGTCCTTGATGGTTAGCATCTTCCGCTTCTTCACAGTTGTCATTAGTATGTGGCATTGGTTTATCATTATCGTTTGTTACAGTAATTTCATCGTTAATCGAAATAATTCCAGTACAGATATTAAATTTACTTGTCCCAATGGACCCAATGTTTGGAATTTTGTTTTCGACTGTACTACACAATGACTGATTATTTTCATATAGTTCTGGATTTTTTATAGGGTTTGTTGTTTCAACACATACTTCATTTGCACGGATAGTTGCCAATGTAGATTTTGGTTTCAATAAATCGGTCAATTTTGAACACTTAGCGGCTTCCAATTCCATTTTTCGATGTTTTCTATCGCGAACTTTTTCAGCACCACCTTTCTGTTTTCTCTTACGATCCATTGCTACAGAATAATGGAAGATATACAGGGTGTTTACGATTCACCCGTTAACTTTTGAAGAGGTGATACCAGAAGTGAAAATAAGCCGATTGACAAAAGATAAAAAAAAATTCGTATTTATTTCCAAACAGTTTACATTATACTTATCAAATTTGGTATAAATTTAAGCCTAGGACTTCAAAGTTATGAAAGGTGAATGGCTGCACAGAGGGAAGACTTTGTGTTCAACACAAGGTTGATAGTTTCAAACAATTTTTATAATTTTGCTTTGTCTTTTGTTTTGTAAAGGTTACATCGTAACGAGTGAGAGAATAATAAGATCATCATTTTTGTTTAAAATTAAATAAATAATATTATTTTCAAAGAAAAATGCTTTAAGATTTAAATTTTACAAAGTCAAGACAATAATTATCCTCGTCAGAATTACTCTTTAGAAGAAACCAACAATCTAAAAAAAAATCATATAAACAGTTCTAAAGTATGTGAAGATTTGTTCCAAATTTGAAAAGTATAATGTAAACCATTTGGAAATAAATGCATAAAAACTCACTTTTTGGCAACACCTTCGAAGGCTGTAACTTGCTTATAAAGGAAGTTTTACCATAGTTTTACTAGGATGATTTTTTGTCGATTGACTCATTTTAAACTCTAGTAATACCTCTTCAAAAGTTAACGAGTCAACCGTCACCCTGTATTTAATTTGTTTCGATAAAAAAATTGAAACTGCACTAATAATGAGAACGTTAATAAAATATATAGTGCGGTAGCGATGGCTTGGCGTTTAAGAGGATATGGAGTCTACAAAATTGTATGGGTTTTTACCTGTTTTTATTTATCAAACTAAAATTAAAAATACGTAAAATATGGCATATTTTATACTTATTATTTTTGGACTTAATAATTTAATTTTTGAAAAAATCGTCCTTTAGAAGTCTAAACTTGAATGTTATTTAAACTGTGCAAAATATGGTTGTAGTTTGAAATAAATACAAGACGCATTTCCTAAATTATGAAAGCGCATTTTAACTGTAAAAGCATCTAATACCTTCGCAGTGTAGGTGATACAAATTTTAAAATATAACAGAAATGAAAATTATTATTGGTACTTTCAGCCTGATTATGTGGGTGTACTGTGGGTCAAGATGTCTTCCCCAGATTCAAGAAGAAGCTCAAAATATAAGTTTACTATCGGAACGCGGTTCTACTTTTACTCCCAATCCTCTTAAACCAATTCACCAAACTGTACCCTGCAGTTATAGAAGTATCCATCCAACTTTTCTATTTATTCAAATTGAATAAAATAGTTTCCTTTGTCTTAGCGCGATTTTTTTTTGGCCGGGGCCCGGGCGAGAAGGACGCGCGCGGCCCGTAAAACCCGCGCGCGAGTAATTTAAAATCTTAATTAAAAAAATATTATTATTTCTATTTATGGTTTACCTGATATAAAATATGTTTTTTATCCGGTTTTATTTACAGTCCATGAGCCATGAGTTTAGGAACAAAACAAACTATGACACGTTGAGACTTGTATTGTATATTACGCTTTACGCGCTGGTATATTTACGTCGTGTCGTCGCGTTCGGCTGTTTACTAAGAATACATAGAAGCCTCAATACGCATAATAAACTTTATTTCAATTTTATTTTTTCATGCTAAAATTCATTATTTTTTTATTTTAAATTTTTCGAAAATACGGCCTGCGGCCCCAAATAGGTCGCGGCCCACCGGGGTTTCCCCGATTAGTCTTGTGGCCAGTCCGCCCCTGATAGCCTATAATTTTCCGAGCGAGTCTTTTGGTTTAAAATCAATATCGTATATACTAAACAGTTCACACTTAAGAGTATTATGGTGGCTTTAAACTAATAATTTCGTCAGATTGTTTATTTTTTATGCCTTCACTGCTCGCAAGTAAAACTAGCTCTTTTTGCAAATACTTTTCAATACCTTTAATTTCATACGACCCTGAAGGAATCGTTATCGAAGATGTTTCAAAATAAAACTTATTGCTGCCCTCTTCGATGTTGGGTATGGTATTATAGGTGTAAATTCCTCGAAGTCCTAATTGATATTCAGATACTGGGTTTAAGTCTATTTTTGGACAGTAGGTTTCGCTTAACACGGATGAATATCCTTTCAGAGTGAAAGTCGTAGACATGACTGAAGTTTCTTGCTTAAGTCCCTCCTATTTATAGCAAAAATTCCAAGCACAGATGACCGCGATTCCAAGTACCAAACGTTTGATATCTCTCGTGGTTATAGACTCTCATCACCATTAAAATATTTCAAAAATTTCCTTTGGTGGGGGTAAGTTGCCAAAACTATCGAAGTATTTCACTTGATTACCTTATTTTCTGTACGCAACCCAGTGAGTACCGGGTCCTTCGACTGAGTCTAAATTAACAATACCACATTCATTTCTGAGGGGTCTTCTTGGTAGCGTATCACGCATAAATACTCCCCTAAAATGTTTTATGTGGTGAGCGAATTCAAGAATGTCGATCGACGTGAGGGCTCGTCTGGGAAGCGTCTTTATTAGTTTTTTTGATTTTTTAATTATAAGCCCAACCCACGGCGGTAGGGTTTTAGAAATAGATCATTACCGCTTTTTCCCAAAGCAATCGCTTCCATTGTCTGATTGTGACGCTGTGCCTCTTCTAAATTTTTCTGTGCTTTTTGAGTATCCAAAACCGTTTTTGCCACACCAGCAGCGCCACCTGTCAACGCTCCCAATGCACTAAGTCCAGCAAATATGGGTATAAGTGGTAAGATTCCACCAGTTTTAGGAACGAGTTATCTCTCGGAGTTTTAATCTTCTTTTTACCACCAGCATCTCGAACAGCAACTTTAGCAGCAGCTAATGCAATATTGGTCCCCTCCTTAAGTAATACTTTATTTGGGTTATTTTTGTAGTTTCGTAGACCTTTTATTGATTGTTTTGCTTTTATAAAAACCCCATTTCTAAGGGATGTTGTTTACGGTTTAACACCCATACCCAATTTCCTCTTAATTTTCATTGTTGTGGCTATCGCTAAAGCGTTTGTCTTTTCACCAATCTTTGCGTCTCTTGATTTAAATCTGTCCCAAGCCGCAATTTCCAACTGCTTTTCTGCTTTGTGACGTTCACTCAAATCTTTATTCCTCGAATAGGATATGTCGTGCTGTTTGCAAGCCGCGTCCAATGGATTAATCCCCAAATCTCCTCTCTCTAAACGTTTTTCTAGTTTTGTACTAGGAACACAATACTGATAACCTGGAATGTGCAACTCTATAGGTAACAGTGGCGCACCCAGAAAATCTTTCTGGAGGCGGTCCAAAGTTAATTTTTTTAGGTTATACTTTTTCAAAAGCGAAAAATAAGATAAAACTAGTTTCACGCTAGGTATTTTGGGTTTACTTAAAGGCAATTTAAACGAAGAAAATAAATATTTATTCTAAAATATACATTTACATAAAACGAAAAATAAATACAATATTTCTAAATAAAACAAATAGAAACAAACAAAAAAAAAATCAAATGCTAAATTCCAATCGTCTTGGTTTTAGACTCATGAATTGGAGAACCTCTTCGGGTGAAACACTTTGATCATATATATTCAATAACGCTAATCCATTAAGCCTGACATTTGACATTGTATTTCTTAAATATGTTTTAAGGCGTCTAAGTGTTGAAAAGGATCTTTCGCTAGTACATGTAGTGACAGGCAGAGTGATCAGAATTTTAAGAAGACGTTTCACATGAGGATAAAACTCTTCATCACAAAGACTATATAATTCGATTGCAGAAGGAATCTCAGTCTTAACCCTTATAATTTTCTTTTTCCACAATTTCAATTCTGAAGTCAACACATTTTCGTCTTCTTCAAACATTTTTTCTTGTTGCGCGTAGAATTTGCATAGATTAATAAAATCAATTTCATCTGACAGAAAATCTTTGTTATTAAACAGCGATGAAAAGTTTTTTAAAATGTCGTTATGTCTTCCCAGTCTATCAAGAATTTGAATTATTAAATTGTCAAGAAAAGGTACAAATATCGTTCTTCTGTAATATTCTTCAGCTGTTGAAGCCTGAACGTTATTTCGGAAAGAGGAACGTTTGGCAGATAATCTGGGAATTTTTATTTCCTCAATAGCTGAGTAAAGAGCTGATGCTTTTATAAAGGTTTCATTAAATGATTCTTCTGAATTCTCTCTTATTTCCTGTAACACTTTTACTATGTCATCGGCAAAAGATATTGCTTTTCTTAAGTCAATATTTACTGACTGCAAATATTGACTTAACTTCTTAGTTATGGAAAAAAAATTATTCAATGTCAACAACGATATTAGGAATTCTGCTTTGGATGTAGTTATATTCAAAGTTGATGCTTGTAAAGAAGCATCCTTATCGTTCCAATCACTTATTTCTTCTAATGATGATTTTACCGCATCAAATAATTCCACCAGGACAATAACAGCATCGTGTCTTTCAATCCAACGCGTAGCACACATCTGAACCAACTTCTGTTTTTTGGATTCCGGACAATTGTTGTGAATATTTGTTTTTAAAACATCTTGGCGCTTTGGTGTATTGAAAAAATCATAGATTTTTGCAACAATACCGACGCAGTTGCGAATTTCGGGTATATTGCAGGAATCTGACAGAGCTAAATTTAAACTATGTGAACTACAGTGAACATAGAGAGCTAAAGGATATTTACTTTTAACTCAAGCCTGAACTCCTTGAAATTCACCACTCATTGCAGCTGCCCCATCGTATCCCTGTCCCCTCAAAAACTCCATATCTAGTCCAAAGGATTTTAAAGAATTCATTAATTCTGTTGCTAAATTTAACCCAGTTGTGCTGACAACAGGAATAAACTGTAGAAAATGCTCGTAAACAGTGTCATTTTCAACGAAACGAGCCGCTAATGAGAATTGTTCAATTCCCGAAATGTTAGTTGTTTCATCGGCCAAGATGCTGAAACATTTACTGTTATTTATTCGTATCACTAAATTTTTTAATATAATTTCATTTATAGACGAAATAATTTCATTTTGAACTTTCCAACTAATATAAGTATTTCTGCGACTACTTTCTAAAAGATATTTTTTTAATTCCACATCTCCGGAATCTATACGCATTCTAAGTAATGCCCTAAAATTGCCTTCATTCTCTTTTGGAGATTCGTTCACATTGAATGGGCCATAATCGATGTGGCCTCTTAATAGTATCCCTTGTTTTCCACAAAATATTACTGTTTTTATTATCGACGTCAATATTTTTCTATTCTTTTCAATCTCGTTTCTTCTATTTTTGTCCAATATTTGGTTTATTGGAAGGATTTCGTCGTCTTTAATTTTTTTTAATGTCGAAACTATCTCTACGCATTTTTTATGGTACTGTGTGTTTGCATGGTTGTCAAAATTTCTAATGGCATGTTTCCAATTACTGAACGGATCATTCACCAATTTTCCAGGCTTTTGTAATTTGTGAATTCCCACTTCCTGGTTTGCAAACAAAACACAGTATTTACAAAATGCGCCATTCATCTTTTTAGAAAAACATAACCAACGCCACCTTTCCAACCATTGGTTTTGAAACTTAAGTTTCTTACTCTCATATTCGGTAGCGGAATGTTCGTATTTGCTATCAGGTGTCCATATGTTATTTAAAATTTCAAGAAGTTCTTGACTGGAATACTTTGGTTTTGACATACTTTTATTATTTTGGACGAAATTACCAATGTAGTAACGACTAATATTATTTTCCGCATCTTGGGGTAGAGTTGATGTTGATGTTGACGAAGTTGATGCAACTTCTTGGAAAATTGGATTTTTTTCTGCAAGATCCATGTAGTTTTGTATTAGTGGTTTCGGTGAATCGGAAATTTCATCTTCATCAATTTTTCTGCGTTTCACAAAAGAAAGCAGTGTACTTTGATTTTGATTCCTTTTTTTGTCCATTGCTGTTTGCATAATAATTACATGAATTTTCAATTTTCAGTCATGATAAGCGAGAACTTACCTGCTTTCGTTTTTTATTTAGGAAAACAGACGACTTTACACTATGCAGGCCGCAGGTCTATGCACTATGCAGATTAAATAAACAACAAAAATTTAATTTAATATTTTTTGATTAAAATGAATGGAATACGGCATCGGGGCGCCCACCTGCACGTGTTTTCGTTATCGTTACCAGACAAGACTGCCAAAATATTAAAAAAACCGCTCAGTGTCTAGTCTAATGCGCTGTTTAGATTAGCGTGGTGCCACGCCTAAATTTGAGCGTAAAAATCAGGCGTGTTTGCACAAGCTGCCACGATTGTATCAGTTGTTCTTATAGGATCAGTTTCCACGTTTTATTCTAGCTTTTTAATGTAAACACTGTGGTGTTGGAAGCGCTTTACAAGCTTGGGCTAAGCCGGTGTCATTGGATATAATTGTTTATAAAAAAATTATCATAATCATGGGGATAGAAGCGTCCGTCCACGCATATGCACGCGGCACGCGCGTGCGTGTATAAAGGCGTATGCCTGATGTGTTTACATTGGCGTGAAAACGCCAAACATGTATTCACGGCTGATATTAGCCGTGCCACTACGCTAATGTAAACACCACTTAACACTTAAGATGTATCGTAAATCAATGAAAAAATTGATACCTAACTGCAATATTTTATTATTGAAAACAAAAAAAAAATATTTCTTCTGGGGGCGGTCCGGACCCCAGGGACCACCCCCTCGGTGCGCGCCTGATAGGTAATTTATTTATCATAGAGTTGATGATGCCTCTTCCGCTGTACGAAGACATTTAAACGTTTGTCTTTACGGTCGCTATATACAGTGATCGGCAAAATTATGGAATAAATTCAATAAAACTGAAACCATAGGTTTTTCAAAAAAAAGTTTCGAATAAAAGTTGTTTGGTTTAAAGGTATAATTACTAAACATATTTTTATTTTTTATTTAAAATTGTTTTCAAGGTCATTTCAAGGTCAACATTGTTTTTTTAAATGCAAACCTATATTTTTTCTAAAAGAAATTTACAGCTCTTCAAAAAATAAACAACTTTTATCTAAATCATTTTTTTATACCATTCTTAGTTTTGAAGTTATACCGAGTTTAACATTTTGGATCGTAAACTTTTGTCCCATTGAAATCAAGTGTACTTTACCTTAAAATGTAATTATGTGATGACGTCATCATTTTGAAATAGCAACAACGTTTATTTGAATTTAGCATTTTAGATCGTAAACGTCTTAAAACATAACTATTTTGTCCGATTAAAGCCAAGTGGGACTTAAAATGTGAAAGAATCTACATTAGCATTACAAACAATAAATAAATAATACACTTTTGAAATTTTTTGAATGTTGTATAATGAATTTCAATCGTATTAAATTGATTGATTTTACAAAAGGCATGATTTTTGGCTCGACCTGCGTTCGCTTAAATTTAATAATATCATTTTTATTAATCGCCTTGCAATAACGTAAGCAAATAAAATAATGGCTCGCTTAAATGAAACTCAACGGATTGAAATTTTGATTCTCGTTGGATGCGGAGATAAGACCAGAACTCAGCAAGAGGTATGCACTATGTTTAATGCAAAGTATCCAGATAGACCTATCAGCCAATCCACGGTTAGTAAAATCGAGAAAAAATTTAGAGAAACTGGACATGTTAAACATATTCCAAATGCCGGGCGTCCTGCTAAACTTAGGGAAAATGTTAAAATTGATATTTTGTTAAGTATTGAGGAGAATCCTGATAGTAGTTCTCGACAAGTTGCAGCAGATAATGAAATCAGTCAGCGATCTGTATTACGTTTTTTAAAACGAGAAAAGTACCATCCTTATAAAATACAACTAGTCCAGGAGCTCAATGAAGATGATCCCGATCGCCGGATGCAATTTTGTGAAAATATGCAGGATTTATGTAACCGCAATCCACAATTCCTTCGCCAAATCGTTTTTTCGGACGAAGCCACTTTTTCCTTAAATGGCGTAGTGAATAAACAAAATTGCCGGTATTGGAGCAGAGAGAATCCTCATTGGATGAGTGAGGATCATACTCAATACCCTCAAAAACTTAACGTTTGGGCAGGCATAGTTGACAATCGAATAATTGGCCCTTTTTTCTTTGAAGAATCACTCACGGGGCAGAGGTATCTAGAGTTTTTAAGAAATGATCTTGTACCTGCCCTAGCAAACATATTTCCGAATGAAAATGATCCTGACTTACCAAATCCTAACATCTGGTTTCAACAAGATGGGTGCACCTCCACACTTTGCACGTCCAGTACGGGAGTTTTTAGACACCTACTTTCCTGGGAGGTGGATTGGCAGACGAGGACCGATGGAATGGCCCCCAAGGTCCCCTGCCCTAACACCCCTTGATTTTTTCTTGTGGGGATATTTAAAATCCAAAGTCTATCTAAACAAGCCACAAAATCTAGAATCTAGAGGATTTAAAAGATCGACTTAGGTACGAAATTCGTAGAATAAGTCCCGAAGTCATTCGCAATGTTCAAGAAGAATGTGGTCATCGGTTTGCCTATTGTCAAGAGGCCGGTGGATGGCAATTTGAACATCTGATTAAATAGAATTATGGGTTTGATATGAATTACATTATTTTTTTATTAACTGTATTTAGTTCAGTTTTTATTAGTATTAAAATGCTTTTTTAACATCCTTTAAGAAGCAGAAAAAATGTTGTTGCTATTTCAAAATGATGACGTCATCACATAATTACATTTTAAGGTAAAGTACACTTGATTTCAATGGGATAAAAATTTACGATCCAAAATGTTAAACTCGGTATAACTTTAAAACTAAGAATGGTATAAAAAAATGATTTAGATAAAAGTTGCTTATTTTTTGAAGAGCTGTAAATTTCTTTTAGAAAAAATATGGGTTTGCATTTAAAAAAACAATGTTGACCTTGAAATGACCTTGAAACCAAATTTTAAATAAAAAATAAAAATATGTTTAGTGATTCTACCTTTAAACCAAACAACTTGTATTCAAAACTTTTTTTTGAAAAACCTATGGTTTCAGTTTTATTGAATTTATTCCATAATTTTGCCGCTCACTGTATATAGGTGTCGGATCTATAATCCGTTTTAGAACAATGAAGACTGTCAAACAGTAACGATCCCTGTCAATATTAAACTTGGACAAGTACTTTGAAATAAAGACTACTCAGAAAAAACATGGCGCCT
Organism: Stenus bimaculatus; assembly: GCA_963971135.1. Taxonomy (NCBI): domain Eukaryota; kingdom Metazoa; phylum Arthropoda; class Insecta; order Coleoptera; family Staphylinidae; genus Stenus; species Stenus bimaculatus. Next base: position 32,362,609 of record OZ020183.1, on the reverse strand, counting down.
TACTACCAAATTCAATTAGAGGAATTATATGTGGCCCATCAAACTGCGGCAAAACAAATGTGATGTTAATTTTACTGTTTGAACCCAACGCACAGTGGTCCGAAATCCCAAAAAGCTGGCCAAAACCCCTAAATGTACTTGAACGGTTTAAAATTTAATAATTTGTATGTTTATTCCAAGTCACTATATCAACCAAAGTATCAGTTCTTAGAAAAAATTATGCATGCATTACCTGAAATTGGGTTTTACCCATACAAAGAGAATACATAAATTATAAGTCCAAATATTGCTAAACAAAATTCAGTTTTTATATTTGATGATCTGGCTTGTGATAAGCAGGCGAAGATTAGAGAATATTTTGCTATGGGACGCCACAAAGATGTGGATTCCTTTTACCTATGTCAAACGTATATCTACATCCCCAAACAGCTTATAAGAGATAATACCAACTTTATAATTTTGTTTAGACAAGACGATACTAACTTAAGGCACATTTATGATGATCATGTTGGTAGTGACGTGAAGTTTGAACAATTTAAACAATTATGCTCACAATGTTGGTGTGAAAAATTTGGATTTCTTGTAATTGATAAAGAAAGTGACATTTACGGTGGTAGATATAGGAAATATTTGGACAATTTTTTTGTTTTAAAAACATAACCTATAAAACGATTAATAAGCTGATAAAAGCTGTTCCTGACCTGATAAAAGCTATTCCTGACCTGATGAAAGCTGTACTTGACCTGATAAAAGCTGTTCCTGACTTTTGTTTCAAACGAAAATCTATAAATATGTTAAAAATAAGCTTAAGTGATTAGTATAGTCTTATCCTTTGAACAATAACCTACTCGGTGTAAACAAGATGAGTACGGATGGTAAGCGACGAATAATAGACGTTAAAAATATTATAAGAAAAAAAGCTCTTGCCTTAAAATTAGGACGATCTGATGCAGAAGAGCAACTGGCTCGATCTTATAAAGCAATTTTAGAACCATTAAAAAAATGTTACATCAGTCAGACAAACTTTCTCTTAAATAAAGTAAGGACTTCAAGTTATAAAAGAAAGGCTGCTTATAAATACAAAGCTCCCGTAAAATCACTTAAGCTACACGATGTAGCTGATAATTTGATGGAACTTGATGAAGGACATGAAGCAGAAGGTTCAAATGTAAATGAAGACGATAATGTTTTCATAGAAAAGAGACCATATTAACAATCATTTATTGATGATATTGATACAGTAGTTTACGATAATTATTTAGAGCAATATGATCCCCTTCTTAGAGAATACATTGGAGGTTTGTTCAAAGATAAAGAACTTAGGTTTGATACTACTTATGGCATAGTATATAATCCTAATATCGAGCAGTGGAAACTTGGAAAATCAGTTATTCAGTTGAAAGGACCCGATCTGATTGTCGATAATAAACAATATTAGGGCACCAGGGGACTTTATGAACTTATATTTAAAAAAGATCCTGAAGGATTTAATGATGATGACAAAGCACAATATAAAGATTTACTACAAATGACCGTGGCGCTGGGAAGAGATAACAATCCTCTTCAAGAGATAAAAGGATCTAAATCATTTAAATATCAGGAAATTATAAAACCCATATTTGCTGAACCAGCTCTTCCAAACCGATTTCGTACTTACAGCGGTCCATTAACCAGATCGATAAGAAATAGAACTGGAACAGGTTTTTTGAAATTAACTCAAAAACCATTGGAATATGTTTATTGGGGCGATCCAAATGAACTGGTAGAACGCTTGTGTCTATTACTTGCCTCGAAACAGGCCGGTAATAACTCTAATAGCAATGAAATTCAGCGTATCGAGGAAGAACTCAAGGAGGCTTCTATAATTGTATAAATACTGGCATTTCGATAAATTTGCATCATTATTTGGTAAACTATCATAGCACACACCAACACTCTGATAGAAATGACAAACGTAAAAAAAGGCATTGTAAACGAACTTCACAAGCCAGCTCGAAGGAAATTTCTTCGTCGCAGAACAATAATAAAAGGATTGGATGATCTTTGGCAAGCAGATTTAGCAGAAAGAAGGACATCGATACATTTTGGTTGTAATTGATTGCTTTTCTAAATATGTATGTAAAGATAAAACTGCTCTAGAAGTTACAAAAGCGATGGAAGAAATTCTAATGACCGGCAGAAAGCCTGTAAATTTACAAACAGATCAAGGTAAAGAGTTTTATAATAAAAACTTTACTCAACTTATGAAAAAGAATGGAATAAATCATTATTCAACCTTTAGCACAATGAAAGCATCAATTGCCGAACGAGTTATTCGTACATTAAAAGAAAAAATGTACAAGCATTTCAGTTTACTGGGAAAATATAAGTGGTATGATCGTCTGTCGAAAATTACGAAAGCTTACAATGAAATGAAACATCGAACAATAAATATGAAACCTGTCGAGGTCACAAAAAGTAAAGAGCAATATCTATTAAATACTGTTTACTCTCATATAAAAATAGCTGACAAAGGAAAATTTAAAGTTGGCAACATTGTAAGAATAAGTAAACATAAAGCTATTTTTGACAAAAGTTACTTTACAAATTGGACCACTGAGTTATTTGGTATAGCAGAGGTGAAAATTACCAACCCTGTTACATACTTATTTGAAGATACGAATGGTCGACCCATCCAGGGAGCATTTTTCTCTGAAGAACTACAAAAAGTCAAACATCATGATGCCTACCTTGTGGAAAAAGTTCTTCGAAGAAAAGCAAATAAAGTCTACGTAAAATGGTTGGGACTTGATAAATCACATAATAGTTGTATTGATAAAAATAATGTTTTATAATGTTTTTAATAAATTAATTATCTTATAAAATCTGTAGAGGATAAATGAAATAAAACATTTAAAATTTTAACAAGTTTATTTTATTACATATAAATAATATTATTCAAACTATAATGCATCATAATCTAGCTCCATAATACTATAATGACCCCGGGAAGTGTGTTGTGCGAATGCGGTAGCAGATATCTTTTATCATTATACGGGCTTAGGGAAATCTTCTTTTGTCTCACCGAATATACTTGATGATCGAAGGAACGTATCGAATTTTGTTCATGCGAAAATTCTATTCTCTCCATCATATTTTATAGTCGTCAAAAGAGATTTTGTTTTTGACGACGTAGGATTTAACGCCCTTGGCCTTTTTTACGCAGGGATTTTTGTTTTCTGGCACATAATACGCATACATTTTTGCCCTCAACAGTAGTAGTAGCTATGGGAGTTCTACACTTATTTTTTTTTTCTAAGTCCGTGACCTTGGGGGATAGTCGTCGAATTGTGCGAGTATGTATGACCTTGGGTAGATAAGGTTGGGTGTGTGATGTCTGCTCGTGGATCTTGCGGTTTTGTCTGCAGACTGACACGTGGTGTCCTTGGGTTGATAACAGTCTCATCTTGTGGTTTTTTAATTGTTTGTAGAGTAATAATAGTACGGCGCTGAAAGTATTGATAAGAATTGTGGTAGGTCTGCATTATGCCCTTGTGCTGATAAGAGTCTTGTGGTTTCTTGAATTAGTAAATTTTGGTGTTATGATCAAGCATGTGGTTCCACTGCACCTGCACCTTACCGTTTCCTACATGTTTTAACAAGATTTTTCATGAAAGTGTTTTAATTTGTTGATAAGAGCGACTTATTTACATCGTATGAATCACTGTTGCTAATAATTAAGCGACTCGCGAAGACCAGCTGCATTTTGCGGTTTTTGCTAATTGCGGTGCGTCTAGACGTTTACTCATCAACGACTTAGGTGTTATATAAAAGAGAGAACAATTTGTTGGCAGCATCAGTCTGATTTATACATTCGACAGAATAACGTTAATAATTTACAATGGAGTCAGTTTTGCTCGCGACAACAGCCCAAAATTTGGCTAACATTAGCCGAAAATTGGTTGAAGCTGTTGATGATAATCCTATTAATATTAAAAGGATTATGAAACACTGTTCCAAAAATATACGACTAATAAGGCGTGGGTTAAAAAAAGTGATTGCCGTTGGTACAAAACAGGGTATGTTAGCATCCATCGCTAATATAATAAGTTGTCGCACGCTATTAAAAACAAAATTACATCGAGGCGCTGGCGTTAATGTTAGAGCGAGGAAGTCTGCTCTCATTAAGTGGGAAGAAATGGAATCTGCTTTTAATGGAAGGATGCGTACGGGGGTTATAGTAAATTTGGGACACAAGGATCCCATTGTATTTATGGAAGATTGTGCGAAGATGTGTATGTTGAGATTCAAAAACGCCTTGAGAAAGGAACCCTTTTTTAAAGTGCACGCAGTATTTTGTGGAAAATTTATTAGGTTGAGTACCACCGGCGAAGAGATTGAAGACGTCAAGTATATAAATTCAAAAATGCCGTCAGTGATAAGCCGGGATACCGACTTGGTCACATGGTATGCTGACAATATATTGTTGCCGATCATTACGGAATTGGAAGAATTTCAAGAGAAGGAAAGCGGCTGGGCGTTAGATGAAATTATTAGTTTAACCCTAAATATTAATAAACATGTGCCTCTAAGGGCGGCATCATATGTACCCCTACCCCCTCAAGTAAAAAGTAAGAAAGCATGTGTAAATATTAAAAATATGGATAACGCATGTTTTGCGTGGGCAGTGGTGTCCGCCCTTTATCCTGCCAAGCACAACATCGAAAAAACCTCTTCGTATCCACATTATAAGGAAGTTTTAAATTTGGAAGGAATTACGTTCCCGATGCAAAGGGAAAAAATTTATTTGTTTGAAAAAAACAATAATATTTCCATAAATGTATATGTATTAAAACTAAAGAAGAAGGGCTATTCGGTGGAACCATCCTACTTGAGTGAAGAAAAAAGAAATGCACATGTAAATTTATTAATGGTGGCGGACAAGTACAAGACGATGGAAGAGGAGGATCTGCAGGAGGATGGTGATGTTGATCTCGTCCAATATCATTATGTGTGGATAAAAAATCTTTCACGATTAGTATCATCCCAATTAAGTAAACACCATGGTGTGAAATTCATTTGTGATAGGTGTTTACATTATTTCACCACCGAAATTCAGCTAAGTGAGCACGAAGAAAGATGTGGTCAAATGAACGAATGTAAAATTAAGTTGATACCCAATGGAAAGGTGAAATTTGTAAATTATAAAAATAAAGAAAAGGTTCCTTTCATAATATATGCCGATTTTGAGTGTATTTTAAAGGAGTGCGATGAAAGGTGTGGGGAAAATAGCCGAAAGTACCAAAAACATGAGCCCTTTAGCGTAGGATATTATTTAAAATGTACCTACGATGATACATTGTCGTACTATCGACAATATAGAGGACCAAATTGCGGAGAATGGCTATGTGCGGAGCTCTACGATATTGCCGAGAACGTTACGACTGTATATGAATGTCCCATACCCATGGATAATTTAACGGATGAACAAAAAATTGCGTTCGTTGAAGCTAAGGAATGCCATATCTGCGAAAACCCTTTTCAACAAGATGCTGTTAGAGTGCGAGATCATTGTCACTTCACAGGACGTTATCGTGGTCCCGCCCATAACGAATGCAATTTAAATTATCAAGATAGTCGCATCATTTCCGTAGTTTTTCACAATTTCAGCGGTTATGATGCTCACTTTTTAATGAACGACGTAGTCCGACAGAATTGGCAAGGAAAATTATCCATAATACCGCACAACACACAAAACTTTATTGGGATGATTAAAAGCGTAGGACATGACGAGAATTGCATAACATTCAAATTTTGTGATTCTTTTCGATTTATGGCGTCTTCATTGGACAAATTAGCCAAAGATTTGAAAGAAAAACCTATACTCCGGAGAGAATTTAAGTACTTGGACGCGGAAAAATTCAGCCTTCTAACGAGAAAGGGAGTATTTCCGTATGACTACATTAATGGTTTAGAGCGATTGGAGGAAGAAACACTTCCACCCATAACATCTTTTCATAGTAAAATTTATGATAGCGATTTATCGGTGGACGAATACGAACATGCTCAAAAGATCTGGAGCGAATTCAAAGTACAAACATTGGGCGAGTACTCGGATCTGTATTTAAAAACGGACGTGCTGCTGTTGGCCGATATATTCGAATGTTTTCGTGATCAGAGCTTAACCAACCACCATCTTGATCCAGCACATTATTTTTCCGCGCCCGGTCTGAGTTGGGATGCAATGTTAAAATGTACGAAGGTGGAGCTCGATATGATACAGGACGTAGAGATCTTAATGTTTTTGGAGAAGGGAATTAGAGGAGGACTAACACAATGCACACATCGATACGCAAAGGCCAACAACAAATACTTGGAAGATTACGATCCATCACAACCATCATCGTATCTCATGTACTACGATATAAATGCGATGTACTCGTGGGCGATGAGTCAACATTTGCCCTATGGGCGCTTAGAATGGATGGATAAATCACCAGCAGGCTTTCAAGCGGACTATTTTTTAAATGTGCCGGCCGACAGTCCGCGTGGATACATTTTGGAAGTGGATTTAGAGTATCCCGTAAACATCCACGACGTACAAGCCGATCTTCCCATGGCACCCGAACTCGGACTACCACCCGGCGGAAAATGTAAAAAAATGTTGGCAACCCTCTTACCCAAAAATAAGTACGTCATCCACTATATGAACCTACAACAATATTTAAAAAATGGGCTTGTGCTAACAAACATTCATCGAGTACTCCAATTCGAACAGAGTGCATGGCTGAAAAAGTACATCGACCTAAACACACAGTTGCGTCAGAGTGCAACAACCGACTTCGGAAAAAATTATTTCAAGTTGATGAACAACGCGGTATTTGGAAAAACGATGGAAAATGTTCGCAATAGGAGGATAATAAAAGTGTTAAGAAAATGGGAAGGAAGGTACGGAGTGGAAAATGCCGTGTCAGCGCCGAACTTTTATCGCAGCCGTATAATAGCCGATGATTTGGTTCTCGTCGAAATGCTTAAAACGGAGGTGGTCTTCAATAAACCCATATACGTGGGCATGTGTATACTAGATATCTCAAAGACCATACTATATCAGTTTCACTATGGGTATATGAAGACCAAGTACGGCGATAAATGTATGGCGCTCTATGGTGATACGGATTCGTTGTTCTATAAAATTGAAACAGCCGACATCTATGCGGACATGAAGGAAAACCTCCACTATTTTGATACGTCCGATTATCCTTCTGATAATATTTATGATATGCCTCGTGTGAACAAAAAAGTGCCGGGTCTGATGAAGGACGAGAACGTCGGTAAGGTGATGACGGAATATATTGGGCTGAGGGCAAAAATGTATGCGTATTATGTGCCAGAAAATAAAAATCCGTGCGTAAAAAAGGCGAAGGGCGTTAAATCCTACGTCGTCAAAAACAAGATCTCTTTTGACGACTATAAAAGATGTCTGATGGAGCGAATAGAATTTTCGCATGAACAAAATTCGATACGTTCCTTTGATCATCAAGTATATACGGTGAGACAAAAGAAGATTTCCCTAAGCCCGTATGACGATAAAAGATATCTGCTACCGCATTCGCACAACACACTTCCCTGGGGCCATTACAGTATTATGGAGCTGGATTAATATTTTTTTTATATTTTTTTTATTTTAATATTTTTTGTATTTTTGGTATTTTTTGTTATTAAATAAAATAAACTTGTTAAAATTTTAAATGTTTTATTTCATTTATCCTCTACAGATTTTATAAGATAATTAATTTATTAAAAACATTATAAAACATTATTTTTATCAATCCAACTATTATGTGATTTATCAAGTCCCAACCATTTTACGTAGACTTTATTTGCTTTTCTTCGAAGAACTTTTTCGACAAGGTAGGCATCATGATGTTTGACTTTTTGTAGTTCTTCAGAGTAAAATGCTCCCTGGATGGGTCGACCATTCATATCTTCCAATAAGTATGTAACAGGGGTGGTAATTTTCACCTCTGCTATACGAAATAACTCAGTGGTCCAATTTGTAAAGTAACTTTTGTCAAAAATAGCTTTATGTTTACTTATTCTAACAATATTGCCAACTTTAAATTTTCCTTTGTCAGCTATTTTTATATGAGAGTAAACAGTATTTAATAGATATTGCTCTTTACTTTTTGTGACCTCGACAGGTTTCATATTTATTGTTCGATGTTTCGTTTCATTGTAAGCTTTTGTAATTTTCGACAAATCATCATACCACTTATATTTTCCCAGTAAACTGAAATGCTTATACATTTTTTCTTTTAATGTACGAATAACTCGTTCGGCAATTGATGCTTTCATTGTGCTAAAGGTTGAATAATGATTTATTCCATTCTTTTTCATAAGTTGAGTAAAGTTTTTATTATAAAACTCTTTACCTTGATCGGTTTGTAAATTTAAAGGCTTTCTGCCGGTCATTAGAATTTCTTCCATCACTTTTGTAACTTCTAGACCAGTTTTATCTTTTAGCGGTTTTGTCCATACATATTTGGAAAAGCAATCAATTACAACCAAAATGTATCGATGTCCTTTATTTTCTTTGGCGTACTGTTGGAATTCTGCTAAATCTGCTTGCCAAAGATCATCCAATCCTTTTATTATTGTTCTGCGACGTAGAAATTTCCTTCGAGCTGGCTTGTGAAGTTCGTTTACAATGTCTTTTTTTACGTTTGTCATTTCTATCAGAGTGTTGGTGTGTGCTATGACAGTTTACCAAATAATGATGCAAATTTATCGAAATGCCAGTATTTATACAATTATAGAAGCCTCCCTGAGTTCTTCCTCGATACGCTGAATTTCATTGTTATGAGAGTTATTACCGGCCTGTTTCGAGGCAAGTAATAGACACAAGCGTTCTACCAGTTCATTTGGATCGTCCCAATAAACATATTCCAATGGTTTTTGTGTTAATTTCATAAAACCTGTTCCAGTTCTATTTCTTATCGATCTGGTTAATGGACCGCTGTAAGTACGAAATGGGTTTGGAAGAGCAGGTTCAGCAAATATGGGTTTTATTATTTGCTGATATTTAAATGATTTAGATCCTTTTATCTGTTGAAGTGGATCGTTATCTCTTCTCAGCGCCGCGGTCCTTTGTAGTAAATCTTTATATTGTGCTTTGTCATCATCATTAAATCCTTCAGGATCTTTTTTAAATATAAGTTCATAAAGTCCCCGAGTGCCCTTATATTGCTTATTATCGACAATCAGATCGGGTCCTTTCAACTGAACAACTGATTTACCAAGTTTCCACTGTTCGATATTAGGATTATATACTATGCCATAAGTAGTATCAAACCTATCTTCTTTATCTTTGAACAAACCTTCAATGTATTCTCTAGGAAGGGGATCATATTGCTCTAAATAGTTATCGTAAACTACTGGATCAATATCATCAATAAATGATTGATAATATGGTCTCTCTTCTATGAAAACATTATCGTCTTCATTTACATTTGAACCTTCTGCTTCATGTCCTTCATCAAGTTCCATCAAATTATCAGCTACATCATGTAGCTTAAGTGATTTTACGGGAGCTTTGTATTTATAAGCAGCCTTTCTTTTATAACTTGAAGTCCTTACTTTATTTTCTTCAACTTGCTGCTCACTAAGATTTTCCTCTTTCGGTCCATCTGTCGGTTCTTCTTTCGGTTCAGCTTTAAGAGAAAGTTTGTCTGACTGATGTAACATTTTTTTTAATGGCTCTAAAATTGGTTTATAAGATCGAACCAGTTGCTCTTCTGCATCAGATCGTCCTAATTTTAAGGCAAGAGCTTTTTTTCTTATAATATTTTTAATATCTATTATTCGTCGCTTAACATCCGTACTCATCTTGTTTACACCGAGTAGGTTATTGTTCAAAGGATAAGACTATACTAATCACTTAAGCTTATTTTTAACATATTTATAGATTTTCGTTTGCAACAAAGGTCAGGAACAGCTTTCATCAAGTCAGGAACAGCTTTTATCAGGTCAGGAACAGCTTTCATCAGGTCAGGAACAGCTTTTATCAGGTCAGAAACAGCTTTCATCAGGTCAGGAACAGCTTTTATCAGGTCAGGAACAGCTTTTATCAGATCAGGAACAGCTTTTATCAGCTTATTAATTGTTTTATAGGTTATGTTATGTTTTTAAAACAAAAAAATTGTCTAAATATTTCCTATATCTACCACCGTAAATGTCACTTTCTTTATCAATTACAAGAAAACCAAATTTTTCACACCAACATTGTGAGCATAATTGTTTAAATTCTTCAAACTTCATGTCACTACCAACATGATCATCATAAATATGCCTTAAGTTAGTATCGTCTTGTCTAAACAAAATTATAAAGTTGGTATTATCTCTTACAAGCTGCTTGGGGATGTAGCTATACGTTTGACATAGGTAAAAGGAATCCACATCTTTGTGGCGTCCCATAGCAAAATATTCTCTAATCTTCGCCTGCTTATCACAAGCCACATCATCAAAGATAAAAACTGAATTTTGTTTAGCAATATTTGGACTTATAATTTCTGTATTCTCTTTGTATGGGTAAAACCCAATTTCAGGTAATGCATGCATAATTTTTTCTAAGAACTGATACTTTGGTTGATATAGTGACTTGGAATAAACATACAAATTATTAAATTTTAAACCGTTGGGTTCAAACAGTAAACTTAACATCACATTTGTTTTGCCGCAGTTTGATGGGCCACATATAATTCCTCTAATTGAATTTGGTAGTAAGGCGCCATGTTTTTTCTCAGTAGTCTTTATTTCAAAGTACTTGTCCAAGTTTAATATTGACAGGGATCGTTCCTGTTTGACAGTCTTCATTGTAATAAAACGGATTGCAGATCCGACACCTATATATATAGCGACCGTAAGGGCAAACGTTTAAATGTCATCGTACAGCGGAAGAGGCATCATCAACTCTATGATAAATAAATTACCTATAGAGTTGCACATTCCAGGTTATCAGTATTGTGGTCCTGGTACAAAACTAGAAAAACGTTTAGAGAGAGGAGATTTGGGGATTAATCCATTGGACGCGGCTTGCAAACAGCACGACATATCCTATTCGAGGAATAAAGATTTGAGTGAACGTCACAAAGCAGACAAACAGTTGGAAATTGCGGCTTGGGACAGATTTAAATCAAGAGACGCAAAGATTGGTGAAAAGACAAACGCTTTAGCGATAGCCACAACAATGAAAATTAAGAGGAAATTGGGTATGGGTGTTAAACCGAAAACAACATCCCTTAGAAATGGGGTTTTTATAAAAGCAAAACAATCAATAAAAGGTCTACGAAACCTCAAAAATAACCCAAATAAAGTATTACTTAAGGAGGGGGCCCATATTGCATTAGCTGCTGCTAAAGTTGCTGTTCGAGATGCTGGTGGTAAAAAGCAGATTAAAACTCCGAGAGTTATACCCGTTCCTAAAACTGGTGGAATCTTACCACTTATACCCATATTTGCTGGACTTAGTGCATTGGGAGCGTTGACAGGTGGCGCTGCTGGTGTGGCGAAAACGGTTTTGGATACTCAAAAAGCACAGAAAAATTTAGAAGAGGCACAGCGTCACAATCAGACAATGGAAGCGATTGCTTTGGGAAAAAGCGGTAATGGTCTATTTCTAAAACCCTACCGCCGTGGGTTGGGCTTATATTTAAAAAATCAAAAAAACTAATAAAGACGCTTCCCAGACGAGCCCTCACTTCCATCGACATTCTTGAATTCGCTCACCACATAAAACATTTTAGGGGAGTATTTATGCGTGATACGCTACCAAGAAGACCCCTCAGAAACGAATGTGGTATTGTTAATTTAGACTCAGTCGAAGGACCCGGTACTCACTGGGTTGCGTACAGAAAACAAGGTAATCAAGTGAAATACTTCGATAGTTTTGGCAACTTACCCCCACCAAAGGAAATTTTGAAATATTTTAATGGTGATGAGATAGTCTATAACCACGAGAGACATCAAACGTTTGGTACATGGAATTGCGGTCATCTGTGCTTGGAATTTTTGCTATAAATAGGAGGGACTTAAGCAAGAAACTTCAGTCATGTCTACGACTTTTACTCTGAAAGGATATTCATCCGTGTTAAGCGAAACCTACTGTCCAACAATCGACTTAAACCCAGTATCTGAATATCAATTAGGACTTCGAGGAATTTACACCTATAATACCATACCCAACATCGAAGAGGGCAGCAATAAGTTTTATTTTGGAACATCTTCGATAACGATTCCTTCAGGGTCGTATGAAATTAAAGATATTGAAAAGTATTTGCAAAAAGAGCTAGTTTTACTTGCAAGCAGTGAAGGCATAAAAAATAAACAATCTGACGAAATTATCAGTTTAAAGCCCAACCATAATACTCTTAAGTGTGAACTGTTTAGTATATACGATATTGATTTTAAACCAAAAGACTCGCTCGGAAAATTATTGGGTTTTTCTGGTAAAGATTTGTTAAAAGCGGGGAAAGTCCATTCTTCAGACCAGCCAGTACAAATAAATAAAGTATCGCTCATTAGAGTGGAGTGTAATATTGTTACAGGAGCTTATTACAATAATAAATTAACACATATATTATTTGAATTCCCGCCTGCAGTTGATCCAGGCTATGCTTTAAATATTGAACCGAGCAATATTCTTTACGTTCCAGTAAACACTAAAACTATTAGTAATATTACAATTAGAATTTTAGATCAGGACGATTGTCTTGTAAATTTTAGAAACGAACAAATAATTGTTAGAGCAGAGTTGCAAAAAATCGCCTAAGTATGGGGATTGATTTTACCGAGTCAGAGGAAGGGTATAAAAGGCCAAGCAACGGAAGGTCCCCATTCATTAAGAAGAAGCATATCAAGGCGTTAACAACTAAAAGTGTTAATCTCCTTAAAGCTCACGGCTATCATGTCAAAACTACAAATATTTAAGGATGTTGTCTACGATGAATCGATCATCAAAGAAGAATATCATACTTATCTGCCGAGAACACAAAATTTTGGAAATAATGATGAAATTAGAATATTCATACAAAACCAGGATTTATATACTTTACCCAGCGAAAGTTATATTCACATCGAGGGAAACATTATCAAACCAACAGTTGGAGCCGGAGAAACTTTGGAATTTAAATTAATCAACAATGCATATATGTTTTTATTCGAAGAAATTCGATATGAACTTAATGGTGTGGAGATTGAAAAAATAAGGGACCCAGGTATTACGTCTACAATGAAGGGATATGTATCGCTTGGTGAGAGAGAATCAAAAGAATTAAATATCGCAGGATGGTGTCCAACTACTTCAAATTATTTCGGAGATAAAACCTATTTTTACGCATGCATTCCTCTGAAAATGATTATGGGATTCGCAGAAGATTATCGCAAAATTATTATAAATGCGAAACAAGAACTAATTCTAAATCGCTCAAGAACAGATTTAAATGCCTATAAAGGAACAGCGGGGCATAAGTTTCAAATCACTAAAGTTGAATGGCATATAGCTCATGTGTTGGTAAACGACGAATTAAAATTAGAAATGTTGAGTAAGCTAAGTGAAGACATTCCGATAAAAATACCTTTTCGCAAGTGGCAATTGATGGAACTTCCTGGTCTAAGAAAAACTAGAAAGGAGATTTGGAATGTAAAGACTTCGAATAACCTCGAAAGACCACGGTATATTATAGTTGGTTTCCATAATAACAAAAAAGATGTTGCGAATAAAGACTCCTCTCAATTTGATCACGTGAACATTGAAAATATTAAGGTTTACCTTAACTCCGATTGCTATCCCTACGACAACATGAATTTAAATATTTTATTGGACAATTATGCAGTTGCCTACTATAACTATAGTCAATTTCAATCAAGTTATTATGGAAGAAAGATAAATGAGCCACTCTTTGACTACATCAAGTACAAGGGACACATGCTTCATGTTTTTGATTGTTCAAAACAAAACGAGAGCATAAAAACATCATCAGTTGATCTAAAAATTGAAATGGAAGCAATAGTTGCATTTAGTGAAGATATAACAGCCTACTGTCTTATCATTAGTGATGCTGTAGTGGAATACACGCCTCTTTCGGGAATAGTACGCAATCTTGTAAATTAGTTATTTTTCCATGTAATAAATATGTACATTTTATTTAAATAAATTTTTAATTGTATTTTCACTGTTTTCCTATAAAATCACTGCCTCTTATTCTAGTTGCATACATAATATGGGATGAATTCGTCTCTCCCTATAAATATAGGTTGCACTAGCTTAGTACAATCATTTACAAAATGTCAATCAGCAAGTTTGGTTCTTCAAAAATATCTAAACGGGGTTCCCGAGGACCTCCAGGTATCGGCTTCCAATTGGCTGAAGACGGACAAAACTTTGATATTGAAAGAAAACGTCTTACTAATATCGGCGATCCTTTGAATAGTCTAGACGCCTCCAGTAAGGCTTATGTTGATGAGAAAGTAGATAAGCTCTCCACTGATAATAAGACATACGTCGATGATAACATAAATCAGTGGGCAATATCTTTTAAGAAGTACGTCGATTCTAAGATTTCTGATTTAGCAATCGATGTCTCTAAAACTCTGAAGGATAATTTTGGTTTTTACTCCCAAAAAATCACTCATTTGGAAGAAGAATTTAATAAGCAACATAGTCATGATGCAGACACTCAAGGAACAAGTAGTTTGGGAGCTTCCACGAAGAACTTGTAAACGTCGTTGTACAAACCTACTTCAATGTATTATTAATTGCCTACATAGTGTATAATTTTTTGTTATTATTTAAACAAATATTATGAGTTAATATAAATTGTATAAAATATTTACTTGTTTCTTTTATAAACATCCTTCACTTTTACCTCAAAGGTGTCTTATCACAAGCGCTCTTAACAAAGACCATTAATTCGCACAGGCAAAATACAGCTGCAGACATCGGATGACTCATATCAGTTTATTACGCGAAAAGCAGACCTACCACAATGCTTATCAATACTTTCAGCGTCGCATAATTGTAAACAATTAAAAAATATTATACAAGACCACGCAAAACTTGTTCAAACATGTAGGAAACAGAATGCTGCAGGTTCGTGTAAACCGAAACTCTTATCACCTCTTATCTAATTTTTACACAATATTCACTTGATTTGGACAAAACCGCAAAAACAAGATGACCGTTTTCAACATCGAAAAACTTACTAAAAACCACAAGATGAGACTCTTATCAACACAAGGACACCACGTGTCAGTCTGCAGACAAAACCGCAAGATCCACGAGCAGACATCACACACCCAACCTTATCTACCCAAGGTCATACATACTCGCACAATTCGACGACTATCCCCCAAGGTCACGGACTTAGAAAAAAAAAATAAGTGTAGAACTCCCATAGCTACTACTACTCTCAACCCAATATATTCCGTCATCACCTTACCGACGTTCTCGTCCTTCATCAGACCCGGCACTTTTTATCATAAATATTATCAGAAGGATCCGTATCACCATAGACCGCCATAAATTTATCGCTGTACTTGGTCTTCATATACCCATAGTGAAACTGATACAGTATGGTCTTTGAGATATCTAGTATACACATGCCTACGTATTGTGGCTTCCCTTTTTTGATTTTGGATTTTTATTAATTTTGCCTATTTAAGTTGACGGCCAGCTAGTCGTGAATGCCGTGGTTTCAGAAAAAAATGATTGGGCGCCACGTACTTGAACCCAAATAAGCTTTTGTAAATGTTACCTGTAAAGTACGACACAGATAAGTATGGAATAGCTGTCAGCAATAAAAGATAAATCAGGGTACAAAGAAAATAACAAACTTGTTTGATTACCAATTTAATCAATAAAAAAACTTTCAGATATGTACAAAATATAAACAGTATTGACCATAGATCACTAGGTTGATCAATAAAAACGAATTTACATAAGGCTAGTTTAACCTTTCCAGTGTCAATAGCTATATACAAATTGAATACAATATTGACCATAGGTCAAGATGTTGTTTAATACAAAAAGTATGTAAGGCCAGTGCAGACCTAACGTAGCAAAATGTTCACTAGAATGATGTGGCAAGCACACCTCAAAAACAAGGGACTAAAGCCCAGCAAAAAAAATAAAATATTATAGCGTAACTTAAAGCTAATTGCGTAGCGCAAACTAAATGTAATGATGTAGGCCTACCGCATTTTACAAAATAAGTCTTACATAAAACTAAGTGATAAGTAGCGAAAGTTGAAAGCAATATCATGTACTCTGAAGGAGTAATTTGATCAAAATGACCAACGCAAAAAAAAATTAGCACAAAAGGTAACGATATGGTTGAATACCCATACCAAAATTGAATCAAACAAGATTTAATTTGATGGTGGTTAAATACCAACTTCGATTAAATGAATTTAAAATGAAATTGATCAAAAAAAAATTTTTACAAGTATTTACAGTTGGAAATCACGCACATTCATAGTGGTGAACAATCTTACAAAAAAAGGTAAATTTAATTACTGAATTATAAAGCAATTACCAAGAAACACTTTACTTTGTTTCAGTTGATAATACTTAAACATTAATTAAAACTCACAAAAATTACGGAAGTGTAGAGTAGGTGGTTGTTTCAAAATTTCCCTTAGTTCTGCAACCCAAATTCTCCCCTTCGTAACCTCCTTATCCGCAATGGCGAAGACGTAATCAAAATTACCCAGAGGAAATTGAGCAGGAAAAGCAGGAACGCACGTGCCAAAATGGTGCCCAAGATGGCGGATTCCAATCCGACGTCAAAGAAAATTTCGGGAACCAGCATCCAACAACGCTCCAGAATAACGGCAATATCAAAGCCCAAAATTAAAAGCCTAGAGAGATAAAATTTAGCCCAAGAGTACAAGGAAAAACCTCGTGATTACCTTTGATGGAATTCGGCTTCACGTGTTTTCAACGTGGTTTTGGTTTCCGCGTGCTGAGTAGAAAAATTCGCAGATTCAATCACACTAAGGCGAAGATTGTAATAATCGATCGAATAATCAGTCATACAACTGGTCACAAACACCTATTTAGATACTTCGACGAAACTTCGAAATTAATCACAATAAAAAAAAACTGGATGGAACTCACTGTATAATCACGACTTAATCGTAACGCAGACGAAACCAGAAAGGACTCTCTCAAATTTCCGAAATCGGAAGACGATCCAAAATCCCCTGAAAGCAGGCACACCAACTTTAGGAATTACCTCATGGTCACCAATCTACGCGACCTACCAATTACCGCAAAATTTTAACAAAAAAACAAATATTATCAAGGGCCTAAAAAAATATGTTACACACCTGTACTACTGCACGGTGCGAAAACACCCAGTAGCATCAAGTAGTTAACCTAAGCGCCTAGACAGCGGCAACACAACTCACACTGTCAAACCAAGTGACAGCTGACATCCTTAACCTCCTAAATTCCGCGTCAATTATCAGTGCACGAGGAAAGCAAAAGAAGTAAGTACTGAAATATTAATTATTTAATTATCTACTTTATCATTTAAACCCGACATTTTATCATTTAAAACACACTAGACGATGACTGCACATAAACATTGAAAAGAATCAGACGAAACAAAGCTACCAATAAAACTCTGAAAAGCCAGGTAAGTAATTTTGACTTAAGTAAAACACAAAATAATATTAATCCCATTTTAGAGTCACGCCAACTACCAGAAACTCCAATGATGATAATAAATGACTCGGTGCACTGGATCTTAAAATAAAATCGGACCACACCATTAACAAGGTATTCTCTAAACCGAGCCTATTAAAAGAAATGATAAACCAAGAGCAGTTATTCTCTGGGAAGGTGGATAGGCAGAATAATTAACCAATTGAAAATGAAGCGCTACATGACAAGCTTACATTTAATAAACTATCAAATTCAACAAACGTATTTTCTTTTCCTTAACGAATTATTAGTATCAAACGTCTCTAACAATGATTTAAAAGTTCTATAAAATTATAACGCTACAGTATATGGGTTTGTTGAAGACCACCTCCGTTTTAAGCATCTCGACGAGAACCAAATCATCGGCTATTATACGGCTGCGATAAAAGTTCGGCGCTGAGGTGGAAGTCTGTATAGCTATACGATTGTTTTCGTACAACGAAAAAACCGTTTGTTGACTAAGTTGCTTGGTAACAGATTTTCTATATCTCTTCCTTATGTTTAAGTCGATGTACTTTTTCAGCCATGCACTCTGTTCGAATTGGAGTACTCGATGAATGTTTGTTAACACAAGCCCATTTTTTAAATATTGTTGTAGGTTCGTATAGTGGATGGCGTACTTATTTTTTGGTAAGAGGGTTGCCAACATTTCTTTACATTTTCCGGCGGGTGGTAGTCCGAGGTCGGGTGCCATGGGAAGATCGGCTTGTATGTCGTGGATGTTTACGGGATATTCTAAATCCACTTCCAAAATATATCCACGCGGACTATCGGCCGGCACATTTAAAAAATAGTCCGCTTAAAAGCCTGGTGGCGGTTTATCCATCCATTCTAAGCGTCCATAGGGTAAATCTTGACTCATCGCCCACGAGTACATCGCATTTATATGGTAGTACATGAGATACGATGATGGTTGTGGTGGATCGTAATCTTCCAAATATTTGTTGTTGGCCTTTGCGTATCGATGTGTGCATTGTGTTAATCCTCCTGTAATTCCCTTCTCCAAAAACAGTAAGATCTCTACGTCCTGTATCATATCGAGCTCCACCTTCGTACATTTTAACATTGCATCCCAACTCAGACCGGGCGCGGAAAAATAATGTGTTGGATCAAGATGGTGGTTGGTTAATCTCTGATCTCGAAAACATTCGAATATATCGGCCAACAGCAGGACATCCGTTTTAAAATATAGATCGGAGTACTCGCCCAATATTTGTACTTTGAATTCGCTCCAGATCTTTTGAGCATGTTCGTATTCCTCCACCGATAAATTACTTTAATAAATTTTACTATGAAAAGATGTTATGGGTGGAAGTGTTTCTTCCTCCAATTGCTCCAAACCATTAATGTAGTCATACGGATATACTCCCTTTCTCGTAAGAAGGCTGAATTTTTCCGCGGCCAAGTCTTTAAATTCTATCGGTTTTTCTTTCAAATCTTTGGCTAATTTGTCCAATGAAGACGCCATAAATCGAAAAGAATCACATAATTTGAATGTTATGCAATTCTCGTCATGTCCTACGCTTTTAATCACTCCAATAAAGTTTTGCGTGTTGTGCGGTATTGTGGATAATTTTCCTCGTCAATTCTGTCGGACTACGTCGTTCATTAAAAAATGAGCATCATAACCGCTAAAATTGTGAAAAACTACGGAAATGATGCGGCTATCTTGATAATTTAAATTGCATTCGTTATGGGCGGGACCACGATAACGTCCTGTGAAGTGACAATGATCTATCACTCTAACATCATCTCGTTGAAAAGGTTTTTCGCAAATATGGCATTCATTAGCTTGAACGAACGCAATTTTTTGTTCATCCGTTAAATTATCCATGGGTATGGGACATTCATATACCGTGGTAACGTTCTCGGCAATATCGTAGAGCTCTGCACATAGCCATTCTCCACAATTTGGTCCTCTTTATTGACGATAGTACGATAATGTATCGTCGTAGGTACACTTTAAATAATATTAGGATATAGCCGTTCAGTGTAGGCACTGAACGGCTCGTGTTTTTGATACTTTCGGCTATTTTCCCCACACCTTTCATCGCACTCCTTTAAAATACACTCAAAATCGGCATATATTATGAAAGGAAACTTTTCTTTATTTTTATAATTTTCAAATTTCACCTTTCCTTTGGGTATAAACTTAATTTTACAATTATTCATTTGGCCACACCTTACTTCCTGCTCACTTAGCTGAATTTCGGTTGTGAAATAATGTAAACACCTATCACAAATGAATTTCACTCCATGGTGTTTACTTAATTGGGATGATACTAATCGTGAAAGATTTTTTATCCACACATAATGATATTGGACGTGATCAACATCACCATCCTCCTGCAGATCCTCCTCTTCCATAGTCTTGTACTTGTCCGCCACCATTAATAAATTTACATGTGGATTCCTTTTTTCTTCGCTCAAGTAGGATGGTTCCACCGAATAGCCCTTCTTCTTTAGTTTTAATACATATACATTTATGGAAGTATTATTGTTTTTTCAAACAAATTAATTTTTTCCCTTTGCATCGGGAACGTAATTCCCTCCAAATTTAATACTTCCTTATAATGTGGATACGAAGAGGTTTTTTCGATGTTGTGCTTGGCAGGATAAAAGGCGGACACCACTGCCCACGCAAAACATGCGTTATCCATATTTTTAATATTTACACATGCTTTCTTACTTTTTACTTGAGGGGGTAGGGGTACATATGATGCCGCCCTTAGAGGCACATGTTTATTAATATTTAGGGTTAAACTAATAATTTCATCTAACGCCCAGCCGCTTTCCTTCTCTTGAAATTCTTCCAATTCCGTAATGATCGGCAACAATATATTGTCAGCATACCATGTGACCAAGTCTGTATCCCTGCTTATCACTGATGGCATTTTTGAATTTATATATTTGACGACTTCAATCTCTTCGCCGGTGGTACTCAACCTAATAAATTTTCCACAAAATACTGCGTGCACTTTTAAAAAGGGTTCCTTTCTCAAGGCGTTTTTGAAACTCAATATACAAATCTTCGCACAAACTTCCATAAATACAATGGGATCCGTGTGTCCCAAATTTACTATATCCCCCGTACGCATCCTTCCATTAAAAGCAGATTCCATTTCTTCCCACTTAATGAGAGCAGACTTCCTCGCTCTAACATTAACGCCAGCGCCTCGATGTAATTTTGTTTTTAATAGCGTGCGACAACTGCCAACGGCAATCACTTTTTTTAACCCACGCTTTATTAGTCGTATATTTTTGGAACAGTGTTTCATAATTCTTTTAATATTAATAGGATTTTCATCAACCGCTTCCACCAATTTTCGGCTAATGTTAGCCAAATTTTGGGCTGTAGTGGCGAGCAAAGCTGACTCCATTGTAAATAATTAACGTTATTCTGTCGAATGTATAAATCAGACTGATGCTGTGAACAAATTGTTCTCTCTTTTATATAACACCTAAGTCGTTGATGAGTAAACGTCTAGACGCACCGCAATTAGCAAAAACCGCAAAATGCAGCTGGTCTTCGTGAGTCGCTTAATTATTAGCATCGGTGATTCATACGATGTAAATAAGTCGCTCTTATCAACAAATTAAAACAATTTCATGAAAAATCTTGTTAAAACATGTAGGAAATGGTAAGGTGCAGGTGCAGTGGAACCGTATGCTTCATCATAACACTAAAATTTACTAATTCAAGAAACCACAAGACACTTGTCAACACAAGGGCATAATGCAGACCTACCACAATTCTTATCAATACTTTCAGCACCGTACTATTATTACTCTACAAACAATTAAAAAACTACAAGATGAGACTGTTATCAACCCAAGGACACCACGTGTCAGTCTGCAGACAAAACTGCAAGATCCACGAGCAGACATCGCACACTCAACCTTATCTACTCAAGGCCATACATACTCGCACATTTCGACGACTATCCCCCAAGGTCACGGACTTAAAAAAAAATAAGTGTAGAACTCCCATAGCTACTACTACTGACAGGGGCAATGCATAAAAAAGATATTGAAACCAGTAAATAGCAAATTTATTTGTGATTACGGCGATATGTGACATGTAGCTTGTATTATTAATTAATCGCTTAATTCAGTCGGACAAGCATAGTGACTAATACTATTGGTATCAACATGTCAAATGCTATATTTTGACATATCCTTTGTTTTTTTACGATGATAATTAAAAATTTGTAAACTCGTGATTGAGTTTTGATTCAAGGGCTATAAAATGTTTATTTTAAACGGACAAGCAAAGCGGTTGGTTCCAGTTTATGGGGCTTTTATTGAGTTTTAATATGGTATATTTATTTTTGATGCAAGTTAATTAGAACAGAAGTTATTCCCAAAAAACCTCTTATGGAGAATTACATATAAAAAACTCATCGCTGGCAAACGTATCGCTAACATCTCGCCGGTAATGTACAGTTGGTCCCAGATGGAAGTAGGACAAAAGTAATCAACTTTACGCCACTTAGCAGAAGATTTTAATTTGGGATTAGTTCCAATAATTGGTTCGGGTGATGCTAAGAGGACATTAGAATTAGTTTCTGAAAGGCTACAAAATTTCAACTTGAATCTAGAAACCGACATAGTTGCATGTACTTAGAAGTTACTAATGTGTTGTATAAAAATAAAGAAATGGCCGAAGCTGAAGTAAACGTTTCACGTGCGGGATCGGAAGATGAAAACGAAGACGAATATAACGATTGTGAAGATCCTCTTCTTGATGTAGAGAACCAGGAAGATCCTATTCCTATGTTGTCTGAAAATTACAAACCACCAATTTCTCAAATTAGAATAATTTGTAAGTTTTTCAGAAAATCTCCAGTATAGAAACAGCATCCTTCAAAATTATATAAAACAGGAAAAAGGAATTAAATTTAATTCTTGACTACAAAACAAGGTGGAATAGTTTAGAGGATATGATTGGAAGATTTATAACAATAAAAGGATGTGTTCTTTTAGGACGTCGAGATGCCAATTTATTACCAAGTGGATGTATATTTGAATTTCTGTTAAATGAATTAAAAAATTTAAACACTGAAATAAGTTTGAAATTAGTAAACGCTTTAGAAGAGCGGATTCAAGAAAGAAGACAAGTTGAATTAGCAACTCTTTTGCTGGATTTGCAAAACCCACAAAACAATTCCGGTTCAGTAAAGACATCTAGTGTATTCTCGTTAGCTTCAAAAGCCGAAATTATTAAGTTATCTCGAAAGATACTGTCGAGAATATTTCCAAATTCTTATACAGGGTGTCGCAAAATTCGACCGATAACGCTTAACTGGAAATAGTAGACCTAAAAATAAGTCGATATGGCCATAATCATTTAAATAAAAAATGTACCCTTAAAGAGTTATAAGCCTCTAAAGTTGATTTTTTAAAAGATATTTTTTTTAATTACGGCCAAAACCTTTTTATTAAAATTTTGTATACGTACATTTGAATAATGAACGCAAAATTGGTAAAAATTTGGCTAATGCTCGACTTTTGTAAATGGTGTTGGATGAAAGAACAAGACATAACTTCAAATCAAACAATCAAAAACTTTTTAGGTATTTAAAAATTTTATGTAAAAATCATTGTTTTATTTAGAAAACTGAGTAACGAAGATTTTTTGTCCCCTATAAATTTTTCGTAGGCCAAGTCGTTTTTGCATAAAATTAAAACAATTGGTACGAAAGTTAGGCCACTTTACATACATTTTTAATAAAATACTTTTTTAAGCTCAAAAAACACATTGCATTTACTCGATATTAATTGCATATTAGCATATTAGCATATTTTCTAAACCTGAATTTAATTATTAAAATTAATTAATTTTATTTCAAAATTATCAGTTTATGTTGTCATGGAAACGACTAAATTTTTGACGTTTTCCAAATTACTTTTTAAAATTTATTCTTAAACTTTACAAGAGTCAAAAAAACTTTCAATTGAAGTTCTCTACAAAAGCAAATAATTTTTAAATAACAGTTTTAAATACATAAAAAAGTTTTTGACTGCTCTGTGTCTTCTTCAAACACTATTTACAAAAGTTGAGGATTAACCAAATTTTTACAAATTGAGCGTTTAGTATTTAAATGTACGTATACAAAATTTGATTTAAAAATCTTTGCTACTTTTGTCGTAATTAAAAAAATCAACTTTTGAGGCTTATAACTCTTCAGGGGTGCATTTTTTATTTAAATGATTTAGATCATATCGACTTATTCTTAGGTCTACTATCTCCAGTTGTCGGTCGAATTTTGCGACACCCTATATAGAAACTGAGTACTGATGAAGACTCAATCAAGGAAACTATACTCATGAGAGTGATGCTTTAAAAGAAGCCATGGAAACATCAATTCATCAAGTCTTGAAGACCCTGAAGAAAAACTCACTCCAAAAACACTGAAAACAGAATTTTCATTATTTGAGGCAACGAATAAGAGAACCATAAATTTAGATTTGTTATTTAATGCCCTGAAAACAATAAAACCAAGCTCGGTAACTAGTGAACGAATTTTTTCACTTTCATGCAATATTGTGTCCAAAATAAGAACAAGACTTAGCCATCGTTCAGTTGGTATTTTATGTTTTTTAAAATTTTATTTTCTTAGGAAAAATGATAATAAACTAAATAGGTGTAGATATTATTTGCAATAATTTTTTTTTTGAGTTGCAGTTAAGTTTTTAAAGTATATTTTGTATTTTATTTAGTTATTTTAGGAAGTTATGTTATCTTGATGTTTTAAGGAATGTTTAGTTTATTTTTTATACTTGAATTTACATTAATTTTGTAATTTTCTATAAATATTAAAAAAAAATTTCCGATTCATTTTTTTTTATAAAAATTCGAAAACCGGTTAAAACCGTTTTTTGGAAAAATGGTATTCGAAAACCGGTTTTTTTAAAGTCGGTTTTTGTATAAACCCTAATACCAATGCCATTTAAATTTTTATTATTATAAAAAAGGGTGACGCGTACTTTAGCATAACGGAAAACACCCTAAACCGAAAATAGTCTACACGAAAAGTAGCAAAACGGAAAATAGCATAATCCAGAAATGGGAAAGTAGTTAGCATAACGTACTTTAGCATAACGGAAAGCTGCATAACGGAAAATAGCATACACGGAAAATGACCTTAACGGAAAAAGAGCTAAGCAGAAATAAAAAATCGTACATATAATCTACATAATGTTTGGAACAATAAAGTGTTAAGAATTATTGTTCTTTCTATCTTCCTAACAAAGTTATTTAAGCTCAAATATAAGAAAAATCGAACTGCTTTCATTCATTTAAAAGAGAATTTATTATGGTATTTCCATGGAAACAAAGATCATACATCATACAGTGGTGTTTTCGTGTAAGTCCAAGTAACGCAGATCCCTGTTTGTTTTAGACAAGAAAATGAATTAACAATAATAGCTACTTATGTGGACGATATTATTATAGCATCAAGAAATTTTGAAATTATAAAGAAATTTAAGAAATATCTTATGAATGAGTTCGATATTGAGGATTTGGGCAAAGTTAAATATTGTCTTGGTATTGAATTTAATTCAAATGAATATGAAATAAGTATTCACCAAACAGGCTATATCAAAGAAATTTTAAAGAAATTTGAAATGAGTGAGTGCAAACCTGTAATTACTCCGATGGATATAAATGTTAAATTAATCAAATCAGAAGAAATTTCAGAAGATGATATCCAATAAAAGGCTCCCCTTAGTTTTAAAAACAATTAAAAAAAGCAATGAAGTGAAAAGAAATTTCAATGTATACTTGAATTAAATTAAAAAAATAACGAAAATGGCGAAAACTACATAAGGCGTTCCACAAAATTCATAAAAATTTTTAACTTGCTATAACTTTTTTTGGAAGCCAAAAAAATTAGTTCATAGAAGTTCATTTTTGAAAAAAATTGCCTTATGATAACTACCCCATCACCATGTCGATAATGTTTTATTTAACCTAAAATTAAAACAAAAGATTTATTTATAGTATTGGTTGGTACTGTTCTTTGTATTAATTTTTGTACTCATCTTGCCACTTGAAAAACAAAAGTTGTCATTTCTCGGATATACTTTGTAAAAACTGAATCAGATTATAGTTTTCTTTTTTATACACTTCTCTGTATGATGTAAAATTAGTACATTTAAGAGGGTTTTCACCTTCAAAGTTTTTAAATGTCAAAATATTAACGTTTTTCTAATATTTCTAGTTTTTATAGTTTATTTATAAAAACGCTCCCATAGCCTAATTAACAAGTTCATCAAGCTTCTAGTAAATTTCATAATAATTTTGAAAAACCTACTGAGGTTGCTTAAAAATGGATGGCGCATAAATTTATGAATTATTTAAATTATACGCTGATCCAAATAGTCGTTGGGTTCTTGAACATTTTAATCAGGGAGCTTTGTTATGATTTCAATATTTATTTATTTGTTAACTAGATTTTTATTTAATTTTTTATTATTGTAATTGTTTAAATAATTGTTATAGTAATGTCATAATTAAAATAAAATAATAACACGCAGAGATTTCATTACAAGTAACATAATTTTTCAATAATTTTATTTGTATTATTAATACAAGTCAATTTCTTCCTGGTAGAAGAGTTTTGGTGTTCCAAGAAAACATTAATAATTAAAAAGACTCCGACAATTATCATGAACAATCTTTCTGATTCAGGGGCGGGAACATCATCTAACTCAAAAAACTAAATAAACTTAATGTTTACTTTCACAACGTTGGAGGTCTTCGCACAAAATTAAATATGTTTTCTTTAAATGTATCTACCTCGAATTTCGATGTTATTATTATAATTGAAACCTAGTTAAACGATAGCATTGTTAACGCAGAACTTCAGCTTCATAACTACAATATTTTTAGAACTGATCGTACAGCATTATCTAGTGATAAATCGAAAGGTGGTGGTGTTTTAATTGCCACAAAGAAACACCTAAAAGTTAACAATGTGGATATAATTAATCAAGATGTTGAACATTTATTTATTTCATTATCCTTGCATAACAATGAGAATATTATATTTGGTGCTGTGTATATTCCTCCATCATCATCAATTGTTAAGTATCACTGTCTGGCTGTTGAAAAAATTCTTGATGATCATCACAATTGTAAATTGTTTATATGTGGAGATTATAATTTGCCAACTGCTTTATGGGAAAATGACGAATATGGCGCACGTGTGATCAGCAATATTTTGAACTATCCAGCTCATACTGTATCCGAATCATTTGGTTTTTTAAATCTTCATCAATTAAATACAATTCCTAATCCTCGAGGAGTTCAACTTCATTTTCGTGATGCTATAGTTTCGGTTTCGGAGGACCTTCTTTGTGATACAACGGAACATCATCTCGGTTACCTTATTCAAATTAACCATTCCAATAAATGTAATGATGTGCTTAAATGTAATAATGTTATTCATAACTTTGCCAAAGGCAATTACATTGCAATAAATGATGCCCTTAATTCAATCAACTGGGATAGAGTGCTTCAGGTTGATGACGTTAATGCTTCAACAGCAACATTCTATGAAATTTTACATGCTATTATAAACAAATATGTTCCATTTAAAAGAATTTTTTCGAGTAACTATCCAAAGTGGTTCTCTAGTGAACTGATGAAGCTTATAAGTGACAAAAAGTCTACCCATAGTGATTATAAAAAGTTTGGTGGTCGGTCAAATTAGAATAAATTTAAAGAATTACGGTAAAAATGTAAGCATCTTAATAACGTGTTAAATAATCAATATCAACAAAGGCTCGAAAATAACATCTCTCAGGATTAATATGTGATAGATCCATCTAAAATTAATTAATTAGTATTTAATATTAAAATAAAAAACTCACTCTTTTTAAAGATATTTAATTCGCTCAAGGATCCAAGATCCAAGGAAACCTGTAGAAAAACTTGGACCTAGCAGTCTGGTTCAAAAAGAATATCTAAAAAGCACGATTGGTAAATATCAATTTGTGCGTTTATTAAAGGTATATTTTCTTTTTGACATTTAAGAATTTCTAATTGTTCCAGAAAATTGAGTTTAAATCTATTATTAGAAATATGTAAAACGAGTGCTTAGCGGTATTTAAGTCGCCCTGTAGACGCAAAATATAATATTTATATTTTCGGATATATTTATTATATTTCTTTTTCCAAATTAAGTTTTCTAAAATTGTTTCCTAAGCAACCATATTTGTATTTTTCATTTAATGCCATTGATAATGTCAACATTGGTCTTTAATCTTTAAGAGTGAGTATTTTATTTTAATATTAAATACTAATCTCTAAGGATCCTAATTCATTTTGGAAATACGTCAACAATATCCGCAGTGATAACGGTTTTCCTGTCATAATGAAATATGGTGAGAAAAATGGCTCTTGTAAAAGTGAAAGTGTCGATTTGTTTGCGGAATTTTTCCAAAATGTTTATGATCGTGATACTCAAACTCTAAATTTAGATCATCCTAATTGTGCGTTATCTGCTAATCTACATTCAAAACTTTATATTACTGCTGGTCTGGTCTTCGATGAAATAAACTCATTAAAAGATTCTTTTTCTTACGGACCTGATGGCATACCAGTTTTGTTTTAAAAAAACTGTAATTTTTCTATATCACGTCCGATATATTTATTAATATCTAAATCCTTGAAAGCTGAGGCCTTCCTGATAATTGGAAAAATAGTTACGTTTATCCGATATTTAAGTCTGGTAAAAGAGACAGCATTGAAAATTGTAGAGGTATTTGTTTGCAATCGGTAATACCAAAAATGTTCGATAAAATTATATCGCTGCAGCTTATGTACACCTGTAAGCAAATAATTGTTGAAGAGCAGCACGGCTTCCCCGATGGTCACTTGACAGTATCGAACCTTCTTTTATACCACCACTTTCTGTCAGATACCTTGGAGAACCGGTGGGAGGTTGATTCAATCTACACCGATTTTTCTAAGGCATTTGACAGGATTAATCATGCGATTTTAATTAATAAATTGAGATCAATGGGTTTTTTGGATAGTACAATTAATTGGATAAACAGTTTTTTAAATAATCGTACTCAACATGTTAAGTTTGCCGGTTCAATCTCCAAACCAATATCTGCATACTCGGGTGTCCCTCAGGGTTCCCACTGTGGTCCCATTCTTTTTTTATTGTTCATCAACGATATTGGTAATTGTATTAAACACAGTAATTTTCTATTGTTCGCCGATGACTTAAAATTTTTTAAAGTGATTCATGATGAGAGTGACAAGGTCATGCTGCAAAACGATATAGATCGTTTGAATGGATGGTGCGTCCTCAGTTACAAGAACCTACAGCCTAAATAACATGATTTTGAATAATGTTGCCGAAATTAAAGATTTAGGAGTTACTTTTAATTCTTCTCTCACTTTTCAAACACATATTACAAAGATTGTTAACACTGCCTTAAAACTCTTGGGATTTATATCAAGAACTTGTATTAAATTTAGTGTATTTACCATTAAATTGTTGTATACTTTCTTAGTACGTACTGGAATATGCATCAGTTATTTGGTGTCTAGGCTATGCAAATATGTCTAATTTAATTGAACGTGTTCAAAAGAAGCTGATGCGTATACGTGCATATAAACTAAATATTCCTAAGGAGGAATACAACTATAACAACTTACTTGAATATTTTAATTTATTTTCATTGTATCAAAGGCGCTGTCACAATGATCTCATAACATTGTTTAAGATTGTAAATGGTTACATCAAATGTTCGCATCTACTTAGTCTTTTAAATTTTCACTTTAATCCTCATAATATGATAACCCGTAATAATTGTATATTTAGACTCGATACCCATATTACCAATTTTAGGCTGTATTCTCCACTTGCTCGTTTTACACGTAACGCCAATATTTTGAGCAATAACTCAAACTTCCATTTATTTAACTGCACCTTAAGTCAATTTAAAGTCAAACTAATTCGAATTTCTTGTGATGAACTTAATATATGAATTTATACTTATTTTTATACTTAAACTTATGTTATGTTATACTCATGCTATTTATGTATGTATTTTTTTTTCTTAAAAGGGCGTGTCCCGTAATAAAATATTATTATTATATTATTAAAGACAATTTTATTATAATATTCAGTAATGGAAGGAGCCAGTCTTAAACTATTCATTCAAAAACGAATTTCATTGGAAAATCAATTATTACAATTTTCAAATTTCGTAAATAATTTAAATGTCAATAACTTAAATAATGATATAGAAAACTTAAAAGTCAGAATTAATAAGTTTTCAGAAATTTTTGATAAATATGAAGCAATATACATTACAATAAGTATGTTAGATACTGATATTACTGATAATAATTTAACTAAATATGAAAAATTTCAACACGATTATTTTGAATTATTAAGAAGTGCTAATAATATTATTAAAAATTTTGATTCCTCTTCATTAACTCAATCTCTTTCAAATACAAGTATCAGTCAAAAATCTACTAAATTTGACAATGTCAAATTACCTGAAATGAATTTACCATTATTTCATGGAACATGGAACATCTACAAAATGGAGAACATTTTGTGATTCTTTCATTTCTATAATACACAATATGAAAATTTATCTAATTGTCATAAATTATTTTATTTGAGAAGTTCATTAAAGGGAGAATCTTTAAATATAATAAGTTCTTTAGAAACTACTGACTTAAATTATAATATAGCTTTGGAATTAATTAATAAAAGATATAATAATACTCGTAGAATCATTAATACTCACATTCAAAATTTATTAAATTTAAAATATTTGGGAAAATAGTCTCAAAATTCTCTTCGCCATTTCATTGATTCTGTTCAAAATCACATAGAATGTATAAAATATTTAAAACAACCTGTTGAATCATGGAATTCTATAATTATTCAAATTTTGTTAAATGAGCTTGATTTTTTTACCAATAAAGATTGGGAATCAAAAATAAATAATAAAGATGATTCAAATTCTTATTTACCATCTTTGAATGAATTTTTAGAATTTCTAATAGGCAAACAAAACATTTTATAAACAATTTCTTTTAAAAGGGATTTAATAAATACTAATTCAAAGCCAATAGGAATAAATAATAAAATTACATCAACTAAATCATTTACTAATGTTAAATCAATTTGCCAACATTGCAAAAGTGAACATTCGATTTATAACTGTAATTTATTTTTAAAATTAAATCCTATTGAAAGAAAGAAATTAAACAAACATTAAAATTATGTTTGAATTGTTTACGCAAATGCCATTTTAATAATAAATGTAATTCAAATACGAAATGTAAAATGTGTAATAAAAATCATCATACTTTATTACATGTTCAACAGATCTCTAATACTTCTTCTAATAATAATCTTGAAGTTAATAAAAACACAGAAATCAACAATCATTTAGAAGAAACTAATTTAATACAAGCAGAATCAAATCCAATAATATTAAATTGTGCTCCTCAATCGCAATTTCCCCAAGAATTGCTTTCGACAGCTATTCTTGAAGCAAATAACATATGGTAAATTTCATTTTATTTAAATTTGAAAATCTTTCAAATGAATCTGTAGATTTGAGGGTACTATTAGATTCAGGTTCTCAATCTAATTTTATTACTGAAAAAGCATGTAATATCTTAAATCTTCAAAGAAATTTTGCAAATATTTCTGTTTCTGGAATAAATCAGGGCAAATCAATTATCAAACATAAAGTTGTGCAAATTTCTTCAAATGTTAAGAATTTTTCTTCAAATATTAATTGTTTTGTAATTCCACATATTACTGACAATTCACCTTCTGTTTCATTAAACTTAATATCTATTATAATACTAAAAACGATTAAATTAGCTGATCCAACATTTTATAAATCAATTGAAATTGATTTATTACTGGGAGCTGAATTATTTTACGATTTATTAAGTGAAGGTAAAATTAAAGAACCTAATTCCCCAACTTTTCAAAATACTCAATTTGGATGGATAGTTTCTGGAATTGTTAATTAAAATTCAGATCAAACTATTGCATTATTGTCTTTAAAAAAACTGAATGAAACCATCCAAAGGTGGATGAAGTTGAATCAAAAAATTTAACACCGGAAGATGAATTTTGTTAAAGTTATTTTAAAAGAACTACTTATAGAGATATTGATGGTAGATTTGTTGTTAAACTACCTATTAAAGGGAACATACAAAAATTAGGAAATAGTCTACAAATAGCCATAACTAGATGTTTTTGCATTAAAAAGAAAATTTATTCAAAACGAAACATTAAAACAAAAATATATTGAATTTATTGATGAATATACAAATTTAACCAACATGGAACTTTCTTCAAATGAGGAAAAGTTTCTTTTTATTTGCCTCATCATGCAGTATTGAAAGAAACAAGCGAAACCACGAAATTGCGAGTAGTTTTTAATGGATCTTGCAAACCAAATAATGAAAATTTAATTAATGATCTTCAATATATAGGACCTCGATTGCAGGAAGATTTTTATTCAATAATTACTCGATTTAGAACACATGAATTTGTTATTACTGCTGATATTGAGAAAAGGTATAGACAAATTTGGGTGAATGAAGAAGATCAGAAATATCAAAAAAATTTGTGGCGAGAAAATAATTCAGATAAACTTCTTACTTATAAATTAAAAACAATTACTTACGGTACTTCATCAGCACCATTTTTTGCAGTTCGTTATCTTTTAGAATTGCAGATCAAATTAGAAATGAATATCCAGTTGCATCTGATGTTATTAAAACAGATTTTTATATGGATGATTTGTTAACTGGTTCTAATTCGATTGAATCGATAACAAAATTGAAAACTAATATTACTTCAGTGTTCAAAGATTATGGATTTATTCTAAGAAAATGGAAAAGTAATATTTCTGAATTAAATGAAACTATTTGTAATGACTATATTAGAATTTCAGACAGTATTAATAAAACATTGAAAAAATATTGGAATCCACAATGTGACACCTTTTCATTTATTTTAAAAGACTTTAAAATACAGTCAAACTTCCCTAAGTCAAATCTTCAAGGGACTTTAAAAAAATCGAGATATAGAAAATTCGAGATATAGACATTATTTCGGAAAGTTAAAAACGAATATTTTTACAAACACATTACAAACAAAATTTGAGTTATGAAAAAACTCGACTTATAGAAGTTCGAGTTATGGAATTTTGACTGTATGTTCAAAAATTACAAAAAGATCAATTTTATCAATTTCATCACAATTATTTGATCCAATAGGTGTATTGTCACCAATAACATTTTTAGCAGAAACGTTTATTCAAGAATTAAAATTTAATTTAATTAATTAATTTAATTGGCTAATTAAATATCTTTTAAATAGAATGAGTTTTTTATTTTAATATTAAATATTAATTAGAGTTACATAGTTTTTGTGATGTTTTTGAAATTGGTTATGGAGTTTGTATTTATATAAAATCAACGGATGAAAATAATCCTCCTTTAATTACCAAATTTTAATTAATTTTGAATTTACAAGAATTAAAAGAATATCATTGGACTTTGGACTGATTCACAAATTGTTTTATGTTGGTTACAATCAATACCAAATAGATGGATTATATTTATAGCAAATAGAGAATAGAGTATCTGAAATTCAAAATAAAACAAATATTAAAGATTGAAATTATATTAACACTTGTGAAAATTCTGCAGATATTATTTCAAAAGGATACTTACCAAATAAGTTAAAGACATGTTCTTTATGGTGGAAGGGTCCGCAATGGTTAATATTAGATAAATCAGAATTTTAATATCAATAATTTACCAGATAAAAGAAAATTAAAATGTTTTTCATTAATTAATTGTCAAGAATTATCGTTTCCATTTGAAAGATTTTCAATCTTAAATAAAATGAAATTTACCATTCCAGAAATCCAAATAATAAAAAATCAGGTAATATCTCTATAAATAAATTAAATCAATCTTTTATTAAATTAATAAAAATTTCGCATAGAGAAAGTTTAGCTGATTATAATAATTTAATGGTTCTGTTTCTTCAAGAATGTTATGTATTAAGTCTTAATCTTTTTTTGGACGAACATAATTTAATAAGAGTTGGTGGAAGATAACATTACTCAGATTTTCCATATAATATAAAAAACATATAATTTTAATGTCATCAAAACATCATATTACAAAATTAATATTTGAACATGAACATAAAAAAATTATTCATCATGCTGGTCCAAATTTATTATTAAATTCTATCAGAAATAATTTCTGGCCTAATAATTAGCAAGAAAAAATTATTAGAAGTTGTTTTAAATGTTTTAGATATCATTGAAAATCTAATAATCCATTGATGGGAAATTTGCCTAAAGAGAGATTAGATATAAATTATCCTTTTCATTCTGTTGGAATTAATTATTCTGGTCATATTTTAATAAAAGATAAAAAAATGCAGAGGTTCTAAAACTACAAAAGCATATATTTGTATTTTTATTTGCTTTACAACTAAGGCAATTTACTTAGAACTTGTATCCGATTTAAGTACTGAGGCCAGATTTTGTTTTGCTAGCGAGTTTTATGAACACGCTAAAACGTCATCGTTTTCCGCACTTTCGTCATTATTTTTGGAGAACGGCGATAAATATGGGATAGTAGCGAATTCGGTATTTTGTTTCACCAAAACACGCTAGTGGCGAATTTATACGTTCAAAACATTAGCGTGAATTTGCGCCTGGTACTAGAGAGGCGAAGAACGTTTTAAGTCGATCTAAAATTGATACATAACCTCAAATAAACCTAAATAAATCCCGAAAATACCTCCTAAAAGCCACATAGTGGATATATTTTAATTATTACTTGATTTTTGTGTTAATATTAAGGGTAGTGAGTGTTTTAAATTTATTTGTTGTATTTATTACAGTGTTTTGTTAAATTGGGATTTTTAATGAGTGTTAAGACAATTAAGAATCAATTTTAAGTGTTTCATGCCCATTTTCACCATCGATACTTAAAACTTAGGCACTACCTAAACGGAGATAAATATTAGCTAACGTAAAATTGGTTTTCACCAACGTTAGACATTGTTTAGTGCTATAAGCAATGCCTAAATTTAGGTATTTAATAAGCAACCTAAAAGATAGGCATTTTGTGTTAAATGTCAAAAAACAGAATAACTTTTTGAGCATTACATTTCGTTTCCTTTTTAACTATGTTGGAGTTTATCGATTTTATTGATAATTTAGAACAATTTAATAATCCAGAGATTGTATGGAGTCCACCAATTGTTCGTACTAGAAATAATTATTTTAAGTAGATTTTGTACGAAGGATTCGATTAAAAAAAGCAACGGTTTTAATTGTGTTAGAGTATATTGACGATTAACTGGAATTTGATAGGTACTATTTATGATGGTGAAATTGAGAACTTGAGCATTAGGTATTGCTTAGATGTAGGTATGGGGCCCGATTGCTTGGGGGGATGATATCCCTTAAGTAGGTTTTACCTCAACCCAGCTTGAATTCGGCTTGGCTTGACATCTACCATTTGAAGTACATGTAAAAGGTCAAATCAATCCCGCATTCAAGCTGGCTTGACCGGGCTCGAGCTAAACGTAGTCACAGGCATTTGGTTTTCTAACTAGTTTTTTAGGTGCATGAATATATCAAAGAAGCAATTTCCAATGATGGTTTCAAAAAAATTCTTTCTTAAGTAAATTAATATCTTTTTCTGGAAACACATATTATCCTTTTGACAAATTATGTAGATTTTGAATATTAAGTTAGTTAGGATTTTGAGTCTGGGTTAATGTTGTCTTTTACAACAAAAAAACACATATGTTAATAAATAATATCCATTTATTAATTTTTAGCCCGTAGCTAATATAGACTTCAGAAAATTTGTAGAATATGTAAGTTCTTTTAGTTGAAGTATTATTTAATTTGAACTGCCAACTTTATTGTTTTTTCATTCTTCTCCTCTTCTCATTTGAGTTTTCGGTCATATTTATGTGGTTCAATCTTCAACATCACAGCCAGTTGAAAATGTATGTTATTTTGTTTTAATTTAAGTCTTCATTTTACTAATTGAAACTGCATTGACAGGGATTGAATAAAATTGCAGTTATTTTGGCTTTAGTAATTTTTTTGTTCAGATTCCTTCAACTTCAAAATTATTCAAGGAGCTTCTTCGGTAGATCCTTTAAAAGGGAAAAAAGCTAAGTACTTAAAAAGATTTTTGATTTAGCTAAAATTTTGTAAATGAAAACTAAAGTGGTATTTTTTACTTTTATAGGTATTATTAAATAGGTGTTGTGTAAATATAATATTGTAGAATAAATATGAACAATTTGACTTACCTTTTTTATTGATTAAAATAATTTTAAACAACAATGCTGCGAGTTAATTTCCCCACATGACTCCATTCTTCATCACCTATCTCCCATCCGCAAAAAATTTCCTCTGGGTTGGGAACATTGTTGTGAATTAGGATATTGGGCCAAATTGCATAACTTATCAGAATGTCCTCAACCTTACGTGGACTGTATTTAAAGTCCTTTACACTAAAATGCATCAGAAGTGGGTCTTAAGTAAACCAATGGAGTGCTCAACGACGCATCGAGCTGATCTATGAGCTGTGTTGTATCTAGTTTCAAGGGAAATAATTCCATAAATCTAAAAAGATGTTCTTTGGATAAAGAAAATGTTCCTAATGCCAGTATAAGTTTATTTTAGAGCAGGTTTTATAGGCAGATTCTGGTCAAAATTAAAGGCCTTTAAATAGAAACAAATAAGGTAACCATGGAATTTGTCCATTACAACCCATATAACAAATTTAAATTTAAAGGCCTTTAAACTTAAATGATTTGACCAGAATTTGGGTATTAACCCCCAAAAGATAACATCAACATTTTGAAATTATCAACAACACGAGTCACAGATGACCCTGTTAAAATCACACCATCAACAACATTAACATTTATCCAAAAGATACCTAAATGCATACCTTCGCAGTGCGAATATAAAAAAAATACAACCAACAATAATATTCGTGGGGTTATGCAAAACCCTTTAGGCTTATTCGTTTCAGCATAATATTATGTGAATCGTGGTATGATGGTTAGTGGATGGTAAGTGTTTTTTGACATCTGACTTATCTCTCTTACCATTCCCATTTAATATACAAGGACCATAGTTAGTGGTTTTACATACCACGATCACTTACCATGTCAAGCGAAAATGCATAGTATGTGAAATTCTCTACTTACCACTGCCAAACGAATAAGCCTTACGTTGTCATTTAAGGGTTAAATTTATTTTTACCAATTTGCCACCATCACTGTAATACACTAATGGATGCATTATTTGGACAAAAATCCTTCCAATGCTATTATAAATTGATTTTTACTAAAAATTTAGTAGTTTACCAATCATCTGGCGCGCCTCAATAGCTCAAAAACTCAAAAGCATCAATTACGTTCCTCAAAACACACATTTTTCTGTGTAAATAACATCTCTCCACCTCATCTGCTTTCATTACAGGCAAAAACCTCTGAAAAACACTAAACGGGGTAACAAAAACTATAAATCACAATCAAAACTATTACGTAACATTATAAATCACAATCAAAACTCTAAAATAACTATAAATCGCAATTAATACCGTAATTATACTACTATCAATCCCAATATTGCTATAACTATGTTGTAATGTATTGTGGACAACATTTTAATTTCAATTTTAAGGTTATGTTGTTTGTTTATTTTGATTTGGCATGTTTACTTTTACCGACGTGAAGCTCGCCCGTATACGAAATATCGAGTGTAAATCATCGGCAACGCCGCTTAGCGAGTTTCGGCGAGACTCCGCCCCTTTTCACTTCGCTAGCGTTATGCTGTGAAATAAAATACCGATTCTTCGCCATACGCGATAAATAACAGGCGAGTTTTTTCGCCTTACAATTTTTACGCTAGCAAAACAAAATCCGGCCTCTGATTCATATATATCTACTTTTAGAAGATTTATTTCAAGAAAAGGTATACCTAATAATGTTTTTAGCGATAATGGCAAAAATTTTGTAGGTGCAAATTCAGAAATAAAAAGATTATACACTTTTTTAAAAGAAAATACTAATTGTATAATAAAAGAAATGTACTCAGAAAATATTAATTGGCAATTTATTGCAATTTATTCTCCTAACTTTGGTGGGTTATGGGAAGCGGGCATAAAAAGTGTAAAATTTCATTTAAAAAGAATTTTGTCTGACACATCTTTAACGTTTGAAGAATTTTATACCACACTTACACAAATTGAAGCTATTTTTAATTCAAGACCTTTAACAAAATTGTCAACTGATACTTCAGATTTTTAATGCCTTACTCCTGCTCATTTTTTAATTGGTAGAACATTTACTTCAATACCTGATTTACAATGTATTAAAAAACCAAGATTGGATCGTTATCAATACATTCAACAAATTCAACAGCATTTTTGTACAAGATGGTCTAAAAATATGTTTCCGAATTACAACAAAGAAATAAATGGAAAAATGTTTCAAACAACA